>CM055276.1:20084262-20433772 GCA_029237695.1 Conchocele bisecta
CCAACTCTTTGACGTAGAGAGACACACTTGACATATTTTGCTGACTTGTCAAATCCAATGTAACGCTCCGTGAAGAAACACAATTACCTGAATGGGCCACTGGCCGATCGATTGACGGCCAGCTATTTACGCATGCGCGAAAATGACGTCACGATCGGAATTCCCAAAACTCCTATTACTACATACACATGATACACATGAGATAGACACAGGGGCGACGGAAGCGGGGGGGGGGGGGGGGGGGGGGGGGGGGGGGGGGGGGCGGGGGGCCTAGCCCCCCCCCCCCCCCAATAATACTGTAAATTTTGGATTTTTTCTTCTAATATATTTGTGTAATCAATCATGAGTACTGGGAACTTTGCTGAGAATGCAGGAAATGGCGTTTCACACCACTTGGATTTCAAATATTTACGGGGGGGAGGGGGGGGGGCATGCCCCCGGACCCCACTAGCGCTATCGGGCCGCCGCCTATGAGACATAGCACTACTGTATGGCCATACTACCGTTACATATAGCAAAGTAGATAATAAATGATAAAAGTCAGATAATGAAAAATAGAAGTTAAACATGATAATAGAGACGTGGCATATGTTAGTCTACACATGAGCCTGCGAACAAAGATCACATGAGAGTGTGAACAAAGGCCATTTTCTTCTATTGATTCCTATGGCTGGCCTTTATTCAAAGGTTTGTCTGTGATGGAAAAGTTTACAGGGTGGGAGACTCAACAGACAGACGCGTAGCCAGGCATCAAGTTGTGTGCAGGCGCAAGTTATTTTCGACAAAACCAGGGACATTAATACATACAATGACCCAGACAGAACAGTAGGAGAGACTTCGATAGGGGGTGGTAGCTACAATAATTCGCCTCCGATTGTTATCTACGGCAACAATTTGACCTATTCAAAAATGTGAACCAAACCTGTTGCATTAAATTAAATTTAAAAAATATTTAAATGTAAGTACATTTTCATCAATAACAAAAAAGTCTGAAAATATAGATGATGATAAACACCCATATGAAGTTTCAAGGTAATGGGCAAAGCAGTTGCAGAGATATAGTATAACGAAAAACTTTAACCAAAAAACTTAACCAAAAAACTTAACCAAAAACTTTTAACCAAAAACTTTAACCAAAGAACTTAACCAAAAAACTTAAACCAAACAATTTAACCGGACACACGTACGTACGCCAAAGTGCCGACTATATATATCGCGCTTTCCGCAAGCGGGCGCGACAAAAAACACGGGGGCTAAAAATAGATTTTTTAAAACTTCCTTTCATTTGTGGACCGATTATCAAAATCAAACTGTTCTTAGTTACATCATTTCCAAGCTATCTAGCCAGGTTTCGGAGTTTTTCGTTATACTATATCTCTTTTTTTAGTGTCCATGCCTCGACACAAGGCGCAACATGCAGGCCGCGGCCATCTAGTTTGCAATAATATCAATATTTGATGGAATTTCATAAAATAAAAAAATTGGGGGAGGGTGACTTATTATTGATGAAAAACTAATTACATTTAAATATTTTTTGGATTTAGAGTTTAATAGCCAAAAGTTTGTCGGCAGAAAAACATGGAACAGACAGTAGGTCAACATTTAGTAAGCTATATTTTATGCCTTTAAAGCCCCTAAGGCTCAAGTTGCCGAATTTGGCCTCCTATTGGGTTTTTCCACACATAAATCCAACAGGTTTCTATTTACACACACTTTGAAACTGTTTGCATTCATTTTGGAACAAAAATGAGTTTGTAGTCGATGAAAATATCAATATTTGTTGATAAACAAACAGCAGGTGCGTGTTTCAAAGCCCGATCGATTTTCCGATAGACACTCGGGTCAACTCCTCAACTCCCCGATTCGCGGCCGATGAATTCCGATAGCCAGAGTTTATCGACTCGCTTCCGAGCCGAGTCTTCTCCTCGGTAACCATTGGGTCTATAGTCACCAAACTTGATGGTCATGGTCCTTAGGTAGGGGATTACAAAATTGTTAAAATGACGTCATTACGTAATCCAAGATGGCCACCGTCTAAAAATAGCACAAATTCTTAAAAAATCTTCTTCTCAAGAACCGCCAACCGGATTTCGACAAAACTTGGTAGGAATGATCGATGTACATTGCTCTTTCAAAGTTGTTAAAATGGTGACCCTGGGGTCAAAAATGGGCGTGGCCCGTGGGGTCAAATTGGGGTCAAATTTTATTTTTGACTGAATATGGTCATTTCCTATATCAAATTGAAGGTATCAATGAGGCGATCACTCTGGTGCATTTTTGTCGAAATCGGATTGTTATGTCATCCAAGATGGCCGCCAAAAGGTCAAAAGGTCGTTCTTTTATTAGAGATTTCAAAATTCTTTTTCACATGAACCGCTTGGCCCATGGTAGCCAAACTTAAAATTTATGGTCCATGGGTGAAGCCTTTTCATATTTGTTAAAATGGAGGTCATCGCTAATCCAAGATGGCCGCCGTCTAAAAATAGCATAAATTCTTAAAAAATCTTCTTCTCATGAACCGCTTGCCGGATTTCGACGAAACTTGGTAGGAATGATCGATGTACATTGCTCTTTCAAAGTTGTTAAAATGGTGACCCTGGGGTCAAAAATGGGCGTGGCCCGTGGGGTCAAATTTTATTTTTGACCGAATATGGTCATGTTATATTTCGGCCGATGAATTCCGATAGCCAGAGTTTATCGACTCGCTTCCGAGCCGAGTCTTCTCCTCGGTAACCATTGGGTCTATAGTCACCAAACTTGATGGTCATGGTCCTTAGGTAGGGGATTACAAAATTGTTAAAATGACGTCATTACGTAATCCAAGATGGCCGCCGTCTAAAAATAGCACAAATTCTTAAAAAATCTTCTTCTCAAGAACCGCCAACCGGATTTCGACAAAACTTGGTAGGAATGATCGATGTACATTGCTCTTTCAAAGTTGTTAAAATGGTGACCCTGGGGTCAAAAATGGGCGTGGCCCGTGGGGTCAAATTGGGGTCAAATTTTATTTTTGACTGAATATGGTCATTTCCTATATCAAATTGAAGGTATCAATGAGGCGATCACTCTGGTGCATTTTTGTCGAAATCGGATTGTTATGTCATCCAAGATGGCCGCCAAAAGGTCAAAAGGTCGTTCTTTATTAGAGATTTCAAAATTCTTTTTCACATGAACCGCTTGGCCCATGGTAGCCAAACTTAAAATTTATGGTCCATGGGTGAAGCCTTTTCAGATTTGTTAAAATGGAGGTCATCGCTAATCCAAGATGGCCGCCGTCTAAAAATAGCATAAATTCTTAAAAAATCTTCTTCTCATGAACCGCTTGCCGGATTTCGACGAAACTTGGTAGGAATGATCGATGTACATTGCTCTTTCAAAGTTGTTAAAATGGTGCCCCACCCCGGGGTCAAAAATGGGCGTGGCCCGTGGGGGTTCAAATTTTATTTTTAGACCGAATATGGTCATGTTATATATCAAATCGAAGGTATCAATGAGGCGATCACTCTGGTACATTTTTTGTCCAAATCGGATTGTTATGTCATCCAAGATGGCCGCCGAAATGTCAAAAGGTCGTTCTTTTATTAGAGATTTCAAAATTCTTCTTCACATGAACCGCTTGGCCCATGGTAGCCAAACTTAAAAGTTATGGTCCATGGGTGAAGCCTTTTCAGATTTGTTAAAATGGAGGTCATCGCTAATCCAAGATGGCCGCTGTCTAAAAATAGCATAAATTCTTAAAAAATCTTCTTCTCATGAACCGCTAGCCGGATTTCGACGAAACTTGGTAGGAATGATCGATGTACATTGCTCTTTGAATGTTGTTAAAATGGTGACCCCGGGGTCAAAAATGGGCGTGGCCCGTGGGGTCAAATTGGGGTCAAATTTTATTTTTGACTGAATATGGTTATGTCATATATCAAATTGAAGGTATCAATGAGGCGATCACTCTGGTGCAATATTTGTCGGAATCGGATGATTATGTCATCCATGATGGCCACCAAAAGGTCCATTTATTCAACAACTTTTTCTCAGGAACCACATGGCCGATGCTGGGTGAAGCATTTTCAGATTTTGTAAAATGAGAGTCATCGCTTAATCCAAGATGACCGCCATCTAAAAATAGCACAATTTTTTTAAAACACATGAACTCAATGTCACATTCTCCTCTGGTGTTCATGGAGTCAGGTGAGCGAATTAGGGCCATCATGGCCCTCTTGTTTGGTTAAGTTCTTTGGTTAACGTTTTTGGTTAAAAGTTTTTGGTTAAGTTTTTTGGTTAATGTTTTTCGTTATACTATATCTCTGCAACTGCTTTGCCCATTACCTTGAAACTTCATATGGGTGTTTATCAGGTTAGGGGGGGTGGGGGGGCAGGACTTCTTAATTGAAATAGTTTACTATATTTTCGAACTAGCACCGTTCGTTCGTCGACTGAGTGAAGCTCGGTAGACTGCTAGGGGGGTCCGCAGGTATGTCTTCCGGAAGGTTTTAATATCTACATCCCATTCTGGTGCATTTTAGAGCAAAAACATCTTTACTCGCCAATTTTTAGGGGGGTGGGGGGGGGGAGGGGTGCGCGCTGGGTTTTCCACTACCTTAATCTGCCCTTGAGTAAAGATGTTTTTGCTCTAAAATGCACCAGAATGCAGCAAAATGGGATGTAGATATTAAAATCTTCCGGAAGACATACCTGCGGACCCCCCTAGCAGTCTACCGAGCTTCACTCAGTCGACGAACGAACGGTGCTAGTTCGAAAATATAGTAAACTATTTCAATTAAGAAGTCCTGCCCCCCCCCCCACCCCCCCTAACCTGAAATCCTGGATCTGTACCAATGTATGGAGCTGGGTAGAAATTTTGTTTCGTGGAAGGGGGGTGGGGGGGGGGCACAGGCATTTGGCGTGTTTCGCTTTCATCGGTATAACTAAATATGGATAACAAGGCTTATAACTTTGGTCGGACACGGCCTCGCGTCATAACAAAATAACATGTTTAAAATTGTATTTGCCTATGATTTCTATGTATTTCTGCAGGATAACGATAATTCTTAAATGAATATACATGTATGATTATGAACTTTCCACAACAATATATTGACATTAGAGCCCTAAGCACATTATTTCATTTGTTATGCTTGATACGAGGTCGTGTCCTACCTAGGATAACCAGCTGTAATTCGATATTCTTTGCATCATTAAATTCCAACTATGCTATTTCAGGCATAGGCATTCGGCTTGTTTTGGCTTTCATCGGTATCGGAGCTCCAGATAAGCTGCGTATTTGCTAAAATACCCAATTAAAATTGCCAAAAACCCAATTGAAATCAGAAGTAGCGAGTATCAAAAAGCAATAAAAAATGTGTGGTACCTTTATCATGCTGCAAAAAAACAATAAACAGACCGCAAATATAGCATATTTTTCTTATTTTCCATGAAAACACATCTTGGTATTTCATTAGAATTGTCTCCAAGGAGACACTTCTAATGAAATGCCAAGACATGTTTTTTAACAACTATTCAATAATTGCTGTCTTTTGATGTGTAAACAGTAGTGTGATTTTATTTTACCCAATTAAAATTTTGATATATTTTGATATAAATTTGTTTATAATCCATTTCTCCACCCAACATTTATCAGTTTCTGTGTTTATTTGTTTGATTCAACTTCAAGCACCTGCGTGATGAAAGCGATTTGAAACCATGTCTTTAGGCCCGTCTTTGACAGCAGACGAAATACATCGTGTAAGAGCCATATAAATTACTTCTGACAACCGATTTCGAGCGCGCTGCATGTCCAAAATGCGCAGCTGCACATGTACACTTCAGTATGTTTATTATGGTATGTTTTCTTATTTTATGCAGGCAGTAGTATAATTATGGATTAGTTTATATTTACTTTTCCACCCTAAACAACTGCACTGCCATGGATTACATCATACAACCCG
This sequence comes from Conchocele bisecta, assembly GCA_029237695.1. Taxonomy (NCBI): domain Eukaryota; kingdom Metazoa; phylum Mollusca; class Bivalvia; order Lucinida; family Thyasiridae; genus Conchocele; species Conchocele bisecta. The sequence continues at coordinate 20,090,205 of CM055276.1, forward strand.
TACTGCGAAGATATATGTCCCGTTGTAGCCAAATTCACAGTGACCTGGATGTGTAAATAATTGACGGTCATGAAGTCACGTGATGACATTTCAGCAGAAAGACAATTGGCACTATATACAAGAGGTTTATGTCCATAAAATAGGATATGAAAAATAAAACATATTGCTTGTGTTCATGTTTTATTGCGTGAAACTATTGAAACATACCACGAGCACTGGTATCCCTACTCTAATACATATCGCGGCAGCACACATTCCTATAAATTACCAAAAAATGTGAATACCCCGAAAACTCTGACTACCCCGAAAACTGGTGGGACTACTATAATTTCTGTATGTATGTCACGGTACGTAACTCACTTTGGGGAGAATATGTGTATTCGTGCCCGGCTAGCTCAGTCGGTTAGAGCGATGATACGGTAATCCAGAGGTCCCCGGTTCGAGCCTCGGGTCTGACATGCATGTTTCTAGCCCTGTGACATTTGACGCCCAACGTGGGGCCGTGAATGATAAATACTGCCCAAATTGTACCAAATATATGGAATTCAGATACAAATTAAATATAGAATTTGGGGACGAATTTCAATTTGGCGGGGAAGCATGTCACGGTACGTAACTCACTATGGGGAGAATATGTGTATTCGTGCCCGGCTAGCTCAGTCGGTTAGAGCGATGGTACGGTAATCCAGAGATCCCCGGTTAGAGCCTCGGGTCGGATATGTATGTTTCTAGCCCTGTGACATGTACGTTAAAAGTTGACAAAACATTTCAGCACACGTGCTAAAAAATTAAATTTGCATCAACTTTCAAAATCGAATTCCATGAGTGCTCTGAAATTTTGTCAACTTCCGTTTGCAAAACTCCTCTTGGAGTCTCCTCTTGGCGGCCATTTTTGTCACGCCTGCTTTAGTGGAGGCTTTTTTCTGTCGCCGTTGTCAGTGTCGTCGTCCGAAATGTCAAAAAGTTTGCACGAGCTTCGTCATCATGGTATAACTTTAATATTACTTTTCGGATTGCTTCAATATTGGGACACACTCATGCCGCTATTACCATGACCTTGACCTTTTTATCTTCACATGTTTGCAGAAACACGTAGCCAAATTTTTGCGTCAAAGATTTTGTACAAGTTTCTTCATCATTGTATAACATTAATGTTTCTTGATGGATTGCTTCAATATTTGGACACCTGCTACATGGAAGCATTTGGAACACATTCATACTGCCATTAACATGACCTTGACCTTTTTTACCTTCACATTTTTGCGGAAACACTTCATTATTGCTTCAATATTTGGACACTTGATACATGTGAGCATTTGGAACACTCATTCCCGCATTAATATGACCTTGATCTTTTGTACCTTCACATTTTGCAGAAACACGTAGCCATTTATTGCATCAAAAAGTTTGTACAAGTTTCTTCATCTTCCTATAACATTAATATTTATGTCAAAAAATTTCTTTCACCTTGACCATTTCGTGTTTTAAGCATGCACTTCTCTGACGGTTTTTGTGATGCTTACTTTAGCACATACCCATGATCACGTTACGGTCAAAGGCCTCGGCATGCGACGCCGCTTCTGTGGTGGAATTCTTGTTAATTTTCGCACTCTGTATCCTTTTCCACGCAATAACTCAAGTTCTACTTGACGGATCGTAACCAAATTTGGTACACATGTTTATCACGGCAAGACGTAGCAGGCCATATGTATTTTGAAGAATTGCTGAATTATCTCTTGACAGCCATTTTTAATTAAGAAGTCTATTAATTGTCAAAATATTTCCAATGACTTTAAATATCTCCTCTTGGCGACCATTTTTAATTTTCACACTGTATCCTTGTCCACGCAATAATCAAGTCCTACTTGACTGATTGTAACCAAATTTGGTATACATGTTTATCATGGCAAGATGAAGAAGTCGATTGATTTTGAATATTCATACTCTGTACCCTTGTCCACACAAGAACTCAAGTTCTACCTGACGGATCGTAACCAAATTCGATCTACATGGTTATCACGTCAAGATGAAGAACCCTATTGGGTCTCAGTGAGTTATCACCATTTGTTGACTGGCCTTGCCTCGACGGGCATACATTGTGACCTTCAGCACTCTTGTTTATAACTGATATTCTTTAATACATTATCTCTAAAAAGGGCATGAACAAGTTTTATGAAGAAGAAGCGAGAACTGTTTATTATCTACGCTGAGTTATTATACTGTCCATTTTATCCAATAAATTCTGTTTGTTTTCAGATGTAGTGACGACACAATGTAACTGTACAGTCACAGAATGCCAGTTTAACTGTACAGCAGGGCAATACTCTACGCCAGGCGGCAGTTGTACACCATGCCTCACTGGCTACTAGTAAGATTCTGTTTGGATTCCATTTGCGAAGAGAATTGAAAAACATAGGTCACGGTCGGATGAGGTCTCATGGTATAGGGTGATTCACCGTATACCATTTGACATTCATCTGACCTTGACATCTTTTTATTAGGCATCACCACGATAGTGGAGGAGGCATGTAGTGTTACCCTTGTCCTGTCTGTCAGTTCCGTCCGTCCGTCCCATCCGCCATAAGGTTAAAGTTTAAGCTACAGCCACCATACTCGCACACCATCATATGAGCCAGTCATGTGGACCACAACCCACTGTTTACCAAATGACCTTTGTGTGACCTTGACCTACACTTGCAATATTTACATAGTTATTTCCTTTGTTTAAAGTTTTTGTTCGAGCTGGTTTACTGTCAAAGTGGTAGGTGGGGCATCCGTGTTCTATGAACACATTTTCTAGTTTCTCCTACATAATCACTTTGTGGGTTTACGGTAGGTCCATTTCGTCTTAATAGTATTTATCATGTACATGTATATCAAATGGTGATATTGTGCACATGCTGATCTGGATCTACACTGGTCGCATAACCCATAAGCCCCATTTCTCCAGTCACAGCCACATAAATGTATTAGTATATGTAGTATTGAATTGCTCTCCTGGAAAAATGATACTAAATACAACCAGAAACTGGAAACACAAACATTCGTGGTTTTAGTATTGCATTGTGTAGTGTTAACAGATACACATTAGGCCAAGAAAAGTGTTTGTTTTCTGTTACGCTAAAAAAAATAACAGGTACATGTACATGTAGGTTGGTAAGAAAAAAGGTTTTATTTTGTAATCTGATCCATGCCCAATTTATATAGTGTATGCTAAACTATGTTGACACAAAGACTTTTTATGGCACGATTTCAGTGAATTATTTTTAATATTATTATTATTTTTCTTTTTTACTAAAAAGTTTAGGGTCGGTGAGAAAAACTAGGTACGGTCGGGTAACCGGAAACAAACATATTTTCTTAGGCTTTAAAATAATTGTTAAAACAACCTGTGGCAATGTCGAATGATAACCAATACCCTGGTTCACCCTTTGCAAGCCTATGGTATACTAGAGACACAAATATTTGTGTTTTCAGCAAGGGTATGCACATAATGGATTTCCAATCTTCCCAATAGATGGGCACGTGAAAATATGTTTTATTTGCCCTGTGGCAATTTGTGGCTGTGACTGGAGAAATGGGGCTTACGAGTTTCGCAACCAGTGTAGATCCAGATCAGTCAGTGCATCCGCACAGTCTGATCAGGAACTGCACTGTTCTCCATTCCATCAATGAAACACCCATCATGCGTCTAACACGCCATATACAGCTGAATCTCGTTATCTCAATATCGTTTATCTCGATATACAGGCAGAATTTTCTATATACCGTAAAGATTCTAATAGACGCCATAAGCCCCGTGCAGGCACCGGGGCGGGATCAACTGATCCTGAGAATAGTGTTGCAGTAGCCATTGCTTGTCGTAAAAGGCGACTAAACTGGCTTAAAGCGACTCCACTCCAGATGAGGGGTAAAACGGATACTATTTTAAATAAATAAGTACCTAATGATGTAACTATTGCGACAGGTTTAAAAATTATAAGTGGCCAGTATAGATATTTATTTATTTAATATTAATTAATTTGTTGGGAGTGGCGTGCGTTACTCCCATTTATTTTTATAATTCGCGCTATACTGATATTGCCCGTCACGTGGTATCATGCACATGCGCAGTTGACTGTCTTGGTGTGTTTTGAGACGGTCCCTCGGAAGAAAATTGCCGATGCGATAGCACGTCCGTTACAAAATACATACTTTCTACATATTTAAACAACATCTGTGGTCTGCCCTAGGTAAAAGTAAGTTATTTGGAAATGTATTGATGTTGAAACACATTCGTTTCATATAGAACGCCTGTGTATAACGCTAATATGTATCGACTTACCTCAGAGTCGGACATTGTTGTTGATATAGCTGGACGCGATGTGCGCATGCCCGGAAGTATGATTTGTGGGCCATTTGTGTCACGTGGGATTACGTACGGCAAGCAGATCGTAAGTAAAAATAGAATTGGAAACGGAAAAGCCCTTTCGTATAGGGACGTATAAAGTACGATTTAACGCGAATATAAACATCCACCAACCGAAAATGAGCTCGCAATGTGTAGATATATAGCAAATGCAGGTAAACATCGCGTGAAAAAAATACAGTACACTGTAATCCCATCTGGAGTGGAGCCGCTTTAACGATTGGGTTCATACTTTCCGGAACCCACTATACCGGATTTGGCCCTCATGTACATTTTTGGCTCTCATGTATGTGAGAGTTGAGTCAGGCTATGCCCCATATATAAAAGTAAGATTAGCGCTAATCCTATTACTTTTAGGGGATGGGATAAATGATGCTGGTGTGGCGAGGGCCTGGCACCAGATCAGGTTGTTCTAATTTCAGAACTGAATATATATTTTGATTGTAAATATTGAGTTCTGAAGTTGGGATTTACCCCCCTCGGACAGGTGGATACGGGACACGACCCCGTTGACCCGTCTGCGTGTAGACTCCCTGAGGCTTATACCTCTATGTCAGAAAAGCGGACGTTAAACCCTATTCACTCACTCACTCACTCTAATAGACGCCCATGCTCTAATAGACGCCCACCCCCAAGTTTTGACGTTGAAAATGACAAATTTTTGGGCTGATTGTGACGAAATTAATACCTCTAATAAACGCCCAGTGCACACTTGAAACAAAATCAGAGCTAAATGTTCAAAAAAACTTCTTTTCTTTCCAGTATTTCGAAGGCAACTTCCTTGAAAATCGGGGGGAAAAAACATAATTTCTACTTTCACTTTCAAACGCGGAAGCGAAATTCGACTGTTTCCGGTGTCACAGTAAATTCCTCATCGGCAGTAGCTATTTGCACTGACACTGGATATCAGAATTATCACAGTTACAGAGACAACATTTTCAAACCAATCTCATATAATATGGGTCAAATTGACACCATGTTGGATTGATGGCCACCATGTTGGAAACGGCCACAGGTCGAAACATACACGGTCTGAAACGGCCACAGGCCGAAACATCCGTAGGCGTAAATCTGATTTCCATTTATGATTTGGCGCTGTCTTGATATATACATTACCAGTAGTTTAACATTTTTACCGACTGTACCATAATGACCACGTCCCTTCGTTATGTTTTTGGTTTGTTCAGAGTAGAAAATCGTATATTTCTATCATTTTCCCTTCGCTGAATAACATTTGCCTCTATTAAACGCCCACCCAGGACTTCGGAGCCAGTGGTGATTCTAATAGACGCCCGGGCGTCTATTAGAATCTTTACGGTAGATCATATATTTTACTCCTGATAACTCGATATCGGTTTGTCGATTTAAAGGTTTAGTCGAAGTGGAAATCGAGTCCCGATAGTATGTTTGCTTCACATTTGTATTCTGATATATCGATGCAAAAATTAAGCTCCCGGCGCTGCCAAGTCTGAATCAGCGCGATTATCTCGGGTAAGTTTTCACCCGTCTATAGAAACCAATGACACTGCCGCCGCTAAAATGCGTTTAAAGTTACATGACCAGTTCAAGCAGTTCACTTAAAACCATAATTAATCAATTAAACTTAATGTGATATCAAATCTCTTTTAACAGAAAAATTAATTAAACGGTGTAGCAATAAGTAAATCGTCTGTTAATTACGAAAACAGCTTAGAATAAACTCAAGCCGCCATTTATGAAAACCCGGAAATAATGTACAGGCATTTTTGAAGAGATTTTGTTCTGATTTTTTTCCGATAAATTTGGCGAATTGTTATCTCGAAGTTCGGATATGTCGATGTATTTTCATCAGTCCATTCAACTTCGAGATAACGAGAGTGACCTGTAGATCGTTATCAGGTTACAGGAGTGTAATATTTGATCAGGAGCCGCACTGGTCACAAATCCCATAAGCCCCATTTCTCCAGTCACAGCCAAGTTGTAGCTATCCTATTGGCAATTTGTACTACCCAAACATGCATTTTTATTGTAATCAAGCAATATTACATGTACATGTATAATGGTAAATTTACATGATCATTTAATTAACTGGATTGAGCTGGAGGACAGGAGGATATACATATCTTAAAGGTATATCAATCCTTAACATGTTAAGGATGCTGAAATAAAGAATACTCAAGTGAAGAAGTCTTTCACGGTCACATGCAGAGGTCAAAGGTAAAAAATGAGAACATACTTGTCAGGGCTGTAACTTTGTCATGGATAGAGGGATTTAGAAATAATTTGGCACAAATGCGATTCAGCGTGAAGAGTGCAAGACCCAGGTACGTAGCTCAAAGGTCACGGTCAGACTTAGAGGTCAAAGGTCAAAAGTGAGAACATTCTTGTGCATATTCCATTATGGCATATGGCTGTAATTTTATCATGAATGGAGGGATTTCGAAATAAGTAAATGTTCACTATTATTATTAATGCAAGACCCACTACAACTAAGAAGTTTTTAAGTGCAAAATTTAAATCCACAATAACATTTGTTCTGACAGCTGGTTTTGGAAAATCTTTCGTCGATGTGGTGTATTTAATGACATGGACCCGTACTAAGGTATAAAATGGTAGCATTAGAGCAACACGTTAATGTCAGAAGCAATGCATAAAAGTCTTTGTACAAACATTTTTATCGTTCAAAGTTTAGTGAAATGGGCCCCAGGTCTACATGTAGCTCAAAGGTCTACTAACTTGGAGGTCAAATGTGAACATTGAGAACATTCTTGTCTGTGCTGTAACTTTACAATGGAAGGAGGGATTTCAAAAGAGCTTGGCACAGATGTTCACTATGATTGAGACGGCGTATTGTGCACAAGACCCGGGTCCTTAGCTCAAAGCTCAAGGTCACACTTGGAGGTCAATATAAAAAATGAGAACATTCTTGTCTCGGCTGTAACTTTGTCATGGATGGAGGGATTTTTAAATAATTTGGTAAATATGTTCACCATGACGAGACGTGTTGCGCGACAAACCCTGGTTCATACTTCAAAGGACAAGTCACACTTTGGTCAAAAGTTAAAAATGAGAACATTCTTGTCCGACCTGTACCTTTGTCATGGATGGATGGAAATAACTTGCCAAAAATGTTCACCATAATAAGAAGATGTGGCGCGCGTATGACCCAAGTCTGTAACTCAGAGGTCAAAGGTACACTTAGAGGACAAAGGTAAAAAAAGGAGCTCTAACTTTGTTACGCATGGATGATTTTTGTCGAGCCCGCTTGCGGAAATTATTGCGGAAACAGAAAATATAGGTGATTTGAGAAACTCTTACAAAAACTTTCAAAAAATAATTCAGCATTGTAAGGGTTATTAGAAGCAACTGTTATTCATTGAAGGTAAAAATGATCTCAACAAAACATAAACACAACAATGGTACGTTATTCTGGTACAGTCGGTAAAACGGTTAATATACTGGTAATACTGGTATCAAGTCAGCATCAATCATTAATGGTGATCAGATTTATGTCTACGGACGTCGGACCATGAACATTTTGACCCTTATCAGTGCGATTATTTTCGAACCACGGCCACATCCAGAACACGTACGCCATATTTATTTTTGTGCATCTCCTAGGAGATCCAACATGATGGCAATTTGACCCATTATAAACGAGATGAGTTTGAGATATGCTTTCAAATGTCATAACCATGTAAATTCTGATCGCCCAGCATCCGTGCAAATAGCTACTGCCAATCAGGAAATTATTCTGACACCCGAAACAGTCGAATTTCTCTTCGACATTTGAAAGCGAAAGTATGTTTTTTTTCCTAATTTCCAAGTAATTTGCCTTCGAAATACAGTTAAGCACCAGTATCTCGAAGTCAAAGGGAGATCGCCCATATAGTCGAGATAGGACTAGGTTCAAGATAACGATGAAGTGATGTCGTAAGTTTTCTGGAAAAATATTAAATCATATTACCCATTACAACACGAGTAAACAATCAACAATTAACTAATGACCAAAGATAGTAAGCTAATTAACATTACATGGTGGCGTCACAACTCTCAGTGAATTGCTTAAATGACTGACGTGATATGCTTAATGAATCGTGTCAAACACTAAAATATATCCAGGTGGACCAATTAAGCAAACAACCTGAGGTAGCTGTGAATTTATTTTGTTTGATAATAGGTTTTGAAAATTAGTGTCAACCAAATCGATCTTGACAGCCATGCGCTTAAGCGATTTATCCATGCGTTTATATGACCGAGACAGCGAAGAGATTTTTTAACATATTTTATACGGAGGGGACAGAATGAACAATCAAGATATAGAACATATACGAGATAGGGCGTGTTCAAGATAGCCGAGGAAATTTATATTAAACAAATAAGGATATAATTCGGAACTTTAGTGAATCATTGAGTTATGGGATATCATCGAGATACTGATATTCGAGATACCGGTGCTCGACTGTACTGGAGAGAAAAGAAATGTAGTTGGATTATTAGCTTCAATTTTGTTCCAAGATTGCACTGGGCATTTATTAGAGGCAGTTATTTTGAGAAAATCAGCAAAACTGGGGGGGTGGGGGGGGGGGGGCCATTTATTAGAGCATGTCTATTAGTATTAGTACGGAATATCTGAGCCCCTGTGTTTGTAAACCATAATACAAATATGTAAAATAAAATGCTTTTATGGTTAAAGGGTAATGTTATTCACATGCTCGCAGCAAACATTTTGGTGTAAATGTGACGGAACTGTTGATTGGGGTTAGGGTGAGGGATTTTTATGTTTATGCATGTATGCAAGCATTGAAGGACATGTTTCAGTTGCTCCAAATCAGATAATAAATTATATGTTTGTCATGCTTCATAACAGGTGTATCATTGACAATGTTCCAAATGTGTAACTGTGACTGGAGAATGTGGCTTCCAGCTGTTTAAACAGTGGTGCAAACCCAAAAATCATGAAAAATATTTCATTGAGTGAATAGCGAACACCGGTCAAACTGCTCTGGCTAAAATGGGTCTATACTGGTCACAAAGGTCATATAGATGCCTTTTCCAGCTACAGTCACATACCAGCAACCTTCTGTGTCTTAGCATTATTGCCAACAGTCAATTGTCTGTTTAAATGATCCGCCAACTAAGAAAAGATACCCTACGACATTTGCAACTTTTCGAGATGTTTGTCCACTTTCACATTATTAGTCCGATTAGAAACTAAACCTTTTGCTGACAAAATGTAGCCTACTTCAGTTACAGAAGGGCAAATAGCATAGGCACTGATCAAACTGTGCAAACGCGCAGGTCGATCTGGGGCTACGCTACGCAAATGTCTTATATTACCGTTCTCAGCTGGTGGCTCAAATATGTTATCTACAATATGAGACACGCAATGTGATTTTGTACCTTCGGACATCTGCGCAATTTCATTAAATACATTTATGAAATTTACATATAGAGCACATATAATTCCGCATGTACTCTGAAAACTTTGTCAACTTTTGACGCCATGTATGGAAAATATTAAAACCAGGATCTACATTGTTTGCCACACTGACAACAATGGATAGCTCTTTTTCCACTGACACGTTCAATTGTTAACTCTTTCAACACTGCAGACCTCTTTAAACATGTTTGCAAACAGTGTAGATTCAGATGAGCCGAGCTGTCTCATCAGGATCTGCAGTTTAGCAATTACTTTTCATATTTATTAAAAAGAAAACCCCAGTCTGATCAGGATCTGCACTGTTCGCTATGCAATCAATAAAACACCCATCATGCTTCTAAAAAGCAATGTACATGTAGATCATTATCAGGCTACAGGAGTGTGCTATTTGATCAGGAGCTACGCTGATCACAAATCCCATAATCCCCGGTTCTCCAGTCACAGCCACAAATCATGTTTATGCTGGTGTGCAGGTTAGAGTTTGCACCCAGCACAGGATATCCTGTGTTTTGTCTCTCGGTAATAATCACGATTGGCTGATGAACAATAGATGTCTATTAAAGAAAGAACAAAAGATTTGGGATGTTTTAATTTAAGAATAATTAGCGTGTTATAACTGCAATCTGAATATTTTACTGAGAGAAAATTAAAAAAACTGTAGTTGTTAGCCGCCACTGATCTTCCACAAAAAAATACGGAGATTCAATTTAACTCTTAGATCGCTATCTTATTTTTGTTGTTGTCTGCTGTTTATTTTCTATTTTCCATTTTTATCATCAAAAACATGCTTTAACAGCACTTTAGAATAATTTACAATATGCTTTGACAGCACTTTAGAATCATTTCCATTTCCATTGAAGTGATGTCAAACCATGTTTTTATTGGGAAATAAGGCAAGATATAAAAGCAACAGCAGATGACAATTGTTGTGAGTAGCGGTTTAAGGCTTAATCTTGTGAAATTAACCCACTATACAACATGCTGTCATGTCTGCAGTTACTGTCACAACAACAGTCGGGTGCGACATTTGCTCAAATATGTGGGTAGCAGGTGGGAGTATGTGATGGGTAATTTAAGGTTCGGAGACCTGTAGCCGATTTCATCAACATTGCAAAGTATATTTTTCTAGCAAAGTATACTTTAAGGGAGTAATCATTTATTTTTCCTGAAATGCATTATTTCAAATAGAACTAACAAATGCATATATTTGATGATTAAAAGTATGCAGACTTATTATACTGAATTTATTACATTATCACAGCCAAATTGGCTGTGATAATGTAATAAATTTAGTATAATAAAAATTAATAAATTTATCATAAAATTGAAAATTTCTCCCTCAAAGTATACTTTGCTACTAAAGTATACTTTGCAATGTTGATGAAATAGGCTACTGGTTTGGCCCTCACATACATCGTTGGCATTTTGTATGTGACCGTTGAATCTGGTTATACCCCTTATACGAGTATTACGATTATTTGTAATCCTATAACCTTTAGGGGTAGGGGCAAAGTGACTTTGGTGTGGCATGGACATAGCACCAGGTCAATTTATTCTAAACTGAATATATTTGTTTTTATTTATTCCGTTCTAATTTTGCCCATATTGTCTCTTGTTTCACAAGTGTGCATATTAACCCTTTCACCCCGAAGTAACTGGAATAGATTTTAAAGGTACTTGCCCACTCAGTAGGCACACATTGTTCTGTATATCAGAGACATCATCTGAGACATTTTCTGGCAACATAAACATTCATTCACCATTACCCCACGTATTCATTGGCATTATTATGCATTTTTATATCAGACGTAAATTTCAACTCTGATATCAGGGGCGATAACAGTGTTTTCTTAAAATGTTAACGCACATTACTATTTATTCTCTGTATTTATTTTTTTATGTGCAATTAACATGCTATATAAGCTGTCGAAAATATTATTTTTTCAGATGACGCATTTAATGCATAAAAATAAATAAAAAATGTAATTTGCAAATGAAAATAGCCTGATACCACTGCAAGTCACTATCAGTAAAATAAATATTACTAAATGATCATATCTGTATATCGGGTAATCGTAATTTTTAGAACTGGTGAATAGTGACACAATTATACCCTTATTTAATTCCTATAAAGAACAGTTTGTGCCTACTGAGTGGGCATATACATTTAATATGTCAATTTTGCGACTAATCCAATCGTCACCAAATGATTTTCAGACTGGTCATTTTATGAAAATGGGGTGGTTTTGTTCTTAAAAATATGAAAATTAATTGCCAAAAAAGTGCAGATCCTGATGAGACGGCTCGTCACAAGCCGGCTCATCTGGGTCTACACTTATTGCCAATACCACTATACAGGCCTGTGGTGTTGATAGGGTTAATAGCAAAATTGCATACAATATTAAGCCTCCCATCGTTGTGAGCCGACTCATCATGATCTACACTGTTTGCAAACAATAGAAAAGAGGTTAATGGAGCTTATACAGCTTAGAAACATGCAAATTGACATGGTGTAAAAAATACACGGTCAGATGATCACCACAAACTCACACGTCATACAAGACAATAAGATGATGCCAGACAGTACTGAGGCAGGGTGTGGCATTGTCGTTACCGCAGATACCGTCACGTGACTTCTGATGTCATATTTTCGCTCCAAATGTCTCTGTTTTAAAATCAGATAAGTCTATGTATATGTATACATAATTAGTTATTCTTGAGAATCCTCCATGTTTTCTATTCCACTGTATACTTTATCTACAGGCCCGTAGCCAGGGGGGGTCGGAGCGGTCGGACGACCCCCCCGCCCAGCCTCGAGGTTCACTTTTTTAGCCTTGAGTTCCACTTTTTTAGACCCCCATAGATACTTCAGACCCCTTGAGCCTTTGAAACGACCCCCCCTTCAAACAGGTAGATACTTCAGACCCCTTGAGCCTTCGAAACGACCCCCCCTTCAAACAGGTAGATACTTCAGACCCCTTGAGCCTTCGAAACGACCCCCCCTTCAAACAGGTCTGGCTACGGGCCTGATCTATGTATCAATACTATCATATATGTTTACGGCATGCTAATATTGTATTCAACATACATGTACTCCTTTAAAAACCAACATTGGTCAGTATCAATGTGTAATATGATGTAAGTTCTCTGCAGATAAGAGCTTATACAAATTTTTGAACACATGCTCAACTTCAGCTTATCAAATTCTGTGATTTTAATCATAAATTGTGCTCAGAAAGTTTTACAATCTCATGCTCTGGGTGTACCCAATGTGGGTGTACCCAATGACCTAAGTAATGTTAACCCTTACAACTCTGAATTAAATTTTGTTGTCTGCTGTTCAATTTAGTATTGTCGCAGCCGCTTTTCTTCTACCTGCCCCGACAACTCGATTTGGCCTCTGTAATTCCCTTCGACAGAGAAAGAAAAGGAGAAACACGTGGTCAAATATCAGTAGGAGCTAAACTGTAAAATTTAGATGTGTATCAATGAAATGCAGCGAGTCGAATGTGCAACTGGCGATTTCACATGGCGCAGATTGTGACAATACCATACAACGAGTTGTGTGCAAAATGGCTTAGCCAATGAAATTTGTTGTTTGGCATGTTATGAAATAAAAACATCCAGTACGCCAAGATCGGAAAATACAAATCCATTATTGGAGAATACAAATTTCTCCGAATGCTTCAGTGTACAAAATGTAGGAAGAAATCAAAGTACTAAATGTATGATAGAAAAATGATATGAACTGAAATCGACAATATGTGAACGAAGAAAATTGATTGTCAATATGAATAATATCAGGTACATATAATTATCATGGCAATGAAATATTGAAAGATGAGGAACGATCGTCAAGTATGGTAAATTACACAAATGATGGTCAAGTAAAGTAGCATATAGTAATGCACCCTGAGACAGTATTTTAAACAATGTTACCCCACTAATTTTGTTTCAGTTTGGTATATAATTGTCTGTTTTCTCGTTTGAAAATAATGTTCTTTTAACTTTTTACATGGAAATTAATGATCAATAGTCAATGCTCTTTCAATGTTGTTAATATGGTGGCCGTGGGGTCAAAAATAGTTGGGGTCCACGGGGTCAGATAGGGATCAACTTTCATATTTCACCGCATATAGTCATGTCATATGTTCAGTCACATTCTTTTATTTTCACATAATTGTAAATTTAAAATTTCTGTGTTTTTAAGCAATTATAATAGCAAAACTCAATCAGAAAATTGCATAGTCCCAGTGGTGTTTATTAAGATAATTGCGGTATTTCAAATTAAAGGTATTGATGAGACGATCAAACATTTTTTGTCAAAATCAGATGATTATGTTATCCAAGATGGTCACCGTAATGTGAAAAGGTCATATCCTTTTATTAGAGATTTCAAACATCACTTCTCGCAAATCGCTTGCATGCTGATGCTGGCCAAACTTCACACTTATGGTCCTTGAGTGAATCCTTTTCAGATTTGTTAAAATGGAGGTTGTCGCACAATCCAAGATGGCCATCGTAGAAAAGTCGGTCAAATTCTTCATGTGACATCTGATGAACCATCACTTGCTTGAAATGGCTGACGTACAGTGCTCTTTCAGATTTCTTAAAATGGTGACCCTGTGGCCAAAAATAGGCGTGGCACCATGTGACAACCATCAAGATCACCGGAGTGAGCAATATGAACATTTTCATGCGGAACATTTGCTTGACTATTTCTACAGTTTTCAGTTGATTTACTTCCCACTCAGTATACATGCAGGTAACAATCTGCTAATGTTGTACATCAGGAAGCGACACACCATTTGATCTTAATGTGATGGTGCACTACTTTTTAGCTCACCTGAGCGAAGCTCATGTGAGCTATTGTTACCGCAATGTGTCCGTCGTCGTCCGTCGTCGTCCGTCGTCGTCGTCCGTGAACATTTTCAAACATCTTCTCCTCGGTAACCATTGGGCCTATGGTCACCAAATTTCATGGTCATGGTCCTTAGGTAGGGAGATTACAAAATTGTTAAAATGACGTCATTACGTAATCCAAGATGGCCGCCGTCTAAAAATAGCACAAATTCTTAAAAAAAACTTCTTCTCAAGAACTGCCAACCGGATTTCGACAAAACTTGGTAGGAATGATCGATGTACATTGCTCTTTCAAAGTTGTTAAAATGGTGACCCTGGGGTTAAAAATGGGCGTGGCCCGTGGGGTCAAATTGGGGTCAAATTTTATTTTTGACTGAATATGGTCATTTCATATATCAAATTGAAGGTATCAATGAGGCGATCACTCTGGTGCATTTTTTGTCGAAATCGGATTGTTATGTCATCCAAGATGGCCGCCGAAAGGTCAAAAGGTCGTTCTTTTATTAGAGATTTCAAAATTCTTCTTCACATGAACCGCTTGGCCCATGGTAGCCAAACTTAAAAGTTATGGTCCATGGGTGAAGCCTTTTCAGATTTGTTAAAATGGAGGTCATCGCTAATCCAAGATGGCCGCCGTCTAAAAATAGCATAAATTCTTAAAAAATCTTCTTCTCATGAACCGCTTGCGGATTTCGACGAAACTTGGTAGGAATGATCGATGTACATTGCTCTTTCAAAGTTGTTAAAATGGTGACCCCGGGGTCAAAAATGGGCGTGGCCCGTGTCGAATTGGTTTAAATTTTTTTTTCGAATATGGTCTTGTCAAATATCAAATTGAAGGTATAATGAGGCGAATCATGGTGCATTTTTCTGTCGATGGATTGTTATGTCAAATTCCAAGATGGCCGCCGAAAGGTCAAAAGGTCGTTTATAGATTTCAAAATTCTTTTTCAGACCGTTGGCTGGAGCACTTAAAAGTTATGTCCATGGTGAAGCCTTTTCAGATTTTAAAATAGAGTCATGCAAATCAAGATTGGCCGCCATTATGCTAAATTCTTCTTATCCAATGAACCGCTTGCCGGATTTCCGACCGAAATTGGTAGGAATATCGATTCTATTGCTTCAAAGTTGTTAAAATGACCCGGGGTCAAAATGTGGCGTGGGGTCGAATTGGTTTCAAATTTTATGAACCGATGTCATGTCTATATCATTGAAGGTACAATGAGGCGATCACTCAGGTGATTTTCTGTCGAAATCGGATTGTTATGTATCCAAGATGGCCGCCAAAGGTCAAAAGGTAGTTCTTTTATTAAGATTTCAAAATTCTTTTTCACATGAACCTTGGCCATGGTACCAAACTTAGTTACGCTCCATGGGTGAAGCCTCCAGTTTGTTATGAGGTCTCCGCTAATCAAGATGGCCGCCACTATAGCATAAATTCTTAAAAAATCTTCTTCTCATGAACCGCTTGCCGGATTTCGACGAAACTTGGTAGGAATGATCGATGTACATTGCTCTTTCAAAGTTGTTAAATGGTGACCCCGGGGTCAAAAATGGGCATGGCCCGTGGGGTCAAATTGGGGTCAAATTTTATTTTTTGACCGAATATGGTCATATCATATATCAAATTGAAGGTATCAATGAGGCGATCACTCTGGTGCATTTTCTGTCGAAATCGGATTGTTATGTCATTCAAGATGGCCGCCGAAAGGTCAAAAGGTTGTTCTTTTATTAGAGATTTCAAAATTCTTCTTCACATGAACCGCTTGGCCCATGGTAGCCAAACTTAAAATAAAAGTTATGGTCCATGTGTGAAGCCTTTTCAGATTTGTTAAAATGGAGGTCATCGCTAATCCAAGATGGCCGCCGTCTAAAAATAGCATAAATTCTTAAAAAATCTTCTTCTCATGAACCGCTAGCCGGATTTCGACGAAACTTGGTAGGAATGATTGATGTACAATGCTCTTTCAAAGTTGTTAAAATGGTGACCCCGGGGTCAAAAATGGGCGTGGCCCGTGGGGTCAAATTTTATTTTTGACCGAATATGTTCATGTTATATATCAAATCGAAGGTATCAATGAGGCGATCACTCTGGTAAATTTTTTTGTCCAAATCGGATTGTTATGTCATCCAAGATGGCCGCCGAAATGTCAAAAGGTCGTTCTTTTATTAGGGATTTCAAAATTCTTCTTCACATGAACCGCTTGGCCCATGGTAGCCAAACTTAAAAGTTTTGGTCCATGGGTGAAGCCTTTTCAAATTTGTTAAAATGGAGGTCATCGCTAATCCAAGATGGCCGCCGTCTAAAAATAGCATAAATTCTTAAAAAATCTTCTTCTCATGAACCGCTAGCCGGATTTCGACGAAACTTGGTAGGAATAATCGATGTACATTGCTCTTTGAAAGTTGTTAAAATGGTGACCCCGGGGTCAAAAATGGGCGTGGCCCGTGGGGTCAAATTGGGGTCGAATTTTATTTTTGACTGAATATGGTCATTTCATATATCAAATTGAAGGTATCAATGAGGCGATCACTCTGGTGCAATCGGATTATTATGTCATCCATGATGGCCACCAAAAGGTCCATTTATTCAAGATTTTTAACGTCTTTTTCTCAGGAACCACATGGCCGATGCTGGGTGAAGCATTTTCAGATTTTGTAAAATGAGTCATCGCTTAATCCAAGATGACCGCCATCTAAAAATAGCACAATTTTTTTAAAACACATGAACTCAATGTCACATTCTCCTCTGGTGTTAATGGAGTCAGGTGAGCGAATTAGGGCCATCATGGCCCTCTTGTTTAACTTCACCTCGACGGGTATACATTATATATTGTGGCATCCGGCACTGTAGTTCGCCGAATGTGGATATGTTGTTTATCAAATTAAAGGTATTGATGGTCGATCACTCTGGCACCATTTATTTTTAAAAAATGAGTCATTATGTCATCCAAGATAGCCAATGAAAGGTCAAAAAGTTATTCTTGTGTTAGTAATTTCGACTCTTCTGCTCATGAACCACTGGGCCAGTGGTCATGAAACTTTACAAACATGGTCATTACAATTTGTTACAATTATCCATTATGGTCGCCACGAGAAAAGTAGGTAAAATCCTTCAAAAGACATATCCACATGCATCAATGGGTGGATTTTGATTCGGCACAAAATGTTCAGGGCCTGATGGCCTTTCAAGATTGTCAAAATCGTGACCCCGGGTCGAAAATGGGCATGACCTGGTGGTCAAATTGTTTTACCGAAGTGGTCATGTTTATGAGCAGATCATTGTCACCATGTTATTCAAAACATACATTGTTATTAGCCCAGGTTACGGTATAAACTCTACTCTGTAGCCGATTTCACCAAAATTACAAACTATACTTATCTTGCTAAGTACACTTTGAGGGAGAAATTTTCAATTTAAGGATAAATTTATTAATTTTTCCTTTTTGGCTGTGATAATGTAATAAATTCAGTATAATAATTCTGCATACTTTTAATCTTCAAATATATGCAGTCGTTAGTTCTATATAAAATAATGCACTTCGAGAAACATAAACGATTACTCCCTCTAAGTATAGTTACATGTAGTAGATAAGTATGCTTAACAATTTTGGTGAAATCGGCTACAGGTATAGACTTTGCTCTGGACTTGAAGTGAGCGACTCAGGCCCATTTGGGTCTCTTGTTTTGTTTGAAGTTCGGGAATTTTCATTTGTTAGTTGGAAAAAATATGTACTATTAATAGTGGTGATTAAAACATTGAGTAAATGGACGTAAAAACCCTATCAGTCTATCATTCCTCGGACATCTTCAGCTCATGTCAGTTACTGCTACAAGGTTATTACTATACTGAGCAAAAAAAAAAGAAACTATTCTCCCGTTAAATGGCTACAACTCTTTTCTCTTACACATATAAACTTGATATATGGGTCAGATTGGAGGTCTAGAGTGCCGCAATCTGACTAGTCTCTGATATTTCCTCATGACGTGTTTCGGTTGACGGGGTAAAAAACAGTTTTCAGCGATTTGCACAAGCTCATGACAGGTAACTAGCCAGTTGGATTTTGAATACCTAAGCAAACAGAGCATACAGAAAAAAAGTTGAAAATTGAAAACATGCCGCGTTTATCTGAAGCACAGCGAAATGAGGCAATTGGGATGTTGCTGGCATTTCTCGCGTTGCCATCAGTCGCTTGTTTGGTTGCACATGGGCAACCATTTTTGCCTTGATCCAACAACGTATGTAGCAGACAGGGGACGTGATTGATCGTCCTAGGACTGGGCGACCCCATGCAACGACGCTACATGTTGATCGTGCCATCTGCTTGACGCAGTTAATTCAGGTTTTTGCCTGTGACAGTCATGGCACGTCGGTACCACGTTTCTGGGCAGACGATATGGAATTGTTTGCACCATCAGCCACTCCCAGTAAAGGCATACAGGCCTTACACGGGCAATATCGTCATCGTTAGACTTCAATGGGCATGACGTCACTCACTGTCATTGGCGTTGACGTAACTGGAACAACATGCTCTTTAGTGACGAGTCGCGTTTCAATTTAAGTCATGCCGAAGGCTGACAGCGAGTGTACCGCCGTAAAGGTGAATGCTATGCACAAGTGTACGTAAGGGAAAGGGAACGGTTTGGAGGTGGTGGGGTGATGGTTTGGGGAGGGATAATGGGGTTCGCAAGATGAGATTGATAGTCATTCATGGAATGCTGCTCGGTATACTAACGAGTCCATTCCTTTCCTGAGACACATGGGCCGGCATCTTGCAGCAGGATAATGCCCGTCTGCATACCGTTATATTAATTCACAGCCATTTGACAGCTAACAATGTCAACGTGTTGCCGTGGCCTGCCGTGTCTCCACCACAAGTACAAGTCCAAGTTACTTTGGAAACTTTTTTAGCTCACCTGAGCGAAGCTTATGTGAGCTATTGTTACCGCAATGTGTCCGTCGTCGTCCGTCGTCGTCGTCGTCGTCGTCTGTGAACATTTTCAAACGTCTTCTCCTCAGTACACATTGGGCCTATGGTCACCAAACTTCATGGTCATGGTCCTTAGGTAGGGGGATTACAAAATTGTTAAAATGACGTCATTACGTAATCCAAGATGGCCGCCGTTTAAAAATAACACAAATTCTTAAAAAATCTTCTTCTCAAGAACCGCCAACCGGATTTCGATAAAACTTGGTAGGGATGATCGATGTACATTGCTCTTTCAAAGTTGTTAAAATGGTGACCCTGGGGTCAAAAATGGGCATGGCCCATGGGGTCAAATTTTATTTTTGACCGAATATGGTCATGTCATATATCAAATTGAAAGTATCAATGAGGCGATCACTCTGGTGCATTTTTTGTCCAAATCGGATTTTTATGTCATCCAAGATGGCCGCCGAAAGGTCAAAAGGTCGTTCTTTTATTAGAGATTTCAAAATTCTTCTTCACATGAACCGCTTGGCCTATGGTAGCCAAACTTAAAAGTTATGGTCCATGGGTGAAGCCTTTTCAGATTTGTCAAATAGAGGTCATCGCTAATCCAAGATGGCCGCCATCTAAAAATAGCATAAATTCTTAAAAAATCTTCTTCTCATGAACCGCTAGCCGGATTTCGACGAAACTTGGTAGGAATGATCGATGTACATTGCTCTTTGAAAGTTGTTAAAATGGTGACCCCGGGGTCAAAAATGGACGTGGCCCGTGGGGTCAAATTGGGGTCAAATTTTATTTTTGACTGAACATGGTCATGTCATATATCAAATTGAAGGTATCAATGAGGCGATCACTCTGGTGCATTTTCTGTCGAAATCGGATGATTATGTCATCCATGATGGCCACCAAAAGGTCCATTTATTCAAGATTTTTAACGTCTTTTTCTCAGGAACCACATGGCCGATGCTGGGTGAAGCATTTTCAGATTTTGTAAAATGAGTCATCGCTTAATCCAAGATGACCGCCATCTAAAAATAGCACAATTTTTTTAAAACACATGAACTCAATGTCACATTCTCCTCTGGTGTTCATGGAGTCAGGTGAGCGAATTAGGGCCATCATGGCCCTCTTGTTTTTTATTATGCCCCCTGTTCACTTCATCGATTGTTTTTGGACAGAACATATGGATTTGACAGTACAAAATGACAGGAATGTGTTGTCAAATGATCATTTGACATATACAGGGTGTCCTACAATATCTGTTGTGTGTTTGATGGTCAATACATTTAGAAGTCGGTTACATACACTAAACTAAATACTACAATACAAAGGTTGGTTTATTTATGTTATGTACATGTTAATATATTTGTGGTATAGCTGTTGCATAGAATTGACAAACACTTTTCCTAAATACCTGACAGGTGGCCGTTTCACTAAACTTTGTACGACTAAAATGTTCGTAAGTGCAAATTTAGGATCATCTGCAAATTTCAATTGATGGATTTACACTTATTGAACATATAAATGTAAATCCAATAATTGTTTACAAGAAAACGTTGTTAATGTGAAATTTACAGACTATCATTGTTTTGCACTTACGAACATGTTAGTCATACAAAGTTTAGTGAAACGACCCCCATGTTTTTACATACATGTTAGCATGCTCTAAATGACGTCACATTTGCTGAATTACCATAAAGTTACTACATTATATTGGGAAACGTCAAAATCAACAAAATGGTAACAGTATAGTTTCTTTTTTTGCTCAGTATAGAAACAAAATTGCTACCCAGCTCCATACCTCGCGCGAACTATTGTAGCTAGGTTATTACATGTAGCTATTATAGCTGAGACAATGTGAAGTTGAACTAAAAAAATGTGCGATAACTCATGAAACATATTTACAAAGTGTATATTTTCCAAATATGATGTTACAAGTTGATGGGATGTTCAGAGCAAACTGCAGAATTGAATTCCGCTTTTGCTATTAAAAAATTTTGATGTTCAGAGCAAACTGCAGAATTGAATTCCGCTTTTGCTATTAAAAAATTGTCAACGCTTGACGTCATATACAGAAAATATAACAGTTTCTGTTGACATTTTTCATGAAATATCACACATTTCCTTCAGGTACAAAATCACATGGCTTGTCTCGGCTATTAATTAAGTCAACTCATACATATGATTTGTGTTTTTTGTGATGTAGTTGACAAAGGTATAAAATACCAGATGGTATCATTAAGACATTATTGTATGATAATTCTTCTTGTGAATTTAACACTGCATCGTAACAATTGATGGCTATATTTAGTATTTTGATACAACAGTCGGCTCATACTAGAGGTGTGACGGGAGGTGATTTGAGGTTACAATCTGGTAAAACTGGTCTTATTGTCATTAGAATCAGTGTGGTCACCCCATTTTATCCCAAAATATGATGAGAATCTACGATCCTAAATTTGCACTTACAAACATTTTAGTTGTACGAAGTTTAGTGAAACGGCCCCCTGATACACAAGTATCGAAAACTGATTTTTAGCTCGACTATTCGAAGAATAAGTAGAACTTATATTGTCACCCCGGCGTCGGCGTCGGCGTCGGCGTCACCGTCACGCCTTGGTTAAGGTTTTTAGTCAAGCTTGTATATGGAATACTACTGGCCCTACACCCACCATACTTGGACAACTTCATCTCCTAGTGATGTACATCAATAACCCCTGATCTATATTTGACCTTGACCTACATTTCCTCTTGAATTACTTGGTTAATTCCCCTTGGTTAAGATTTTTAGTCAACCTTGGTTAAGGTTTTTAGTCAAGTTTGTATATGCAATACTACTGGCCCTACACCCACCATACTTGGACAACTTCATCTCCTAGTGATGCACATCAATAACCCCTGATCTATATTTGATCTTCACCTACATTTCCTCTTGAATTACTTATTTAATTCCCCTTGGTTAAGGTTTTTAGTCAACCTTGGTTAAGGTTTTTTTTCAAGCTTGTACATTGAATACTATTGTGCATCCAGGCACCATACTTCGACAACCTTTTCTCATAGGTATGTACATCAATAACCCCTGATCTATATTTGACCTTCACCTACATTTCCTCTTCAATTACTTACTTAATTCCTTTTGGTTAAGGTTTTTAGTCAACCTTCTATATGGAATACTACTAGCCCTACACCCACCATACTTGGACAACTTCATCTCCTATGATGTACATCAACAACCCCTGATCTATATTTGACCTTGACCTACATTTCCTCTTGAATTGCTTAATTCCCCTTGGTTAACGTTTTTAGTCAAGCTTGTAGATGGAATACTCCTGGCCCTAC
The DNA here is from genome assembly GCA_029237695.1 of Conchocele bisecta. Classification (NCBI taxonomy): domain Eukaryota; kingdom Metazoa; phylum Mollusca; class Bivalvia; order Lucinida; family Thyasiridae; genus Conchocele; species Conchocele bisecta. The sequence continues at coordinate 20,113,171 of CM055276.1, forward strand.
ACCAACCATACTTGGACAACTTCATCTCCTAGTGATGTACATCAACAACCCCTGACCTATATTTGACCTTGACCTACATTTAACCTTGAATTACTTACTTAATTCCCCTTGGTTAAGGTTTTTACTCGACCTTGGTTAAGCTTTTTACTCAAGCTTGTACATGGAATACTATTGTGCATACAGACACCATAATTGGACAACCTTTTCTCATAGTGATGTACATCAATAACCCTGATCTATATTTGACCTTGACCTACATTTCCTCTTGAATTACTTACTTAATTCTCTTTGGTTAAGGTTTTTAGTCAAGCTTGTAGATGGAATACTCATGGCCCTACACCAACCATACTTGGACAAGTTCATCTCCTAGTGATGTACATCAACAACCCCTGACCTATATTTGACCTTGACCTACATTTAACCTTAAATTACTTACTTAATTCCCCTTGGTTAAGGTTTTTACTCAACCTTGGTTAAGTTTTTAGTCAAGCTTGTAGATGGAATACTATTGTGCATACAGACACCATACTTGGATAACTTTTTCTCATAGGGATGTACATCAATAACCCCTGACCTTTATTTTACCAATTTTTGGTTACCTACATTTAACCTTAATTCTGGTTAATGTTTATAGTCAAGCTTGTATATGGAATACCTCTGGGCCTACATCAACCATATTTGGACAACTTCATCTCCTAGTGATGTACATCAATAATCCCTGACCTATATTTGACCTTGACCTACTTTTATCCTTGGATTACTTAGTTATCTCCCCTTGGTTACGTTTTTTACTCAAGCTTGTATATGGAATACTCCTGGGCCTACAGCAACCATACTTGGAAAACCACGCATCTACGTCCAAGGTCAAGGTCACTGTTGAAGGTCAAAGGTCAAACCTATTGAAATCCCTTCCGCTCTATATCTTCTACACCGATGCATGGATTATCAAATGGCTTGGCACAAATGTTTCTCATGATGAGAAGGTGTGTCGCCATCAATAACCATGCACCTACGTCCAAGGTCAAGGTCACAGTTTAAGGTCAAAGGTCAAACCTATTGAAATTCCCTTCCGCTCTATATCTTCTACACTGATGCATGGATTATCAAATTGCTAACCACGCACCTATGTTCAAGGTCACAGTTGAAGGTCAAAGGTCAAACCTATTGAAATTCCCTTCCGCTCTATATCTTCTACACATATGCATGCATTATCAAATGCCTTGGCACAAATGTTTCTCAGGATGAGAAGGTGTGTCTCGATCAATAACCACGCACTACGTCCAAGGTCAAGGTCATAGTTGAAGGTCAAAGGTCAAACCTATTGAAATTCCCTTCCGCTCTATATCTTCTACACCGATGCATGGATTATCACACTATGCCCAGGGTCAAGGTCACAGACTTGATGCGTTTGAAACCTTAACGCTCGGCTAAATGGCTTATGATCAAAAATGCCTTGTTTTCTTTGGCTGCCAGTGGGGGTATTCGTGTGCTGACAGGCCACATTTCTAGTTTCCCTTGGTTAATGTTTTTAGTCAACCTTGGTTAAGGTTTTTATGTAGGCCGCAGCCACCTTCTTTGTCAAGCTATGTGTACATCGACAACCCTCGTAGTCGAGCTATGCTGTTCTCCTACAGCTCTTGTTACCTAAATTGTTTATTTCTTCATAACAGCATACATTTGTGTCACTCATTTGAACCGGCTCAATGAGACAGTTCAATTGAGTGGTAACAACATATACTTTAGAGTAGAAATAAAGAACATATTATAAATATTCTATTTTTTTGTCAGAAAAATGGCGAATCTTCTGCATAAAATATGTTATCAGAAGTCTGGGGTCATCCATACCTGAGTCGAATACAAGTATCAAAATTCTCAACTGATTCTTACCTATTTTTTTAATTTCTTCATGTAAGTATACCACTCAATTGATCTGTTTCGGTGAGCCGGTTCAAATGAGTGGTAATAAACAATTTTTTTTGTCAGATTTGGCATAAAATGTGTTAATTATCAGAATTTGGTGGCCATACCTGAGCCGATTAATGTGTAATTATCTACATTTAAAGTCAGTAGTAGTTGTCATCCGGTCATCTGATCATGTGTGAGTTTGTCCATAACATTTTTATTACCCAAAAAATAATTTTGGGGTACATATGGCTGCCACCCTAAAGAGTATCACATAGAAATGTTTCCCATAACAAAGAATGTCCCAATGTTGAGGGTTACAGGGCTCCAGATAAGGAATTAGTAATTGAGTATGGTCATTCCATCATTTCTGAAGCAATTGGGTGTTTCAAAATTTTAATTGTGTAAAATAGAATCACACAACTGTTTACACATCAGCAGACCGCACTCATTGAATAGTTTGCTTGTAAATGAAAACACATCTTGGTATTTCATTAGAATTGTCTCCAAGGAGACAGTTCTAATGAAATATCAAGATGTGTTTCATGGAAAAATAAGAAAATATGCTATATTTGTGGTCTGTTTATTGTTTTCTGTAGCATGATAAAGATACCACAAAATACTCACTACTTCTGATTTCAATTGGGTTTTTGGCAATTTTAATTGGGTATTTACGCAAATACGCAGCTTATCTGGAGCTCTGGGGTTAGTAGGGTTGTACTGGTTTATTGCAATAACAATATATTTGGATACAAATAGGGGTTTCCCAAAACAAATGGTGTCCAAATATTTAGGGTCAATACGGTAGTATGTAAAGCGGCACTGCCTTGTAGTTGTGGAAGGCCATATGGCCATGTGTGTTCACAGACAAGTAATGATCTACACCGATTTGAAATTAAATTGTCCCTCTTTCCTCAGATTTTGGCCGACATAATATTTGTTAAATTATTTGATGTATTATCTCAAAAGAATACAAAGTGGTTTGGCTGTGGAACAAATAATATTAATTGAGAAACAATCTGATAGAACGGGTGTATTGTCTTTGTGACCAGTATAGACCAGTATAGATCCAGACCTGCGCAGGTTGGTCTGTGTCTTCATTGTACGTCATATAGTCTTTGTTACATACATCAATTTCCAAAGCACACAAATTATATCAGACAGCACATGTGTGTAGGGTAATCAGGGTCTACACCGGTCGGAAATAATGAAAATATGCCTAGTGTTGATTGGACCTATCGAGTATCGATGATGATTTTTGCAACCTTCCAAGTGTTGTAGAAAACAGAATGTGTTTGTATTCACTGTTACATTAATTGTTTGCCTGCTTAAGGGCCCGTTCTATACCTGATCATTGTTGAACGATAATTGCTTTGTAAATGATAGAATATATGTATAATATATATGTGAATACTGCCTCGTTACTGTATCCTATATGGCACATGGAGTGGCCATGTCAGCCATCTTTGTGTGTTCCGGCCATCAGCCAGTTAATTTCACCTGTTCTGCCGTTCAACACAGAACTCAAAATATGAAGTAGAACATATGATATAATGTAGCTAATCACATGTAGAAAAGCCAGTAGAACAGACTCCTATCAATTATATTATGTACACCAATCTGTAAAATATGTCAGTTTTCTGGACAGGTTTGTGCCTGCGTTTTTAACAACATGAACCACCATTATATATAGCCTCATACACAGAAAATCGCACAGTGTATCACTTTTACCTGGCAAACCACACAACACATACCATATATACCCACTACTGTACTCTGTTATTAGCTATCAAATCCAATGACGTGTAAGCAGTTACCTGAGTGTATTGTCCCTGGTGTCTACTCACCTACTATGCGAGTAAAAATGGCTTTACGTATGGGTAACGTGTACACAAACATAGGCTGTGCATCAGATTGAAAAGTTTACACATCAAAATTTATTTTGAGAGTGATGGGAGAAATGCTCAGTTATCTCGTCTTTTGTATAGTTTGCTGGCATAATATTTATAGCTTGCCATTGTCATATCTATCTATTATGTATTGCACCAAATTTTATTTGGTTTACTGTCATATTATTTGCTGTATGTGTCAAACACACAAAGTGGTGAAACTGTACGATGGCTTGTACATACACAGATGGCGGAGATGGCAAGTCAATGCTCCATATAGTATACAGTAACAAGACAATATTCACATATGTTATATTCATATATCACATCACTCTTATGAAGCAATTATCATTGAAGTTAAGTGTATCTATCTATGACCTAACACCTTAAATAGTATTCAATTATTTGTTTCATCAATTGAGTTGATTCTCATGTGTGCTCCAAATCTCTTTTTATTTAAAAATATTGTAGCGTTAACTGTTGTATGCAATGAGCATTTTGAAGTGACTGTCACATGAATTTGCTTGTGTTGATTATCATGAAAACTGTTCAGGTCGTGGAAAATTAATTGATTGATTTTCGTTTCTGTCTGAGAATTGGCTCTATGGATGGACCGTGGTCTGGGCAATATGGCATTGGACTTCATACCGGAGGTTGTGAGTTCAATCCTCACCCTAGGCGCGAAAAATACTTACATAGTATTTACATCCCACTAGTCTTTCAGATGAGACTTTAAACTGTGGTTCCGTCTTTATATGACCTTAGCTGCGCTGGATCGTAAAACACATTCACTTCCACTTTTCACTGAGATCTTCCATCCCGCATCCAATAGATGCGTGTGCTTTTGTCTATTCTCCTATAAGTTGTTTACTGTATGGGCAATTGGTATGAAATATCATGTTCATATGTATGATACAACAAACATAGAGATGGGATACAATGTCATTTCGTTCTTGTTGCATAAAATACGCTTTCGCAGTATACTAACTTATATTTCGCCCTACTTTCTAAGCCAATCGCTGGGCAACATTGTGCTCCACTTATTTCACATATTGCAACATTTAACCCCAATAAGTTATATATTACGGTACCAGATTTAATGATTAACTGTTCGACAGGAAGTGGAAAATCAATACTCACTCAGGACATGGCATTCTACGCTTGGCTGAACTATAAGTATGTTACTGTTTACACATTGCTAGTGCTCCCTCGCATTTAATTCCTTAAAAATTGAATAAATAAACAATAACTTATACATAGTGTATTATAATCATGCATGTAAAACATTAGTGTACTAAATTATATGTACATGTAACTGAGACCGCTACAGAAACACATTTTAGGTGGTCAGTACAGATTCAATGTATAATTAGGTCCTTGTACAATAAATACATCTAACATTTGTGTTGATTTAATGTCACATTTCATGCCTTTCCACAGAATATAATTTAAGGCGTTGGGGTATTTCACCATGAACGTCATATTTTGGAGTCATATTTTGATGAGTCATATTTATTAAATTGGTCATATACCCATCTATCTCGTTTGATACATGTTTAAACCTTATAATACACTCTTACAGTGCTTTCAATGATCAAATGGAACTGAAACTAAATGAAAATCAAAGTACTGAAAGTATTGACTGGCGGGAGACAAGTAGCCACTTGTGAATTTGCATACTCAGAAATTCCTTGTTAGAAATATATTCGATGTTGATTATTGGATGTACAATCTGCAAATTTGGAGAACTGATACAATCTGCAAATTTGGAGAACTTGATCAGTTACTGGTGTTTGTAAAATACAGCCTGCTCTAAACACAAATAGGTTGATGAAGCAAAGGTGCTTTATGTCCGACTAATAAACCGTTTTACGAGATATATTGCAGACGTATTATGTGAAATCTTTTCAAAATTATGACTGGGCGTAGGCCTACATACGTGTATGCTGCATGAACGGCAAAATGTTTTCATGAATTTTGTTTCGCTCACCCAGAGGGTAATTTTTCGAAAATCGCCCGTAAACCACAATATGAAAAAGAAATGGCCTTCGACGTCGCATTGCGACTGCGTGGTACACGATACGGGGGGCGTCTCAATAACAGCAATTTGTTCTCTTCAAAAGTAACGTTTTTTACACATAATGTTGAGCATTGCCGTTGCTATTAATAACTTGCTTTCAGTTCACTCGCTGACTTTAAATGTCACCTGACTGTTGTTAATTGCGAACGCAAATTGAGCCTATTGAGACGTCCCCCGATGAACAGAGAATCACGATCCCAATAGCGATATGGGGGGCGTCTCAATAACAGCAATTTGTTCTCTTCAAAAGTAAAGTTGGACATGCCAACTATTTTACACATAATGTTGAGCATTGCCGTTGCTATTAATAACTTGCTTTCAGTTCACTCGCTGACTTTAAATGTCACCTGACTGTTGTTAATTGCGAACGCAAATTGAGCCTATTAAGACGTCCCCCGATGAACAGAGAGCCACTTCCGAAAGTAGACCCGTGCAAACGGCCAGAATCACGATCCCAATAGCGAGGAGACAGTATGTCTCCCGCCAAAATCTATCAAATTTGGAACCTTTTTATATTCTATCTGAAATTTATAGCGCTGGGGTACCTTCTTTTTTTTAAATTAAGGCACTGGGGCAGCCCAGCGCTCTAATGGGCTGGGAAAGGCCTGCATTTATTGACCCTTCCAACCTTAAATAACTGGAATAGATTGTGATATGTCAATTTAAGGACCAATGCCTTTGTCATTAAATGATTTTCGGATGAATCTATTGATATGAAAGGCTTAATAATATGAAAATGCCTTGCAAAAGTGCAGATCCTGGTGAGACGGCTCGTTACGAGCTGGCTCATCTGGGTCTACACTGTTTGCAAACACAGCTAAAAAGATCTGTAGTGCTGAAAAGGTTAAAGGCATTGACTGATTTTAAGTACCTCGGCTCGTTTCTCACCAAATGGTATTTGTAATGTAAATCAAAGTACTGAAAGTACTGACTGGTGGTAGACAAATGGAAGTGGTACAACTGTGATCTGGCAGCATTTGTCTACACGCTATATGTTTCATGGAATGTGGTTTTAACATCCGTGAAACAGAGGACAAGAGGAGGAACATTGGCATTGACAGCATATCTTCATAGATATATTGTATTTTCTGCTGTGTGGGTGGTATTGGTGGGCCATTGACATATAATACAAGCTATGTTGTATTTTCAGCTGTGTTGGTGGTGTCGGTGGGACATTGACAGCGTGCAGTGCCGGGACCGCCAACCCAAACACCAGCCAATCGGATGACAGTGCCTGTGTGACATGTGCTTACAACGAGATCAGTTCGCAGGGAGCGACCGCCTGTATCACCTGTCCTGCAGGATACTCATGTAACACGACCACGAACACACAGACAAACTGTTCTGCAGGGGAATACTCGGTGGCTGGGACCCTCGCCTGTATTACTTGTCCTGCAGGATCCATGTGTCCCAATATAGATCAGGCCCCACAGGTAGGAAATCTGTCCCAATACAGACAAGGCCCCATATGTCGGGACATCTGTCCCAATACAGACGAGGCCCCACATGTATGACACATGTCCCGTTACAGATGAGGCCCCACAGGTAGGACATCTGTCCCAATACAGACGAGGCCTCACAGGTAGGAAATCTGTCCCAATACAGATGAGGTCCCACAGGTAGGACACCTGTCCCAATACAGCCGAGGCCCCACAGGTAGGACACGTGTCTCAATACAGACGAGGCCCCACAGGTCGGACACCTGTCGCAATACAGCTCCACAAGTAGGACAATTGTCCCAATACAGACAAGGCCCCACAGGTCGGACATCTGTCCCAATACCGACAAGGCACCACAGGTAGGACAATTGGCCCAATACAGACGAGACCCCACAGGTAGGACACATGTCTCAATACAAATGAGGCCCCACAGGTCACCTGTCCCAATACAGACGAGGCCCCAGACGAGGCCCCATAGGTAGGACATCTGTCCTAATACAAATGAGGCCCCACATGTAGGACATCTGTCCCAATCCAGGCGAGACCCCACATGTAGGACACCTGTCCCAATACAGATGAAGTGCCACAGGTAGGACACCTGTCCAAATACAGACAAGGCCCCACAGGTTGGACAGCTATCCCAATACAGACGAGGCCCCACAGGTAGGACATCTGTCCCAATACAAACAAGGCCCCACACATTGGACATCTGTCCCAATACAGGTTGGACAACACCAAATAGTTTTAATATATAATTTAACCGAATCCCATCTAATAAGGCCAGTCTCTCCTTCTTTCACTATTCGTATAGATACTGTGGGACCTACTTGTGCATGACCTGCAGCCAGTCTGTACTGGTTCTGCATGAATTAAATAATAGGTTCACTTACTCCTAAGAAAGAAAAATCCAACCTCGTCATATTCCCTAATATTGTTTACATTTTTTTTTGGCCACGGAAACTCTGTTTACATCACGTGACCAACAGGTTCAGTATTTTCTTTTAAATGCTACAAATATGCTGAAAACTGGTGTTAAAAGCACTCCAAAATGTTCCTTAAGTGAAACTGGGTAGTAATATATCAAGATTTGCAAGCAAACTAGATCTGTGACCTCAAAACGCCCTCACTATTTTTTTTATATCAGACTACTTCTGCGCCATTTGATATTCTCTAACCTATAAATGTGCCAGTCTCACTACAAATCTGTCTACAATATTCACAATGTGCACTATTCAAAACAAGGTTCTGTTCCTTGATACAGTACCAAGTTTGGAGCAAATATATCAAATGGTTGTCACACAGCAGCTGTGTAACTCTACCATGTGACTGTCCACATTCTGCCTTAAATTGAGCTACTACAGAACTATGGAGAATGTTAATATATAATGGATGAAAAGCACAAATGTCCACAAAATCACATAACATTACCCCAAATAGTGTTATAGCTAACCAGTCTACAAAAAAGACACAAACTATACCAACATGTATGCCACTCTGGAATGGTCGACAGACAAAAGGGTACTGCCTTGGAACGGTCAGTCAAGAAATTTGCTTTATGACACAGGAGGAAAGGAAAAACAACGTTTTCTGAGTACTAGTGCGAAAACAATACACTTACGCCTAATTTTGGCAAATGTTGGAACGGCGTCGCGATGTTGCGCCATTTTCCCGAACTTCTTAATTGTCCATCAGGAGGAAGCCAATATCAATGAAAAAAGTTGAAAAACACACTATAATAACTGTTTTTGTGTATATTACTGTCACATTCCAAGCCCAATCACCTACAGGTAATTTACATGCACTGGGAGATAATATTTGACAAATAAAGCTAAGAAATTAAGATTTTAGAAGATTTTGAAGGCGGTAATTGTCCGTTTGCAATACGAAAATAACTAAATTTGTTGCATTGCGGAGTTAGCTCGAATACTCTTATCGCAGTAACTTTAAATTATGTTCACGGAGACATAGCTACAAGAAACATAAACGTCCAAGGGCCTAGGCCCACCTTAGAGGTTAGACCACATCAAATAGTTTTTGTCGAGCCCGCTTGTGGAAAGCAAGACATAGTGATCACAATGATGTCCAGGTGTCCGTCCGTGCGTCGTCCGAAATCTGCGTTAAAGTTTTTAAATACCTTATATCTCTGCAGTCCTAAGTCACATTGACTTGAAACTTCATATGTTTATTAGTTATGATCCATATATTCATGCTATATCCCACTCATGTGGCCCCTGTGCCCAAGGTCAAGGTCAAAATTTGCGTTAAAGTTTTCAAATACCTACTATCTCTGTAACCGTAAGTCGGATTTGCTTGAAACTTTGTATGCTTATTGGGCATCATCCATATAATCATTCTGTGTCCCACTCATGCGGCCCCTGTGCCCCAAGGTCAAGGCCAAATGACTTGAAATTTTGCGTTATAAAATCTGCGTTAAAGTTTTTACATATCTTATATCTCCACAATTGTGACTCCAATTTACTTCCAACTTCCAATACTTTTCATCATCCATATTTTCATTCCATAGCCTGCCCATGTGGTCCACATGCCGAATGTCAAGGTCAAATGACTTTGACATTTGTGTTAACGTTTTTACATACCTTATATCTCCACAACACTTACTCCGATTTACTTCCAACATCCAATACTTCTTATTCATCATCCATATTTTCATTCTATAGCCTGACCATGTGATCCACATGCCCAAGGTCAAGGTCAAATGACTTTGAAATTTGTGTTAAAGATTTTACATAACTTATATCTCCACAACACTTACTCTGATTTACTTCATCATCCATATTTTCATTCTATATCCCACCCATGCGGCCCACATGCCTAAGATCAAGGTCAAATGACTTTAAAATTTGTGGTAAAGCTTTTACATATGTGGCCGGGTAGCTCCTACACTACTGGCCGGTAGTGTGGGTTCCTATTTGGAGGTGGTGGGCTGGGCTGGAATTCGGACAGCAGTGGGCATAATAGAACTGTAAATACAACATTTACGAATTAGAAGTTTAATATTATAGCAATGGTGTCTATACGACGGCCGGTGGAATAGTGCATGAATCCCTTACAATAGGGGAAAACAATGCAAAGTAAAAATCCCTTACAATAGGGGAAAACAATGCAAAGTAATACTCGCGGTTTCTGAAAGCACCTCCAGCGATATCTGCGACACAAATGCTATTCGTGTCGCACATATCCCTGGAGACAAGGTAATACACAATAATATACCAACACATTACCTGTAAATACAATATTATAGCAATGGTGTCTATACGACGGCCGGTGGAATAGTGCACGAAGAACGAGAGCTGCGCGCGCATGCGAAACAGTGCATTTGTTAGTAGTCACGTGACTGCCTAGCAAAATAATCTTACTACGCTAGACTAACCACTATGTCATACATACTGCTACATAATAATACAGTAAAGTTACATATAGATGTAAAGTCCACCATGGCTATAAGTCTACGGCTATGAAACGACTAGTGAGGACGGTGATGTATAACCCAAAGGAGACAATGGTTAAAGGGTGGGTGGGATCAAAGAATTTAACAAATATACATGTAATGCAATATTTTATTTATCCCCCACAGATTCCAACTGCCACACATACCTTATATCTCCACAACCCTTAATTCAAACTTCAAATAAATACACTCTGAGACCATCAAATGCCTCGGCGGGCTCGACATGCGGGCCGCGGCCATCTGGTACTATATAATTTAACTGAATCGCATCCAATAAGGTCAGTCTCTTCTACTTTCACTATTCGTATGGATGGTGTGGGACCTACTTGTACATGACCTGCAGCCAGTCTGTACTGGTTCTGCATGAATTAAACAATAGATTCACTTACTCCTAAGAAAGAAAAATCCAACCTCATCATATCCCCCAATATTGTTTACATTCTTTGGTCACAGAAACTCAGTGTTTTCTTATAAATGCTACAAATATACTGAAAACTGGTGTTAAAAGCACCCAAAAATGTTCCTCAAGTGAAACTGGTTAGTAATAGATCAAGATTTGCAAGCAAACTCGGTATGTGACCTCAAAACGCCCGCACTATTTTTTTAAATACCGGACTACTTCTACTTCGCGCCATTTGGTATTCTCTAGCCGACAGACCCCGCAGGTAGGTCATCTGTCCCAATACAGATGAGACCCCACAGTTAGGGCACCTGTCGCATTACAGCCACGCAGGTAGGATAATTGTCCCAATACATATGAGACCCCACAGATAGGGCACCTGTCGCAATACAGACGAGGCATCACAGGTAGGAAATCTATCCCAATACAGACCAGGCCCCACAGGTATACAGGTATACAGATGAGGCCCCATGGGCAGGACATCTGTCCCAATACAGACGAGGCTCCACAGGTAGGAAATCTGTCCCAATACAGATGAGACCCCACAGCTGTAGGACATCTGTCCCAATACAGATTAGACCCCACAGGTAGAACACCTGTCCCACTTCAGACGAGCCCCACAGGTAGGACACCTGTCCCAATACAGACGAGGCCCCACATGTAGGACACCTGTCCCAATACAGACGAGGCCCCACATGTAGGACACCTGTCCCAATACAGACGAGGCCCCACAGGTAGGACATCTGTCCCAATGCTGATGAGGCCCCTCAGGTAGGTCATCTGTCCAAAAACAGACGAGGCCCCACATGTCCCAATGCAGGCTATATAACCGTATGCTTTATTACGTATTGTTTCCTTGTAGGATTGCGGGGCAGGGGAAGTGTCGACTGTGGGACAGACGACCTGTGCCGACTGTCGCCCCGGATCATACGCTGCCGCTTCCGATGACACCTGTCTCACTTGTCCTGCAGGTACTGTCCAACTGTCTGTGTATAGAACCATCCAGTAGTGGTTGTATAGGATGCCTGTGTCACTTGTCCTGCAGGTACTGTCCAACTGTCTGTGTATAGAACCATCCAGTGTGTATAGAACCATCCAAGTACGTTGTTATTATATTTGCCTGTGTCACTTGTCCTACAGGTACGTCCAACTGTCTGTGTATAGAACCATTCCGTAGTTGGATTATTTTTTATGCCTGTGTCACTTGTCTCTACATGGTACCGTAACTGTCGTGTATAGAACCATCCAGTAGTGGTTATATATTGGACGCCTGTTGTCAGCTTGTCCTGCAGGGTTACCTGTCCACTGTCTTTTGGGTATAAAGAAAAGAACCCTCCAGTAGTGGTTATATATGACGCCTGTGTCACTTGACTGCAGGTACTGTCCAACTGTCTGTGTATAGAACCATGGAGTAGTGGTTATATATGGGACGCCTGTGTCACTTGAACTGAACAGGTACTGTCCAACTGTCTGTGTATAGAACATCCAGTAGTGGTTATATATGGCGCCTTGTGTCACTTGTCCTACCAGGTTTACCGTCACTGTCTGAAGCATAGAACCATCAGTAGTTACTCCACTGTCATGCAGGTATTGTCCATCTTTTTGTCTGTTATTAGAACCATCCAGTAGTGCGTTGGTATAGGATGCCTGTGTCACTTGTCTGAGGTACTGTCCAACCTGTTCTGTGTATAGAACCTCAAGGTGTGTATAGACCATCAGGTAGTGTATTGATATACGCCTGTGTCACCTTGTCCGGCAGTACTGTCAAATGTCCGTGTATAGAACATCCAAGTATGTGATTATATCCTTATGCCTGTGCACTTGGTCCTAAGGTTACTTGTCCAACTGTCTGTGTATCGAACCATCCAGTAGTGGTTATATATAGCCTGTGTCACTTGTCCCATACCGTCCACTGTCCTGTGTAATAAACCACCAGTTGATCCTGTATCCGGACCCGGTGGTCCACTGTCCTCCAGGTAACTGTCCAACGTCTGTGTATAGCCAATCCATAACCAAGTAGTGGTTATATATGACGCTGTGTCACTTGACCTGCAGGTACAGTCCAACTGTCTGTGTATAGAACCATCCAGTAGTGGTTATATATGACGCTGTGTCACTTGACCTGCATGGTACTGGTCCAACTGTCTGTGTATAGAACCATCCAGTAGTGGTTATATATGACGCCTGTGTCACTTGTCCTACAGGTACCGTCCAACTGTCGTGCATAGAACCATCCAGTATGGCGTTTATATATGACGCCTGTGTCACTTGACCTCAGGTACTGTCCAACTGTCTGTGTATAGAACCATCGAGTAGTGATTATATATGCCTGTTGTCACTTGTCCTGCAGGTACTGTCCAACTGGTCTGTGTTTAAGAACCATCCAGTAGTGGTTATATTTGACTGTGCCTGTGTGTCACTTGTCCTACCAAGGTACTGTCCAACCTATTCTAAAGTCTGTGTATAGAACCATCCGAGTAGTGGTTAATATATGCAACCCGTGTCACTTGTCCTACCAGGTACCGTCCAACGGTCTGTGTATAGAATTCCATCCAGTAGTGGTTATATATGATGCCTGTGTGACTTGACCTGCAGGTACTGTCCAACTGTCTGTATGAACCATTCGATTATGTGGTTATATATGATGCCTTTGTCACTTGTCCTGCAGGTACTGTCCAACTGTCTGTGTATAGAACCATCCAGTAGTGGTTATATATGGCGCCTGTGTCACTTGTCCTGCAGGTACTGTCCAACTGTCTGTGTATAGAACCATCCAGTAGTGGTTATATATGACGCCTGTGTCACTTGTCCTGCTGTTACTGTCCAACTGTTTGTGTATAGAACCATCCAGTAGTGATTATATATTACGCCTGTGTCACTTGTCCTACAGGTACCGTCCAACTGTCTGTTGTATATGAACCATCCAGTAGTGGTTATATATGACGCCTGTGTCACTTGACCTGCAGGTACTGTCCAACTGTCTGTGTATAGAACCATCCAGTAGTGGTTATATATGACGCCTGTGTCACTTGTCCTACAGGTACCGTCCAACTGTCTGTGTATAGAACCATCCAGTAGTGGTTATATATGACGCCTGTGTCACTTGACCTGCAGGTACTGTCCAACTGTCTGTGTATAGAACCGTCGAGTAGTGGTTATATATGACGCCTGTGTCACTTGTCCTGCAGATACTGTCCAACTGTCTGTGTATAGAACCATCCAGTAGTGGTTATGTATGACACCTGTGTCACTTGTCCTACAGGTACTGTCCAACTGTCTGTGTATAGAACCATCCAGTAGTGGTTATATATGACGCCTGTGTCACTTGTCCTACAGGTACTGTCCAACTGTCTGTGTATAGAACCATCCAGTAGTGGTTATATATGGCGCCTGTGTCACTTGTCCTGCAGGTACTGTCCAACTGTCTGTGTATAGATCCATCCAGTAGTGGTTATATATGGCGCCTGTGTCACTTGACCTGCAGGTACTGTCCAACTGTCTGTGTATAGAACCATCCAGTAGTGGTTATATATGACGCCTGTGTCACTTGTCCTACAGGTACCGTCCAACTGTCTGTGCATAGAACCATCCAGTAGTGGTTATATATGACGCCTGTGTCACTTGACCTGCAGGTACTGTCCAACTGTCTGTGCATAGAACCATCGAGTAGTGATTATATATGACGCCTGTGTCACTTGTCCTGCAGGTACTGTCCAACTGTCTGTGTATAGAACCATCCAGTAGTGGTTATGTATGACACCTGTGTCACTTGTCCTACAGGTACTGTCCAACTGTCTGTGTATAGAACCATCCAGTAGTGGTTATATATGACGCCTGTGTCACTTGTCCTACAGGTACTGTCCAACTGTCTGTGTATAGAACCATCCAGTAGTGGTTATATATGACGCCTGTGTCACTTGTCCTACAGGTACTGTCCAACTGTCTGTGTATAGAACCATCCAGTAGTTGTTATATATGACGCCTGTGTCACTTGTCCTACAGGTACTGTCCAACTGTCTGTGTATAGAACCATCCAGTAGTGGTTATATATGACGCCTGTGTCACTTGTCCTGCAGGTACTGTCCAACTGTCTGTGTATAGAACCATCCAGTATGTTATATATGGCGCCTGTGTCACTTGTCCTGCAGGTACTGTCCAACTGTCTGTGTATAGATCCATCCAGTAGTGGTTATATATGGCGCCTGTGTCACTTGACCTGCAGGTACTGTCCAACTGTCTGTGTATAGAACCATCCAGTAGTGGTTATATATGACGCCTGTGTCACTTTGTCCTACAGGTACTGTCCAACTGTCTGTGTATAGAACCATCCAGTAGTGGTTATATATGACGCCTGTGTCACTTGTCCTACAGGTACTGTCCAACTGTCTGTGTATAGAACCATCCAGTAGTGGTTATATATGGCGCCTGTGTCACTTGTCCTGCAGGTACTGTCCAACTGTCTGTGTATAGATCCATCCAGTAGTGGTTATATATGGCGCCTGTGTCACTTGACCTGCAGGTACTGTCCAACTGTCTGTGTATAGAACCATCCAGTAGTGGTTATATATGACGCCTGTGTCACTTGTCCTACAGGTACCGTCCAACTGTCTGTGCATAGAACCATCCAGTAGTGGTTATATATGACGCCTGTGTCACTTGACCTGCAGGTACTGTCCAACTGTCTGTGTATAGAACCATCGAGTAGTGATTATATATGACGCCTGTGTCACTTGTCCTGCAGGTACTGTCCAACTGTCTGTGTATAGAACCATCCAGTAGTGGTTATGTATGACACCTGTGTCACTTGTCCTACAGGTACTGTCCAACTGTCTGTGTATAGAACCATCCAGTAGTGGTTATATATGACGCCTGTGTCACTTGTCCTACAGGTACTGTCCAACTGTCTGTGTATAGAACCATCCAGTAGTGGTTATATATGACGCCTGTGTCACTTGTCCTACAGGTACTGTCCAACTGTCTGTGTATAGAACCATCCAGTAGTTGTATATGACGCCTGTGTCACTTGTCCTACAGGTACTGTCCAACTGTCTGTGTATAGAACCATCCAGTAGTGGTTATATATGACGCCCGTGTCACTTGTCCTACAGGTACCGTCCAACGGTCTGTGTATAGAACCATCCAGTAGTGGTTATATATGACGCCTGTGTGACTTGACCTGCAAGTACTGTCCAACTGTCTGTATAGAACCATCGAGTAGTGGTTATATATGATGCCTTTGTCACTTGTCCTGCAGGTACTGTCCAACTGTCTGTGTATAGAACCATCCAGTAGTGGTTATATGGGGCGCCTGTGTCACTTGTCCTGCAGGTACTGTCCAACTGTTTGTGTATAGAACCATCTAGTAGTGGTTATATATGGCGCCTGTGTCCATCTTGTCCTGCACTTATCTGTCAACTGTCTTTGTGTATAGAACCAATCCAGTAGTGATTATAAGAGCCTGTGTCACTTGTCCTCAGTTACCGTCCAACTGTTTGTGTATAGAACCATCCCGTATGGATATATACCTGTGTCATTGACCTACAGGTACGTCCAACTGTCGTGATAACCATCCAGTAGTGGTATATTATGGAGACGCTGTGTCCTCGTGACCTGCATGTACTGTCCAACTGTCTGTAAACCATCCAGTAGTGGTTATATGACGCCTGTGTCACTTGACTGCAGTAACTGTCCACTGTCTGTGGTATAGAACCTCAGTAGGTGTAATGTATATGACCGCTGGGTGTACCACTTGTCCTACAGGTACGTCCAACTGTCAGTGTATAGAACCATCCAGTATGGTTATATATGACGCCTGTGTCACTTGACCTGCAAGTCTGTATCCACTGTCCTGTGTTGATAACGCGAGATGTATATGGCGCCTGTGTCTTGTCCTGCAGTACTGTCCAACTGCCAACTGTGTATAGAACCACTAGTAGTGGTTATATGCGCCTGTGTTCACTTTGTCCTCGGTAAGTCCAACTGTGGTGTATAGAACCATCCAGTATGGGTATATGACGCCTGTGTCACTTGTCCTGCAGTTTAATGTCCAACTGTTTGTGTATAGAACCATCCATATGGTTATATACGCCTGTGTCACTTGTCCACGGTCCCGTCCACTTGTCCTGTGTATAGAACCATCCATAGGTTTATATATGACCTGTGTCACTTGACCTGCAGGTACTCCACTGTCTGTGTATAGAACCATCCAGTAGTGGTTATATACCCCTTGTGCACTGTAACTACCAGGTACTGTCCAACTGTCTGTGTATAGAACCATCCAGTAGTTGTATATAATGAACCGTCCTTGTGGTCCGACTTGTCCTGCAGGTGTTCCAACTGCTGATAGAACCATCATAGTGGGTTATGTATGACAACCTGTGTTCACTTGTCCTACAGGTATGTCCCAACTGTCTGTGTATAGAACCATCCAGTAGTGGTTATATATGACGCCTGTGGTCACGCCTGGTGTCCAACTTGTCCTGCCGGTACCTGGTCCAACTGTCCTGTGTATAGACCATCCAGTAGTGGTTATATATGGCACCTGTGTCACTTGTGGCTAGCAACCACCAATTAGTTTTACTATACAACTTAACCGATTCCTCCAAATATGGCCATTCTCTCACACTTTCACTATTCATATGGATGCTGTGGAACCTACCTGTTCATAACCTGCAACCTGTCTGCACCGGATTTTCACTAATTAAACAATATGTTCACTTACTCCTAAGAAAGAAAATTTCAACATTGTCCTGTCCGCCATATTGTTTATCATCAAAGTGTCATGTGACGTAGTGTTCACATCACGTGACAAGCAGGCTCAGTAATTTCTTTTAAATGCTAGAAATATGCTGGAAACTGGTGTTAAAAGCACCCCAACATGTTTCTCAAGTAAAATTGGGCTGTAATGGATCAGGATTTACAAGCAAACTGGGTCTGTGGCCTCAAAATCAGGGAAAGCTAATGTGGGTTTGCAGCTGGGCCTTATGAGCACACCAATCAGTAATTATGGTGCTTGTCGGCTGTTGGTAAACACAAACATAATTCCGCCAACGTATAACTGTATGCAAAAGCAGTCAAATAGGATAGCAGAGTCTATGGTTGGCTTAAACACTAAAAGTATGCATGAAATCAGACAAACTGTGGCCAGAGAGAATGAACTCTATGGCAATAAACGTAGCAAGACGGTTCGAGTTGAAGGTGACTTGCTACAATAACCCAATATTCAATAGCGACAGTACACCATTTCAAGCGGGTACAATCGTGACAACCACTATGTGCGAGAATAATACCAAAGATAAATTAATCATTGGGGCATTTGTTGGCAGTAAGCTGTGCATAATAGGTAGTAAGCTAAGAAATCAGGGTGGAGATATCAGCTGCCCAAACCATCATGGTCACTGCACTGCCAACCTCCCCGAAAATGAGTCAATAGGTAATGAAGCGAAATGGAATGAAATAGTTACGAAGCAGATAAATAGTGACTTACATGTTAGTCATTACACGGGGGACGGTGATAGTAAATCACACAAAGGTGTAGATGCCGCTCAACCAGGGGTAACGGTAACGCATCTAAAAAAAGATATCCGCCATCTGAGTAACTCCCTGAAACGAGAAATAAACAAGGCGCCATTTAGCTCGAACATGTTTCGTGGGGTCAAGAAAACAAACTTGAGAAACCGATTTGCTCTCTCTGTAAGATCCAGTTGCATTGCAGAGTTGAGGCAAGCACATGCCAAACATAATGGTAACTTAGAACAAATAAAGAGCATAATGCCAGGAATAATTTGCACAATAGTCATGTGTTTCAAAGGTTACTGTGGCAAGCAATGTTCACAGTATAGTTTGGTTTGCCCCGGGACTACCGCAGGGCAAAGAACTACCTCCCCTCAACTACAATGTTAAAAATGACGGAGGATAATGTACTTGTTCTGAAACGGTGCATAGAAACTTTCCTTGGTCCTAAATCAATTGACAGTACAAAATTACTCACTTCAACTAAAAAATGTGAAGCAGCAAACCGTGCGTACCAGACATCAAATTCAAAAGTAACGACATTCACGCGCAATTTCCCCGGTCGAATTCATGGTACAATTCTAAACTTAAACCTAGGTTTTGGGGATGCTACAATACTGAAAACAGACTCAGTAGGGGCCAGCTTAACAAAAGGTTCTTCAGTCATCAAGCACATCCGGAAGATAGAGAAAAGTCGTGTACGGAAAAAGTGTCAGACCACAATGCGTAAACTAAAGAAAGCTAGGTATGCCGTGCGATTACGAAAATTCAAACTACACTCTGAGTTACATTACGCCAAGGGTATGACAGATCCTAAACCAGACTTTGCAAACCTGCCCCATCTACTCGAGCAACAGTATGCTTGCTAGTATGTATGAAAAGCAGCACTACATGTAAGGTTGAGAGTCTTGTAAGTGCATACTGATAATTAGAGTTGACTATCTGAGCAGCCATGTAGTACTCACAATATATCATATTGTGATAGCTCGAAACAATATGTGCTGTAAGAATTGTGTTGTATCAGGGAATCCGATGTTTTTTACCTTCGGCCTTAAATTGCAACTTTCACTCCATCTTCCCTTAGCTGGGTGCTTATTACAATTAATACACAGTAGCAGAAAACAGCTGCAAGCAAGCTGTGGTATGATATAATTTCTGCTAAATTTAAAATTTTGAAATTTTTTCTGGAAAAATGTAGCCAAGAAGTACTGGCGTAGACCCTGATCGCGAAGCCAAATTTGGTCATAATGTTTGCAAGTATCAACCGAGTCAATAAATAATGTTTAGAAAAACGTTGCTACCTGTTGGGGAGCTATACACTTGATACCGGTTAGTAATCAAATACACAGTGCCAATTAAAGCGACGCGCCACTTTAATATGGCTGAACTAGTCAGTAACAGGCTCATCTGGCTCCCTGATGCATCTCAAATCTGTGTAATTAGTATATAGACATGTACATAATGTAGATAGGTATACAGTTAATTTACCGTAATTAATAAAACGGGAACTATTAGCAGATACAGGGTGGATATGTGACGCCGTCGAGTGCATGGCTCAGACAGCGCTTTTCGCTATGGCAATTCTTTCGAGAATTATTTATAATTGTTGACTCAGCACTCAAGTGGGCCGGGTTAACACACAGGGAACAACCACATAAATGTGATATTTCAAGGTGCCTGGGTATTTCAAACACATTATGGTGTAACATGAATGCTACTCTATGTGTATAATAGTATTTTGTTCTTGCATCATTTGGAAATTTAACTTTAATCTTTCCATATTTGACTCGTACACCTGTGGTTATCCCGACCCACTTGATGCAACCATTTTCATTAAATAAAACTGATTTTCCAGCAATTCTGTCCTTTGTTCTCTTAATAAAACTTGCTGTAGCCATGATTAAAACCATTTAGAATTGTTTTCAAAGAAAGCAGACGACATCCACTGATGACCCGGAAATGCTTATAGGCTAGCAACCACCAATTAGTTTTACTATACAACTTAACCGATTCCTCCAAATATGGCCATTCTCTCACACTTTCACTATTCGTATGGATGCTGTGGAACCTACCTGTTCATAACCTGCAACCTGTCTGCACCGGATTTTCACTAATTAAACAATATGTTCACTTACTCCTAAGAAAGAAAATTTCAACATTGTCCTGTCCGCCATATTGTTTATCATCAAAGTGTCATGTGACGTAGTGTTCACATCACGTGACAAGCAGGCTCAGTAATTTCTTTTAAATGCTAGAAATATGCTGGAAACTGGTGTTAAAAACACCCCAACATGTTTCTCAAGTAAAATTGGTCTGTAATGGATCAGGATTTACAAGCAAACTGGGTCTGTGGCCTCAAAACGTCTGCACTATTTTTTTATACCGGACTACTAAAGCATACCCCCTGGCCGATGTGTACTATATTCAGCACAGTGTTACCTTGTCCTGCAGGTACTGTCCAACTGTCTGTGTATAAAACCATCCAGTAGTGGTTATGTATGACACCTGTGTCACTTGTCCTACAGGTACTGTCCAACTGTCTGTGTATAGAACCATCCAGTAGTGGTTATATATGACACCTGTGTCACTTGTCCTACAGGTACTGTCCAACTGTCTGTGTAGCCATCCATAGGCCTATATGGCACCTGTGTCACTTGTCCTGCAGGTACTGTCCAATGTCTGTATAATCCACCGTAGTGGTTATATTGCACCTGTGTCACTTGTCCTACAGGTACTGTCCAACTGTCTGTATACAGAACCATCGAGTAGTGGTTATATATGACACCTGTGTCACTTGTCCTACAGGTACTGTCCAACTGTCTGTATACAGAACCATCGAGTAGTGGTTATATATGACACCTGTGTCACTTGTCCTACAGGTACTGTCCAACTGTCTGTATACAGAACCATCCAGTAGTGGTTATATATGACGCCTGTGTCACTTGTCCTACAGGTACTGTCCAACTGTCTGTGTATAGAACCATCCAGTAGTGGTTATATATGACGCCTGTGTCACTTGTCCTACAGGTACTGTCCAACTGTCTGTGTATAGAACCATCGAGTAGTGGTTATATATGACGCCTGTGTCACTTGTCCTGCAGGTACTGTCCAACTGTCTGTGTATAGAACCATCCAGTAGTGGTTATATATGGCGCCTGTGTCACTTGTCCTGCAGGTACTGTCCAACTGTCTGTGTATAGAACCATCCAGTAGTGGTTATATATGGCGCCTGTGTCACTTGTCCTGCAGGTACTGTGTATAGATCCATCCAGTAGTGGTTATATATGGCGCCTGTGTCACTTGTCCTGCAGGTACTGTCCAACTGTCTCTTGCATTTTCCCATTAACAAAAATGTCACCTGCTGTTGTTTTTATGCACCTGTTTATAAAACGGAATGTATTGTGCCGTGGCGTTGTCTTTCTGTCCGTCCATTCGTCCATAAACTTTCGTCTTGTACAGCGAACTAGTCCTACAGTTTTCAACTGATCAAGTTCATTCTTCCCATACATGACTACTATAAATTCCACAGTGTGTGTCACAAATAGTTTCACTCCACCCTAAATCCTTGTGGAATTATCCCACTTTTTCGACTTTGGTTGGGGGGGCATTATGTTTTACCCCTGTCCTTGCGTCTGTGCATCCGTTAGGCAAATGCGTGTAAGTTTTCAATTACTCCTCAACCCCTTGTCAATTTCAATAATATTTGCCCACATGTGGGTGTTATGAACACATTTTCTAGTTTGACTCCGAAATTCATATTTTTATGCCCCACCATGATAGTAGAAGGGTCATTTAGTGTTACACTTGTTCGTCCTGTCCCGTCCCGTCCCGTCCGTTCATCCGTCACCAGAGTTGTGACTCGTAAAACTTTTAACTGTATTAGCTACAGACCTGAAACTCGTAGCTTCCTTATGATAAGTAGACAAAGTTCGACCCCCAGTCATGGTTATCTCCCCATTTTTTACTTACAATTTGGCAATTTTGCCTTGTGACTCGTAAAACATTTTAAACTGTAATAGCTACAGACCTGAAACTTGGTACGATGAGTAGCTGAGTAGAAGTTTATTTAGATTTTTTATTTGACCCCCCAGGTCATGGATTATCTCCCCCCTCATCTTAGAATTTGGCAATTTTGCCTTGTAACTCGTAAAACTTTTAAACCGTACGAGCTACAGACCTGAAACATGGTATGTAGCTTGCTTATGATGAGTAGATGCGCAAAGTTTATTTTGATTTTTGATTTGACCCTGGGGTCATGGAATATCTCCCCCTTTTCGACTTAGATTTTTTGTCGTAAATTTTTTAAAACGTAATAGCTACATACATGAAACTTGGTATGTAGCTTCCTTATGATGAGTGAATGCACAAAGTTCATATTGATTTTTGATTCGACACCCCAGGTCATGGATTATTTGCCCCTTTCCGAATTAGAATTTCACAATTTTGCCTTGTAACTAGTAAAACTTTTAAACCTTACTAGCTACAGACATAAACTTGGTATGTACCTTCCTTATGATGAGTAGATGCGCATAGTTTATTTTGATTTTTGATTCGACCCCCGAGTAATGGATTATCTCCCCATTTTCAACTTAGAATTGGGAAATTTTGCCTTGTAAAACTTTTAAACCTTAATAGCTGGAGGCTTGATGCTAGGTATGCAGCTTCTTTATGGAGTGTAGATGCACAAAGTGAATTTCTATTTTTGCTTTGACACTGAGCAAGTGAATTCATTTTCAAAGCAATATGTGGGGCATCTGTGTTCTATGAACACATTTTATAATTGACTTGTACTGTGAACTAGTCCTACATTTCTTTCACGGAATAGATCTAATTCATACTTTGCATACCTGACCACCACCAAGTACCACAGTGTGTAACACAAAACTATTCACTCTTTTTTCGGCTCCGAAATTCCTATTTTTGACTTGTACAGCGAAATATTCCTACATTTTGCCGATCCAATTCTTACCAAACGGCGACCGGGGTAACCGTGCGCCCCTGCTCATTTGCTCAATTTGTAATGAAATAGAATACTTTTTAAACTAAACTAACAGTACAAAGTCATGTTCTCTATTTTGGATGATCCATGACACTGAAAGAGGTTAACCCTTTCAACACCACAGGCCTGTATAGTGCAAAATTAACATATCAAAATCCATTCCAGTTACTTAGGGATGAAAGGGTTAAACTCCATTCTAGAAATCTCTATGTTCCAGGTTTCATCTGAACCTACACTGTTAACAAGCATTGGAATTGTGGTCCGTAGTGGAAGGTGTAAACCAAATTCATTCTGAGGATGTACCATTTTGCCGAGTGATAATTATAAATATTTTGCTTATTTACGCACAGAAGTATATGTTGTCACCACTAATTTGAACCGTCTCACTGAGACGGTTCGAATGAGTGGTGACAACATATACTTTTGACAATAAATGAAGAAAATAGAAAAAAAAAGTGATTTCTTCTTTTTTTTTCGAGATTTTACCTGTGAATCAATATCGCGCATGAAATGGTGTTCCAGGTTACAAGTGCCCCAATGAGAAAATGCCAGCGTCGACAGAATGTGCCAACGGAGAGTACCAGATTAACACGGGACAGATGACATGTGACGCGTGCACGGCTGGCAGTGAATGCTCCAACAAAACGGTGACACCCAACGCCTGTACTGCTGGTTACTACTCCGCCGCGGGGGCCATTACATGTACCTTATGTACAACAGGTGAGACAAAAACTTCCTTACATCGATACCTAACCACCCTGGGTATTTCTCGTAATCTTGACCTACTTTTTCTGAAAATAGGTCATATCCGTCAAAACATGGACGTGCGTCCAAATTTTGTATATCTCTGGACACGTCAGATGTTTGCCAAATTTCATCAGTAACTTCCTTATGGGTCATGTGGGTGACCTTGACCTACTTTTCCTGAAATATCGTTCACATCTGTCAAAACTTGGACATATGTTTTATTTTGCATTTCTTTTGAACATTTCTTCATATTTTGACAATCATTTATTGAAAATATCATAAATGGTGTAAATATATTTCATGGGATATCGCACACATCTTCTTTGGTAGAAAATCACATGGCTTGCCTCAAACATGTTTAACCCTTTCAACACCACAGGCCTGTATAGTGGTATTGGCAAAACAGTGTATATCCAGATGAGCAGTCTCATCAGGATCTGCACTTTTTGCAAGTAGTAATTTTCATATTGTTGAGAACAAAACACACCCTTTTATTAAATTAACTAGTCTGAATATCACTTTGTGACGATTGTATTGGTTGCAAATATACATATCAAAATCCATTCCATACTGTCTGTTTTACGAAACCTGCCCAAATTTACGTATCAGCCTTATTTTTATTTCGTGAAATTTGGTCATATATTGATTTTATTGTTAAAAAAGCAATTTCCCCATGTTAAATCCCAAGAATCTATTAATTTCAGAAATAGTGGACCGATTTTCAACTCTTTTTTTTCTTAGTCCATTTCCAAGCTATCTTGCCAGGTCGATTTCCAATTATTTTTTTTTCACTCCTCCCACAGCTCCTACACCTCCTATTACCCCATATTAAATTCCCATAGGCAAATCAATTTTTCATAATAAAATCACTATTTTACCAAATCACGTCATTACCTTAGCAAATGACTATGTATATAGTCTAATATCGTGAATGTAAGCCTCGGGTATTTTCTTTTGAAATTCACACAGTAGGAGATATTAAGGGTTTTCTGTTTGTATCTATACTTACCTGTGATGTTACTTCTGCTATAAAGTAGCTATCAAGTTACAATTCCTGATACCATATTTCATAATATGAAATAAAAAACGAAGTCCACAAGGCCATCCCATTAACCTCTTAAGTGGTATACAGGCAGGTGCCCGTATTCCCACAATGCCGCACTTCCATGCATGCGCAGACATATTAAAATCCTATAGCAGTAACCTTGTAGTCATATGAAGCTAGGCTTCAATTAACTGTCTGTAGTGGGCCGGGAGGATAAAGATAAAACTTTATAACGGGCCCTTTAATAAGTAACATCACAGGTAAGTATAGATAAAAACAGATTTTCTCTATGAAAATCCTTAATTTTTATCCAACTGACCATGTGATGTTACTTCTGCTACAGAATTTGTCACACTGGCGGGAGGTGAGATAGTTAACCGTTAGAACTCTTACGATTAAACTTCCAATATCCCAAAAAAACGTACCTATCTAAATCTTATTCCTTGGGGACTTCCAACCTACCTAATCTACCATACGGTAATAATCATTCGTACCACCTCTTTTATTTAATTGGGTCTATGCACATGAATAAAATGCCCCCCCCCCTTCTTTTTGGTCACAAAAGACACTAGATACATATTATCTCAGATCTTACGTGCGACATTTCGGTACCACTCAGAACAAGGTATACAATGTTTCCTACCTATTGTTCTGATGTCCTGGTTGGTGCTCCAGGACTGTTCTAGTTGCCACTGCTCTGTGTTGTGGCGTCGATAACCGCTCATCCCGTATGTAGCAGTTGTCACTCAAGTGGAATCCGGAATCAGCAGCCTGATTCTCAAGATAACACTGAGTTGCACCGAAATGTTTCACAATATTCAAGTCTTATACCACGATTACACTCACAACTTAATGATCATGATAATTAGATATAGCTAAATGTGGATTACAGATAGTAGTAAAGTGCCAACTAATGAACAGAACAGAACATATCATTTATTAAAAGCAAAGTCACCTCTGGCCACATGCAAGTGGCATATGAGAACATGCTGATTCATTAATATAGACAAGGTAATGTACAATGTACGGTGGTAAGATAATCTGATGTAGCAGTTTATGGCAGGGAGGATACAGCATAAATACCTATAAATATTGTTTGCGGACCACTTGTTGTTCAATTTATTTACTCCCTAAAATGATGCTGTGTATATAATTAAAACTGCTGATCTATGTTTTAAATTTGTCAATTATAAGTTTAACAAAAATACATAGTTTAGACAATACTATTGTACTTTTTGATTGCATCAGTTGCTGAAATTTATGTATATTTGGATGACTAGTATTTCCTATGGATGTATAATTCACGCTCATTACTAAAGTATGGACATTCCAGGAGATAATGAAATTCATCACCTATTGTATTTAAGTTACATATTAATTTCCTTTCAGATACTTCTATGCCGTTCCATCTTCCAGTTTCAATGGGCAATTTGTGGTTGCTTGTTCGGAATTTGATTAGCGGAATATATTTTGTGTCGGTTAAATTTATTAAATATGATTCTAGTTCAATTGTTTCTTTGAACATTTGATACATTTTCCCTTTGGTTGATAACTGCATCAAACCTGACCATTTTTGAATGTACTGATCTTTTAATATTTGTAGTATATATAGTTTTGTTGCTTTTGGGTATAGTATCTCTTTGTTACAATTTGGAGTTGTAAATCGATTGCCAAATCAAAATTACGTATTCTTTTATATAGGAGATGCATTGCTTTCCTTGCTTGTTCTACTACATGTTTTCTTGCCTTATAAAACATTCGCGATTTGTAAAAGTAAATGCCTAAGTATTTATACTCATCTGGGATTTCAATTTTGTTTCCTCCCAGCAAAAAATTAAACTTGCTAGTATTCCTGGCTCCAAATATTAAGATTTTCGTTTTAGAGAAATTCACATTTAGTTTCCAGTTTTGGCAATATAGGTAAAAGTAATGTAGGTTTTTCTGTAGATCATGTTCATTATCGGCCAAAACAGTGTCGTCTGCATACATTAAAATTAATAATTTCATGTAAAAATAAAATTCTGGCGTATTCAGCTGCAGTTCAATTCCTTGACATGTACTACCCTCAAGAAATGCTTCCAAATCATTTAGGTATAGAGAAAAAAGTAATGGGGATAGATTTTCACCTTGTCGCAATCCAATATTGCTACTGAAATATGCTGACTTGATTATTTACAGTGACACATGACTTAATATTTTGGTACATGTTATATATTACTCTGAACAGTTTGCCAGTTACATTATTTTTAACTAACTTTTGCCAAAGTCCAACTCGCCACACTGAATCAAAAGCTTTACTAAAGTCAATAAAACAACAAAACAGTTTTTTCTTCTGTGCCTTTAGAATCTCGATTAGTGAATGTAGTACATAAATGTGATCAGTTGTCGAATATCCTTTTCTAAAGCCTGCCTGATTTTATTTCATTTTATTATCATTTCTTTTTCGAAAAAGTTATCTAATCTGTTGTTTAAAAATGAAGTAAATAATTTTCAAAAACAACTAACAAGAGTAATTGGTCTATAGTTTTCTGGCTTTGACGGGTCACCCTTTCCTTTAAATATAGGTCGTATGACTCCTTCGAGCCAAGAATCTGGGATAATTCCCATGTCAAGAACAATGTTAAAGAGGGATGTATAAATTTGAAGAAATATATGTGATGTATTTTTAATGTATTCATTTATAATATAATCATTAGATGGACTTTTGTTGTTACTCAGTTTTTGTATGCATTTCTCAATTTCTTCAGATGTGATGGGTGTGTTTAAAATTTCATCATCGTCATTTAGTTGGAAATTAACTTCATAATTTGCTTCATTTTCTTGATTATTTGCATGGTTAGAGTTGGTATTTTTGAAATATTCGTACAACAAATCAAGAGTTACTTTGTCATCAGCTTTATTTTGCTCTAAACTATTTAAAATTTTCCAAAATTCCTTTGGTTGTTTCTGTTTCAATGTCCTTAACTTTCTTTGTGTTTCTCTTTTAGTTCTATTAACATACTTACTTATTCATTGTTTTCTTGTAAATTTTACTGGCATGTCTTAAGTGTTGTTCATTTATGTTGGATGGGTCCTCTCTTTGCTTATTCTTCATTTCATGGTATTTATTTCGTGCCCTTAGACACTCTGGTCCAAACCACGTTTTATTGTTTGATGAGTATTTGCTATGCTTATGACCGAAGGTTAATTTGGCAGAATTTGTGAGTAATTGTCCAATTTCTAACGTTATTGAATTAATATCAGCTTTAGTTGTTTGTGAGTTTTTGGCAAGTTGATCAAGCTTACAGTGAATATCACTAACTTCTACTTGTGTAATATTTGAAACAAACTCATTTTTTTTGTCCTGTTTCCACCTCGAAGGTCGTGCTTTATTTTCATATTTCTTTGAGGATGTGCTAAGATTTCTATCATTTAGCGTGTTCGTAAAGTGCAAATTTATGTCTAGTATTGCATGACCGTCAGAGAATAGAACATCGGTATCAGTGATCTTAAAATTATTAAGATGTGATATTCCATCACATAATCTATCACTGACATACTTCTGTATGTATAGGCCCCTATACCTTTATCCGTACCACATCTGCCATTCAGAATAAACAAATTATTTGCCTTGCACAAATCTAGTAAGCGATGACCACTGTTGTTAACCTTGTTGTCTTTGGATACTCTGTGCTTGTTCAGTCCATATTGTTCTAAATGCTCAAATGTGTTATAGAATTCAGTCAGATGCTCATCATTCAATGTTAAACGTTCTGTGACAAATGGGTCAATCTCCACAAACTCGTCAATGTCAGAGGTGTGACAGTTTAGATCACCTAGTATGTACACACATTCATAATCAATACACATAGATGTGATTTCAATATCGAGGGTCTCCGTTTCATTAGGAGTGTAAAATCGTGAGTTTTCAGGCGGTTGGTATATGAACTTGAAGCCTATTACTACATCAGTAACAGTATTCATACTCTTTTTGTCAATTTTTATCCACATTACATAATCGGAATCTGTGTCAATTTTATGTACATATTCTGTCATAATTTCTTTTACAAAAATGCCAATACCTCCAGACTTTCGGATATACTTTTGCTTACGGCTTTGCTGTATGAAATGATAACACTTAAGTGAGTGAAATCACATCATAATTGTCAGTTTTTGTTTCTAACACACCAAAAATATCATACTCATGTACTTTTTCACAAAATTCAGGGAAGTGTCATTTTGATCTCAGACCACAAACATTCAGTGATCCTAATTTTAATATATGCATTGGTTTTGGAACACTTTGATTAGCTTTGGACTGGCCTTTATGGGGCACTGATTGATCACTGATATTTACATGTTCATTCACTGATAAATCCGTATCAACAATGGTACTTGTATTGTAGGCTGCAGTTGATGTACTGCTAGTTTCCACAATTGTGGTGTCATTTGCTACACAGTCACATGTTAATTTGTTACAACTACTACAAATATCTTCTAATAGCGTGAAAAAGTTTGGCGTTGAGACTGCGTTCATGTATGCACATTCATTTACTGTTTTGGCATATTTGCCTACTTCCTATCCCCACCAACATAGTCCTGATGAGTCTTTGTGGCCATAAAGTTTACACTTATAACATTGCACCTGTGTTTTATGCCGACAATCGTCTGTTTTGTGGTTCGTTAGGCCACACTTAAGGCATCTTGTTTCATGCCTGTCACCTTGTTCTTGGCGGTATGCACCTTCATGGTTATTGGCATCATTGGTATATTCGATCCAATTTCTAGGCACGGTCCGTTCACTATACCAGTGTCCTTGGTTAGTGTCCACTATGGGGTGACGTACCTCTTCAACCAATGATCGTCGGCTAGGCAGCTCCCCTCTTATGGTCAGCTCTGGTCTATTATTTGTATCTGATCTCGTGTATGTAGGGGAAATTGGATATACACAGCGTTCAAAGTCATCAACGATTTTGATGTGTTCATGTATTGAGCCAAGAACTCTTTTGACTCCAGGTCGCGACAGGTGAATGTTGTCACGGGGTTTATAGAAATAATGCCGCAGTCGTTGTTCCTTGTCGTAGAATGAAGAGTTAACATTTATACACTTCCTACGATGTTCGCAGCATAGTTCCATTATTACATTGTTAACTTCATTGACATCAGTGTTTCCAATAATATATGCCAAAATTCTATGATATTGGGAGAAAAAGTCAATGCATATCCCAACTCATAACTATAGAGTAATACTCAAACTTTGATAAATGCACATCTACCAAACTAACTACAATATCTAGTCTAAACCGTCATATGGTCATCGTGAAACAATTATAGAGTAACAACTCTAACACTAGTTATACAAAAATACCTAATGAGTAATGACCACCTTCACATTGGGAGATATAGTCCGTACCTATCCCAATTCACAAACGGTATTCATAAAGTGTACATCTTTACTACTGACTTATTCAATGCTTGACAAATTAGTTCCCCGTTCCTGCAAGAAGATTTCCTGCAGCAACCAAGGGACCTAATTTGTATATGTCTCCACACTGTTCCAACATAGATCTGAGATAAAACTTTGAAAAGGTAGTTTGTGACTTCCAAGAAGCGGCCTTCATTATATGAGCTAATGGAACTCTGTTTTGGAAAGCCCATGAGGTTGCCACTGCCCTAACCTCATGGGCTGAGATCTTAAGGTTCTTATTGTCTTCCTTTGAGACATTCTCATATGCGCGCATGATAGCCAACGTGATCCATTTTGAAATTGAGGCTTTGGATATATCGTGACTACCCTGAATGGGAATAAAAAGTTTTGTTCTTTTGTTCCTAGTCTTTTTAGCTCACCTGAGCTCATGTGAGCTATTGTTACCGCAATGTGTCCGTCGTCCGTCGTCGTCAGTGAACATTTTCGAACGTCTTCTCCTCGGTAACCATTGGGCCTATAGTCACCAAACTTCATGGTCATGGTCCTTAGGTAGGCGGATTGCAAAATTGTTAAAATGACATCATTACGTAATACAAGATGGCCACCGTCTAAAAATAGCACAAATTCTTCAAAAATCTTCTTCTCAAGAACCGCCAACCGGATTTCGACAAAACTTGGTAGGAATGATCGATGTACAATGCTCTTTCAAAGTTGTTAAAATAGTGACTCCGGGGTCAAAAATAGGCGTGGCCCGTGGGGTCAAATTTTATTTTTGACCGAATATGGTCATGTCATATATCAAATTGAAAGTATCAATGAGGCGATCACTCTGGTGCATTTTTTGTCCAAATCGGATTTTTATGTCATCCAAGATGGCCGCCGAAAGGTCAAAAGGTTGTTATTTTATTAGAGATTTAAAAATTCTTCTTCACATGAACCGCTTGGCCCATGGTAGCCAAACTTAAAAGTTATGGTCCATGGGTGAAGCCTTTTCAGATTTGTTAAAATGGAGGTCATCACTAATCCAAGATGGCCGCCGTCTAAAAATAGCATAAATTCTTAAAAAATCTTCTTCTCATGAACCGCTAGCCGGATTTCGACGAAACTTGGTAGGAATGATCGTTGTACAATGCTTTTTCAAAGTTGTTAAAATGGTGACCCCGGGGTCAAAAATGGGCGTGGCCCGTGGGGTCAAATTTTATTTTTGACCAAATATGGTCATGTCTATATCAAATCGAAGGTATCAATGAGGCGATCACTCTGGTGCATTTTTTGTCGAAATCGGATTGTTATGTCATGGCCGCCAAAATGTCAAGAGGTCGTTCTTTTATTAGAGATTTCAAAATTCTTCTTCACATGAACCGCTTGGCCCATGGTAGCCAAACTTAAAAGTTATGGTTCATGCCTTTTCAGATTTGTTAAAATGGAGGTCATCGCTAATCCAAGATGGCCACCATCTAAAAATAGCATAAATTATTAAAAAACCTTCTCATGAACCGCTGGCCGAATTTCAACTAAACTTGGTAGGAATGATCGATTTACAATTCTCTTTCAAAGTTGTTGAAATGGTGACCCCGGGGTCAAAAATGGGCGTGGCCCATGGGGTCAAATTTTAGTTTTGACCGAATATGATCATGTCATATATCAAATTGAAGGTATCGATGAGGCGATTGCTCTGGTTCAATATTTGTCGGAATCAGATGATTATGTCATCCAAGATGGCCACCAAAAGGTCCATTTATTTGAGATTTTGAACGTCATTTTCTCAGGAACCACATGGCCGATGCTGGCCAAACTTCATAGGAAGTTAAGATCCTTGGGTGAAGCATTTTCAGATTTGGTAAAATGAGAGTCATCGCTTAATCCAAGATGACCGCCATCTAAAAATAGCACAATTTGTTTAAAACACATGAACTCGATGTCACATTCTCCTCTGGTGTTCATGGAGTCAGGTGAGCAAATTAGGGCCATCATGGTCCTCTTGTTTGTAATTTTCAGGTAATGTCTGACCGCTCTCACCGGGCAAAGATTGGTATCATTCCTCGATACCCTTCGCCCGGATTTAATAGCCGGAACCACAAAAGGGAGAGTCACCTCACCAGGTGCATGTGTTTTGGGCAAAAAACCTGTCTCATAAATTAAGGTCATGAAATCCTTACCCACCTTGAAACCTGGATCATTAATAATCAGCGCGTGAAGTTCTCCTCTACGCATCGCGGTAGCAAAAGCAAGTAAAAAAGCCGTTTTGATTGTCCAATTCGCGACACTGGCCCCTTCCATAGGTTCGAATGGGTCTTTTGATAGAAAACACAACACCTTGGTGTAATAGATCTGCCTACTGGTCTCTCCCTTCCGAAGCTGACTATCATCTGAGATAATCTTATGTCGGTTCTGATGGACCTGGCCCTGTTCTTGCCAAACCTGAGTGAACTAGACAATGCTGATCTGTAACCCGTTTGAACAGATAGTTTCCTGTCCTGTAAGAGATAGATAAGGAAATCTGCCACCTCTCCTAGAGATGGTCTGCTAGGATTAACTTGCCTTCCACCACACCAATTGGTTCAGACCTTCCACTTCTGATCATAGCACATAGCATTAGATCCTCTCTTAGCCTTGGCGATTATCTCGGCAGCCCTGTCAGAAAATTTCTCAGCTCTAATGGATTGCCGGATAACCTCCAGGCGTGAAGTTTTATAGATTGCAATCCTGGATGAACTGTCCTGCCTTCGTGCTGTGTCAGAAGTTTCTGTGTCACTGGGAGCTGTACTGGCTTCTCCACCAGTAGACTCAGAAGGTCTGTGAACCAACTTCTTGTTGGCCAGCATGGTGCAATCAGAGTTATCTTGCACTGTTGGGATTGGATCATCCTTAGCACCTTCGGAATCAACACGAATGGTGGAAAGGCATATCCGTCCAGTTGGTTCCACGTGAAGGATAGTGCGTCTATTGCCCACGCACGCACGTTTGGAACTGGGGATACATACAGACTTAGTCTGTTGTTCAATCGTGTTGCAAAAAGATCTACCCAAGGGTATCCCCACCTTCTCAGTACAGCATTGCACACCGATTGACACAGTGTCCACTCTGTCAGTACCGGTGTGTTCTGGCGAGACAGATAGTCTGCCAGAATATTGCTCCTTCCTGTGATGTGTCTGGCAGTCAACATAATTCCGTGACTGGGACACAACAGCAGGAGCTCCTTCATCTCCAAGCAAAGGGGAATCAAATGCGTTCCTCCCTGTTTGTTCAGGTAAGCGACAACTGTAGTGTTGTCTGTCGCTACCTGAACATGTTTGCCTGTGATATACTGCAGAGACTGTTGTACTGCCAGTACTACAGCTCTGAGTTCCAACATGTTGATATGCTTCTCCAACATATCTACTGCCCAACTCCCCTTCATCATGTGTCCCAACGGTTCCAGATGAGCTCCCCAACCTGTGTTGGAGGCGTCTGTGGAGAGAAACATTTCCAGTTCCTTCTCTACCATTGGAACGCCCTGAAGGTAGCGTGACTTCTTGGCCCACCATCTGAGATGCCTCTTGAAATCTCTGGACAGTAATATAGTCATGTCCAAGGGATACAAGTGTGGTCTCCAATGGTACAGCAGATATATTTGTAGGGGACGCATGTGTAGCCTCCCTAGACAAATCAGATCTGCGGCTGAGTCCAGAGTGCCCAGTCATGACAGAACGCCCCTGGCAGACATTCGAACCGAATCCAGAGCTTTGAATACTGCTTTCAAGGTACTCTGAATCCTGTCCGATGGAACTCTGACTCTGCCTACATCGGTAAGGAAGTTCATCCCCACGTAGCAAAAGTCCTGAGATGGAATAAGCTCCGACTTTTCCCCGTTTGGAATGAGACCCAGACTGGTCACCAGATTCCACACTCTGACCAGGACTCTTTTCAGGGTCGCCCTCAACTGGTGATGTATCAGCCAGTCGTCAAAGTACTGAAGCAGAGCAATGCCCATCGAAACCTCAAAAACTTCCTTGACGTGGGGAGGATCGGGACATGGAAGTACGCGTTTTTGAGGTCGATGGAGACTGACCAAACTTCCACTTTTATCGCTGTGCGGATAGACCGGGCAGTCTCCATCTTGAACCGGTCTATTTGAACAAACTTGTTCAAATTGGACAGATCTAACACAGGGCGCAGCTTTCTGTTCTTCTTCGGAACAACGAAAAGCCTGCTGTAGAAGCCAGGGGTAGTTTTGTCCCTGACTTCTTCAATCGCATTCTTTCTCAAGAGATCTGTAATTTCCTTGTCTAATGCTTTTCTCTTGAGCAAGTCCCTTGGAGGGTCCCAATCTGGACAAGTCCTCCGAAGGGGTGGGGTTGAATGGAAGAGTATAACATACCCTTTCTTGACTATGCCTAGCGTCCATGGACAATTGGTGATCTTTTTCCACTCTGGGAAGAAGATCATCAACCTGCCTCCTACAGGCACGCAGGGCTCTGGAACGTTCAACCCCACCAAACACGAAGCGCCCCCTGTGCCTTCAGTAGCTGGGTCTGCGAGGCCTACAGGAGACCCGACCAGCTGACCCTCTTCTAGCCCCTAGCCCCCTCATGGGAGGTGTGGGTCTCTTAAACTTCTCAGCCACTTGCTTAGTGGACTGATAATTATGAGTGGGAGAGGGTTTTGGGAGTTTACCTCCCCTGCCCCTTACCCTACCTGCCCTAAAAGGCGGTCTGGTATGGCCACGAAATGTCTGAGCGCCAGTTAGCTTGGCCAACTGTTGTCTCTGTCTTTCTGCCAGGTCAGCCTCCGAGACCTGCGTACACTTCCCTCCGAGCAGTGTCTATGACTGCAGAGGTGCCGCTCTAAGTGTCTCTTTACCCTGACCCGGTAGAACAGTGGATTCACTCGATGTCGCATCTCTCGTAGATAAAAGAAAATCTGACGATGTCGCAAGTGACGTCGTCAAAATATGCTTATTTGCTCTTGCTGCGGATTGTAGCAGAGCCTGGACTGTTCTCGAGTCCTCGTGGTCAATTGCAACCTTAGTTGCTGCAAGGGCCAGGTCCACCTGAGATGCCATTGCCACTATGGCTCTCGTGCGGGAGTCAATAGTCTCCATAAAAGACGGTGATAAACTCGGAGTCACTACCTTCTGAATACCGACCCTTTGGGCATCTTTGTCCAAAGGTGGTGGCTTAAACGGCCATGTTGAAGTGTGATATTTATAAAACTTCAATGAAGCCGCACCTTTGAGATAATCTTTGGGAACAAGTTCCCCCGATTTCTCCATATTAAACCCCGGTACCATCTGCATCTCATCGAGAATCTTCCCTATTGTGGGTGACTGAGGTAACATGGGCATCTCTTTGGGAGGCTGCCTCTCCGAGTCAGCTTCCCAAAGTGACATAACCCTCGTGGGTCTCACCGGTTGTGGAGGACACAGCTCTGAAGGTAGATACCTGTATATAGCCTCAATTGACTCCACATATGATAATGGGGCATCGTCTGAGTCCTCCACCACCGGTTCATTGAAGTCATTAACTTCATAATCGTCCCTCATGGTCTCCTCAACCACCGGTGCCTCCTGAACTTGTTCAGGTTCCGGTTGTGTCAAGAGAGGTTGTTTGTCCACGATCGCAGGCATCATTCTCTGCATATTAATCAACATCTGATTAGTCTCAGATTCGCCTCGTTCCCTGTCCCTAATAGGGGATCTGTCCCGTCGGTGTGTCAAGTCACCATGTCTGATCGACCTGTGACTTGAACTACCGTGACTGTCTCGGCGGCTATAGCTACTAGAGCTATGTCTATGCTTCTTCTGGAAGTGTCGCCTTGAACGAGGTGAACTGGATCTGGGCCCTGATGACGAGCAGCTCTTGCGTCTCCTACTGTGGGAGCGCCCCGAGTCTGTGTCACTGCCCGATGAAGAGCTAGTCAAATAGGCTCTAGGCCTCTTTCTAGCTTTCCTCATGCGTCCATTATCCAGTTCCGGATGTCCGGTAATGTCCGGTGTCCGGTATTTTCCAGTGTCCGGTAAAGTCCGGTAATGTCCGGTTCCCGGTAACACTCGGTGTCTGGTTGTCCGGTGTTCGTTTATCCGGTATTGTCCGGTTCCCGGTAACCCCCGGTGTCCTGTTTCCAGGTGTCCAGTTGTCCGGTAATATCTGATTTTCGGTAAAACCAGGTCTCCGGTTTTCCGATGTCCGGTACTGTCCGGTGTCCGGTCCTGTGTCCGGTCCTGTGTCCGGTATCCATTTCCCGGTCGGATTTTGAGTTTGTTGGCAAATCACAATTCTCAATGGTAGGAGCCTGTGCAGCCTCCAAAAGAGATAGATCTCCAACTAACCCCCGATCTAGTGAGATTTTACCAGATTCGGTATTGCCGTTCAATTGCCTGACATTATGAACCGAGTTATTCAGATCGTTAGATTGGTTCACATTGTCAGGACTTCTAGTAGATTCTGACTCCCTCTCAGACTGTGTGAGTGCCGCAAGTAGGGGTGTGAACTTCCCCCACGGGAGTTTTGGACTTAAAAGTACCAGTTTTCTTTTTCTTCTGGTACGTCCTTACAGAATCTAAAGTCGACCATGTGTTTGCACTCCAAAGAATCGATACGTCGCACGGATTCACTGGAGAACAACCACAGCACTTGCGGCAATTGGCGATATGCGTATCTAAAGAACTCGCCAAATGTGCGCAAGTAAAGCGAGACTGACCAAACCCTCGAGTTTTGCCAGGTCGCTTGCTAGCCATAATGTATCCAGAAGTATGCAGTGATATTAAAATCAGTATATTGGCCTTACAAAAATATCACTAATACCAAAAAAATACAAAAATGACAAGTACGAATCATTTGGGACGAACTGGAGTGAGTGCTAAACGATATGTAAACAAAACGTAAATTCTATGTCACAAATTTACGAGAATACTCAATGGGACACTGGAATGAGCCCAATAAAGCGATATACTATATCATTACACACAAAAAACGGTGCCAGTCGTCACCGAAACGCAGTTCAGAACGAACAAAACAAACTTTGACCCGGCCGCGAAAACTAATAATATTGCTAGCGGCAAAAACTCGAAGTGACAAAAACACGAATAAACACGCGAAAACTGCGAAAAGCTCCCGCCAAAAGTCTAATACGACCTGTAAACATGTATTGTACAATAAACTTGGAAAGTAACCCGATAACCTCAGAAAAAACAAAAAAATGAAATAGACTTAATTTTAGTCGGCCATTTCTTCCAATTCCTGATTTTAATATGTCTGCGCATGCACGGAAGTGCGGCATTGTGGGAATACGGGCACCTGCCTGTATACCACTTAAGAGGTTAATGGGATGGCCTTGTGGACTTCGTTTTTTATTTCATATTATGAAATATGGTATCAGGAATTGTAACTTGATAGCTACTTTATAACAGAAGTTACATCACAGGGTCAGTTGGATAAAAACTTGTATTTTTGTGATCGGCACCTGTTATACAAATAAACGTGTGCTGGGGAACAAATACTGCTATTAAAACTTAGTGCCCCATGTAAATCTCGTAATTATGCCTATTTCAGACTTATTTGTTTTCATTATTTCTCATTGAAAACATGGTAGTTGGGAGTTTATAGATACTTGTAAAGAATTCAAACTTGTTTTTCAGAAAATGGTAACATTAACATTATACTTGTAAACTGTAGGTGGATTATCTTTATAAAATTGATATCCTTGTATAGAATTTAATATCAAGATGTCAATATATGTATAAATATGACTAGTACTTGTGCCGTATTTATGTTGACATTGAACTACGAGACCTCATTTCTTTTCTAAAATATATGTTGTAGCCACCATTTGAATTGTCTCCTCGAGATGGTTCAAATGAGTGGTCACAACATTTAGTTTGGATGAGAAAATAGAAAAATGTGGGGGAAATATATTAAAATTTCTATAGAGCTAGAGGCTAGAGCGGTAGTCCACATGTAATTAATGGCTTATACAAAAAAAAAACAGAAAAGCGCTGTGTGTTATTTTGATTTGATTTTGAATGCGTCTCAGTGTTATCTATCCTGTTCATGATTGCAAAGCACACACTGAAATATTTTGATATGCATATGCTTGATTTTCTGTGACACTTTGTAATCCTGTTACTTTTAGGGGAAGCGGCCAAATAGCTTTGGTGTGGTATGGACCTGGCTATTCTAACCTGGTCAGGTTATTCTAATTTCATGGCTGAAATATTTTTTTTCGATGTAAATATTCCGTTCTGATTTTGGGAAAATCCAAGATGGCCACCATTTTATTGGAATTTCATAAAATAGGTAAATAAATTGACAAACACGTGCTATCATTGTGGGTACCAACCACTAGTTTTGTAGTAACATGGTCACCAGTCGTTCAGATATATGTATCTTGAACATTACATGTGTTAGAAGCATCATGGCAGTCGTGCACAATTGTTAAGTTCCACAAACAAGATGGCAGTAATTGTTGAAAATTGTATATTTTTTATAGAATTTTGTTCTCTAGATGTATCGTACATGCATAAATAAAGGGAATTCGCCATCCAAATTCCGATATTTAATAAATATAATGTATCCAATTGTATACTAGGCAATTTTGTGATATCTACATGTTCAATAAATCCAAGATGGCCACCACTTTATACAAATTGTATTGATTATGGGAATATTTTGACACACACTGCCAGATGGCGGCCAGTGTCAATCTAATTTACATAGACACATTGCAAACTATTTACTCATCATATATGCTGGAAGAATTAGTTATATATTATATTACTGCCACCCGTCTTTAAAATAAATGTATCTGATATTAGTCAATACTTATAACTGTACATCCAGAAAGGTCAGATTTTTAATACACAATTTGTTAATCAAGTTGATCTGTAGGACACATGTACTATTTGTGTTGGTAATATATGTCTGCACAAAACACGATTGCTACCTGCTGTGGTAGGGATGGGGTGTGGCTCCCTGTCGGGAATGTACTTCACGTTGTTGTATATAAGTTGGTATCCACTGATTATCCCTACCCTAGGCACGTGATCGTTCCCCGGTTCTGATTTTGGGATGTATTATCGGGACTGGGGATGTTGTGGTTGGTTGTGAAGGGTGGCTGGAGTGGGACTGGGGGTCTGTACTGTGACTGAATGGGACTATATAGGTGGGTCTCGGACGTAATTGCAACTATCACTCAGGATTGTCCTAGATATGGGGCAATCCGGCTTGATTTATTTACGCCAGAAGGCCAGATTATTAAAAGGGAAAAGCAAATTGATTATATTTCAATACTTTATCATTTGTACTGTTTCACAAGAGTATTTATTAGTAGGCAATAATAGACAAGAATATTTTCTGTGTTGGAGAATTTAACTAAGTAGCAGGTGGATTTAGCCAATTAAATCCCACATGACTGGCAGTGTATTTGAACCTTCCCCCATTCTGACAGAGTTGATCTCCCATGAATAGGAGATTTAAAGTAACCTAATGTTTTAGTGTATTTAAACCCCTGGAGGTGTTTGGGACCTCCCAATTCTAGCAGAGTTGATCTGCCGACGAGTAACGAAAATCGAGAGCTTTTATA
Organism: Conchocele bisecta; assembly: GCA_029237695.1. Classification (NCBI taxonomy): domain Eukaryota; kingdom Metazoa; phylum Mollusca; class Bivalvia; order Lucinida; family Thyasiridae; genus Conchocele; species Conchocele bisecta. The sequence goes on from CM055276.1 coordinate 20,153,621, forward strand.
CCTGCACACATGATTAAACCCAAATGACCTCTGTCGGCCGAAATTGGCTGGGACGAACCGTTTCATTGGTAAGTCACAGATAATTTCATCCAATCAGATTCATTCAAGTCCGGATCTCCGAACTGTCAATACTGTGTTCATTTGGCTTTGTAAAATCACGTGTTTACAATAGAAAACTGTTTAAACCTCATAAAAGGTCAATGTCATCGATAAATATCGATGGATTTACAGAATACAGACTTTAATGCTTCTGCTAACACCAAAAATGGCAGAAACAGGTAATTATTTAGTGAGAATTTGTCTCTGCTAAATCCCCACTTCGTTCCCGAATTAGTTCGGACCCGACAAAAATTGAAATTGTATTGTTTAATACCGTATTCTGCCGATTATAGGTCGCAAGAGTGTATAAGACGCACCGCTATTTTCAGTCCAAAATCTGGGGGAAAATGTCTACATGAGATTATAAGACGCACCCAAATGAAAACTCGCCAAGTTGTTGTTATTTATTCCCCGACACTGTTTTTTTATTCGTACCTTGGACGTTTTTGTCTGTATTTTCCCTATCATAGTTTGCTATGTCCGTAATTTGCCGACTCTATGTCCATGATTCCCCGGTCCGTATTTCACCATTTTCTATTATCTTCAATTACACTGTGAACTCGGTAGTACACGCTTCACTATAACGCGTGCTCGGTTAGTACACGGTTGTGCATTGGCTCCCGATTTTTTTGCCTATTTGTATATCAAAATCGTGTTAAATGTGTAACAGACTATTGTCATAAATCGTGTTAATATATTTGCAATCATATTGCTGCCGAAAGTGGTATTATATTGTTAATTATTGATTGCGGTATGTATTTTCACTTTTCAACACCATTTATGGAAACTATTTTCAAAATCAATATCTGCGTATAATCCAGAGTGTTTTTTTAACACCCGTTCCTTCTGAATACACATTTAGGATATGAAATTTATTAATTATTTTATTTTTATTTTTGTTATTTCTCACTGAAAGTATATGTTGTAACCACTCATTTGAACCTTCTCGACGAAACGGTTTAAATGGTGGTCGCGGCATATACTTCTGATTGCATAGAAGGAAAATATTTAGGATTTTCCGCAAACATAAGCGTATCCTCGGCATGAAATGGGTTACTGATTGCCCCCAGGATGCAAGGATGAAAGCCGCACGTTCGCCACATCTGCGGCACACATCAAAAAGCGTGTTGACCAATCAGTGCAATTTCAAAACATAGCCTAAAGGTCACACAGTTTACAGCTCGTGCTGAATGATGACATAAGATAATAGCACCTGTTGACACGGTTGGGTGTTAGCGATTTTTTTCCACAAAGCAACACACAACTTTCGCCTACAGTATGTAATATTTCAAAATCAGTTGTATCTTCCGTAAATGACGCTGAAAGCAGCCTATAGCTATGACGAATTTGCATTGTCCGCTGACGTAATTATAATTTTTTAAATAGACATTTTAAACCATGTGCAGACTACGCGAATCCACCACCTGGTCTGGCCGCTAATGCAATAAGCCGGGATTTGTCAGAGATAAAGACCCAATTCACATAAACACGTTTGCCGTGTCATAAATAGAGTCTGGTTCTCGGTAGTATGGTTTCACTGGAACACATTAGACAGGGTACCAGTTTAGTGACGAATACGAAACGGACGTCAGGAACCGCGTATGTTGATATTTGATATAGCTTTGTGTTGTAAATCTTGACACGCGGTGTGTTTGATGTCGGCCAGCTGACTTAGGCTTGCCACTTTCATCAGCATCTTGTAAACACACAGTTTCGAAACGAATGATGGAGTTTTATAACTTTCGTGGAATTGCATTATGCATATTGGGATTTACCGTTAATGGCGTCATGCAATATTTATCACGGCAAAATGACACCGACCGATATGGGACCGGTAAATGTTTTCAAAAGATAATTAAAATGATAGAGGCAAGATTGTGATTCGGCAGAGAAAATGTCGACCGGATCTGATCTTGGTATACACTGTTCGCCTTCGGTATAGAAAATGTGTACCGAATGTGACACATGGCCGGAACGAGTAAGGCGCGAGTAAAGGCGCGAACTGTTTAGAATACGAAACCAATATTCCAATACCGGATTTTACCCCAAAGACTAACAACAACAAATATAGGAACGCATTTTATTTTTTTTATTTTTGGTCGTTTATGTCAATATTTCGGGTGGAAAAAAATGCTCATGTATCTAAAAGACGCAGGGGCTTTCTGGGATACAAATCTGAGTAAAAAAAATGCGTCTTATAATCGCAAGAATACGGTATTTAAAATATTTGTACAGCCGATGTGTTTTTACAAGTATATGTTATGTTCATAAATATTTGTAGCCTTATGGTGTTTATATGGAGACCGACCCACAGATTTTGATATTAATATTTTGCCGAAAAGAATATTTAATACAAATCTCATGGAATCGGTATCTGCACAATGGTCCGGTTATTTAACGTGTTTATGTAATAGTGTTAATAATGTGTATTTATTATCAGTAATTAAATTAAGTACTAGTTGTATACTGCTATCACAAGTATACCAGTCATCCTCGTTTAAAGGCAATTGCTTGTATTACTAGTCGTAATAGGAATGCAGCAAACTTGGTGTATGCGTTGTATATTTATGGCATATACTTTGCAAACAGATAAACAGTAGAAACTTAATATTCTGACATCAATAGATAACCCCGGCCTCCAATTGGATAGACAGATACTATTTAAGTAACATGTAATTTTGCCAGAAGCTTTAGTGCAAACGTCATTTCACTTCGACTATTGCATGGTCTTGGGACAACTATAGGATGAAAGTATGTATCGCAAATATGCAAACATTATATGTCATGGGTAACAAAAATACAACAAATTTACAAAACATCAAAATGTATCATCTTATGGGCACATATAAACAAAGGAACGAAAAGGCGAATGTTTTACCCCTTGGCATGATGCACATGCTGAGCGGATGTTGTATTATAATCAAAATAGTTTTGTTTTGGCTTATAATATACAATAATACTACGGTAACCGTAACTCTGTGTTCATATAAGTAGTAGTATTAATGCGCACTGTTAGTATTTGTTGCTTGCTTGTTGGGATATCAAAACTAGAGCTGCAAATAGAATACTTCTACTTTCTGCCTGTCCAAAGTTAGCTGCAGTGCTTGTTTGAATATTGACATTATACTGAAATGAGACAACATATAATCACCATACAGTGGTAATAACAGAATCGTCAACAGGCACCGAGGTGCACTGTATGACAAGCTGTGTGTGGAAAACCAAAGCATGGTGACATATTCTATCTACAACACGTCAGCATCCACCATACTGTGTCATGAGAAATGAGGCGACACCAAGGTGAACGTCAACATAGTTGTATATCCAGCAACATTATCCATTTACCTAATATTATTCTTCATGTTTCATGATCAAGGTTTATTCTTAGTTCTATTTATTATCTTTTCAGATATGATAAACAACCCATGTGAAGAAATTATTTCTGTGGTCGTTTGATATATGTTTTGTTATTGTCATATCTCATTATCTTTGTGCATTGTATGTTATGGACAATATATAACAAGATACTCAAAAGAGGCAAATGAACCCATGTATAGAAGAAAACTTGTGCAATACATCAGGCTAACACATGACACACACACAGTGGTGGTTGAGGAACTTTCAACGTGGCACAAATATGTATTCCACGATCAGTGGTTGGAGTATTAATTTAATTTATGTTGATTTAATATGTAACGTTGTTATATTATTACTTACATTTCTCAATTATATGCTGCTGGCCATGAAATTCATGCTTATGAAAACATCTACCATACCAGAATATGTTTGTGTAGTTGCAATGAGTAGTATAGAGTGAGTCAAAATGATACCACCTGAGGTGGTATAATTTTCAACCCTCTATAATACCCCCACTACCCCCGAAAAATTCAAAAATTGGTTAATGAGAAAATTGTATCCGACAGCAAATTTATGAATTTTGGAGAAAATTATTTTGAAAAGAGGGAGTCAAAATGATATCGTAGTCCCAATTATATTGGAAATTGAACAGAAACACACTATCAATTATACCACTATTATTAGAGAAAATGGATAATAAAATACAATGGGAATTGAAAGTTTTTAATAGATGTGTTGAAGAATTATACGAAGAATACGGGGGTTATAGTCCTATATATAAATTCTATAAATTGAAAACACTAGAAAATATTGAATACATGAAATATCAGCGTAATTTATTACGCTCCGATAAAAACGTTGCATTTACAATATTATACCGGCAATTATGCGAACTATACAAGAGGCAAATACAAACATTAAGACGGATAATGTGTATAGGATATGAAACTAGGATGTATTATATAACATTGTTAAAACCCAACGATTCGTTTACGAATACACATTTCTACGATATCGCTTATAAAGATATTGAAAAATTAATATTGAACAATCACAATGAAAAATAGCAAAAGCCTCCACTCATGCACACACCCCCAGCGACTGGGCAGATTTCTTAGCCGGCACCCAGCCACTGGGGTGTTGGGACCTTTCTTAAGCCCACGCATCTGTTGGCTCACAGTCTAGTTTTAAGATCACATTAACCCGACCAGCGGAGTAATGCGAGCCTATTTTGTGATTTGGTGAAGGAATTGCAAGCTCTTAGGCAGAAATCTTTTAGGCCGGCACCTTTGAGATATACAATTCCATCACCAATTCACACACATATTTAGAGACTGCTACCATTAAACAGACGAGACGGACGTCATACCGGATCAACATCATGGCACACACGAGATGAGACCAATTGTTGAAAGGTTAACAAACGTATATATGCTCATCAGTTTCCTATACAACATACAAATGGTGTGCAAATTATAATTATTTATAAACACTTAGAGAGGTTCACGAATTTCCGGGATGGTTCGTCATTTTATCAATTTTGTAAAAATTAATAATAATTTAAAGCTGTAAACAAATTTACATACCTGTACAACCAACATTTGTATATTTATAGCCGAGGTAAACAGACGGATATTTATAGCCGAGTGTATTTCTCCTTATCGGTGGTATGTAAGATTTACGATGACCGCGCCCACAGGTTTACCATTAGCATTAACCGAGCAGACAGCCATTCGGAGAAGTGTACCTGGAGATGTCATGGTGTATCCCCCATATTTATTACTCGCTTTGGCACCGAACGAATATTCATAGAGCCCCTCAGTCAACGAGCCCCGCTTCTCAGCCCAAACTGTTATGACACGTTTTTGCGTTTTCAATGTTTCCACCAATCCGGCAAGCCCCCCGATAGAGGTATGGGCCTCAGCACAAATCTTTTCAGAGGTCTCCTCAAGTGCTTTGTTGGCGGCTCTACGAACACGTTTCAGTTTTTCGGAAACGTCGGTTATTGTTTCGCCTATTTCAGTAAGTGATGCTTCTCTGTTGAGAGAGTCTTCTGAGCGCAACACCCGATACGCCTCTGTAAGGGCCGTCTGATGGTCTTCTCTGGCTTTCTCAATCCCCAACAGGGCCTCTTCCCGAAATTCGGTTATTTTTCCACCTAGTTCAGCAAGTGCTGCTTCTCTGTTGAGAGAGTCTTCTGAGCGAAACACCCTATAAGCCTCCATAAGGGCCGCCTGATGGTCTTCTTGGAGTCCCTCAACCCCCAACCGGGTCTCTTTTTGAAATTCTGTTATTTTTTCGTCTAGTTTAGTAACTGCTGCTTCTCTGATGAGAGAGTCCTCTGAGTGCAACAAATTATAAGCCTCCGTAAGGGCCGTCTGGTTTATCTCAATTTCCAACCGGGCCTCTTTTTGAAATTCTGTTATTGTTTCGCCTAGTTCAGTAAGTGATGCTTCTCTGTTGAGAGAGTACTCTGTGCGCAACACTCTATAAGCATCCGTAAGGGCCGCCTGGTGGTCTCCTAGGGATTTCTCAATACCCGTTCGGACTCCCTCAATACCCAATCGGGCCTCTTTTCGAAATTCGGTTATTTTTCCTCCTAGTTTAGTAAGTGCTGCTTCTCTGATGAGAGAGTCCTCTGAGCGCAACACCTTATAAGCATCCGTAAGGGTCGCCTGATCTTTCTCAATACCCGTTCGGACTCCCTCAATTTTCGCCCGGGCCTCTTCCCCAACTTGTGCAGTCGCCGTTAGCACTTCTACTCTAACATCTGCTATACTACTGTGAATCCTGTTTGTGGCCTTCGATATAGTTTTATTGATCAGGGCCTTGGTTTTTCTGGTAGTTAAAAAGTCGCTCTCTGTCGGGACAAATCCCCCTTCTGCCGGTTCCAAATTCTTTGAATCTGTCACCCAATCCCGATTGGAATTGGAAGAACTACCCGGTCCGTATATACTCATAATTTAAATTAAATTATAATATTGGGGCACCTATACTCAATTGGAAATTTCGAGAACTACCGAAATCGGGTAATAGTTATTCAACTTTCTCGCTTGATCATCGAGAACAGAGACTGTAAATTCGTGGATGTGCCCCGATTCTAAAACTTTCATCTCGGGGTGTGGGAAGTCTAAGGTCACCGTATCCCCAAAGAAACAGTCGCTGGATTGCACAGTTTTCAGTAATGTGCTGGGGGATCCGTCTACCGTGTTGTACGATGTGTTCACCCGATCCAGGTGCACCGTGAAGGCGAAGTCCACCGGGTTATCACCGATGTACTCACCCGGGGTAAACACTCCTTTATTTGTGGAGTATGTATCTCTAAAACCAAGTTGAATACCCAACCCCGGGGAGATCACTACCTTATTATTAGGGCTGATGTTCATTGTTGTGAGCCCAGTAGCCTTCGATACTGTAAGGTTGATTATACCGTCAAGCTCCGAGTTGACAAAATCTTTGAGCTGTTTTATTCCCCACAGTCCGTGAGGCAGTTTTACACCGAATTGTTGTTCATCCTTCACATAGTAAAACCCTTCACTCTTTCCCACATTCTGCCATCCAACCGTGAAGGTGATTGATCTGAGGCCCACCCGGCGTTTTCCGCAGCAGTTGTCGATTGATTTTTGAAGTTCACAACTCTCTTTTTGAACATTAGTGATAGTAGCAAACATAATAATGTCTTTCAATGGATACCAAAGCATTTAGCTTCAATTCTAATGCAAAGTACGCGGTCGGAGGTAAATACACACAAAAAGACGCTGTGAACCCCCTTGTACACCCAACTGTAACGGTCAGACCGGACAGTGGCTTTACCACCAACTTTCCCGACATCTTTGAACAATATAGGCTGCCCAAGATTAAAACAATGGAGGCCGTAAACAGGTGGAAAGCAACACCGATGAACTTCTGGCAGAACCAGCTAAATTTCACTGTATGGTGCGCAACGGCCGGATGTGGAGTTTCACATCAAGACCATCTGACATCCGAGAATGTCATGCTCCGAAGTGTCTACAACTTTCATGTGTATTACACCATTAGGAGGATCCTCAAAGAACTAGGTATTCCACTACCTCAAGATGACGGCTGGGATCCCATTTCCAGCACATACGACCGTAAGGTGTTCGAAAGATTGTGTAACGAATTTAACGTTTCAAAAGACGCGGACTGGAGACAGAAAGCATTTCCTACCAGCACCGGCCTCGGGGACGTTCTCATTCGGGGCCAGTCCGGGAATTGGACGCAGACTGATTTTAGACACGATCACTCCGGCGACCACATTGTCAGTCGGAACGCCGGGAATTTTGACCCCGCGACGATGACCTTCAGGCCGGAAGTGTCTGGAGGTCGGCACTGCGGTGTCTCATCCTGCATTTGGTTACCTCCGAAACGGGCTCACGTCGATTACATACAGCAGGCTGCTGAGGTTCAGGACGTGTGGGGTACATTTATGTTAGATAAGGTTCTAGTGTTCACGCAGGCCGGGGTTACTCGCCTCAACGACTCCATTCGCACGTACGTCTGGGCCATCCTCGGCGCACAGAAGCAAACTCGCAGTTCTATACTGGGCACGGGAACGGCGTTTGATGCACAAAAACAATTCTTGGCACTTGTAGAGGACGCCATTTCAGCTAAGGTGGACCTGGAGAAGGCGATCCAGTATTATCAAGACGTTTTACAGAATGCCAGCACCCCAGTAGACTACGTATTTGGAATAGGTCTTTATATGGCGCCGAGCAATATGATACTACGAGACGATCCAATTGACGGTTACAATAATCAGATCGTAATCGCCACCGTCAATAAAAAAATCGGCCACAACGGGAACGTGAACGCTGATATCATCAAACACAATCCCCGATTGAACACCAAGACGGTCATAAAAAACCCAAGCCAATCGCGATTGGATGCGCCTCACTCAACACAATCGGGATTGAAGTTGAACCCAGCACCCCCAATTCACGAATTGAGTCCCCCCAAGTCAATCGTCAACAGTGTTGAGGGAACACCAATCTCGATTGGAAGCACAACCCACGAGGAGGAGAAATTAGCGCTCGTCGTTGCCCTCGTGGTGATCGGACTATTTGCGCTTTGGTTTTAGGAACTCTCGAGAGAGTAAAAGTAGGAGACCGGCGATCGCCACGATTAGAGCCCAAGTATTTTTGGCGAGCCATCTGACCGTTTTTGATAATATAGATAGCAAGTAGGAGACGATACTCCCGATCAATCCAGGTAATGCGGCAGCCGCCTTTTCGGCCAATTTAGCCAGGAGACTGGCGAGGGCTTTTAGTTGTTTTTTTACCCACTCCTTGGCTCCACCGGATGGCGCGGGTGGTGTGGGTGTTGGTGCGGGTGGTGGCGCCACACCACCAGTGAAAGCCACAACTATGGTCGATATAGTCATGCCGATAGCAACGAGGATGCTTGCTATCGTGACACCCTGCTCTCTGAACAGAGTGCGAAGACGTTCACCGAGTGTCGCGGATCCGACTTATTTGGGTGCGGAGCGCCTCACGGCAAGCCGATGCAGCCTCTAAGCGAGCTGCTCTTTCATCCCGCAACGACCGCAGGCGTTCGGTGATCCGCTCGGTAGATTCTCTATCGTCACCGGCTTCCTCCAGTTTTCTTTCTTCTAGCGCGATATGTTCATCCAGCGCCGTGAGTTTGGCAAGGTTATAGACCAATTCGCCCCGGACTGTTTGCATAGCCTTATCGAGTCCCCGGACTTCGCGAAGAGGTAACGGTGGGTCATTCATCGTCCTGAATATTCCGTCTATCTCACTTTCGCTGAGCTCCATTGTGTGAATAGCGTCGGTGGCTACACGAGGGACATCGCTGATCTCGACAGTTTCTATCGCGGCGGCCGTCTTCGCCATCGTTTCGTCTGAAGAATGTAGGGTCTCTACAGCGCGGGTCTGCATAATTGTTTTACCACGCGCCCAATCTACGAATCCTAGTTCGTTCTTTATGATTTCGCCACCGCCCCAGTTTCCAGCAATGGTGTTCAGCGATAGGGGTTTTCCGGTCCTCATGTTGACGATCGGGACATTTGATGATTTTAGTCGCAACCTACCGCTCATATCTAATTCGAACTTGGAGTAGTCGTGGCCGACAGATGGGACGACACCTTTTTCTGCCAAATTGTTGTAGTAGTCGTCTACAGTTGACTTGACTAATTCCTGACTTAGATCAACGGTGTTGGTAGCGCCACTTAGTTCCCCCAATTGCGATTGGATTGGATCTGGAGTTTCTATGAAGGGTGTTTCTTCATCATCGTCATCGATGTCATCATTTCGGACATCATCTCTGCCGATTTCATCCATGTCAATATCGTAATCAGCCATATTAATTATGTATTAAAGACAAAACCATACGAGTTTAATAGAGTTACTAAATTATGTCTTCGAGTCAATACGGTCTGAAACTCAATCCATACCGCAGACTGCGTGAGCCCCTCGGGGCAAAAGGCGTGAGACAGAGTGTCATTATTACGAACAACCCATCGACGATCGACCAGAACCAGCAGCTCTTAGTCCGCTTCCCCAACCTCGGAGTCAGCGACGTCATTGTGCCGGTTACTGTTCGCCTCGCTTTCACTATTTCGCTGACGTCGACGGACGCGGACCGAACCGTAGTTCAGAACCTGGGTCGCGCCATCGTCAAGAAGACCATGATAAAGATTTCTGGTAATGAGGTGATGTCGATCGACGACAGTGACGTCTACCATTGCTATCAGGACCTGTGGAAGACGGCGCAAGAGCGCGAAAACGCTGTCTATCAGGGTATTGACACCAGCCGAAATAGGAACGTAACCAAACTTAGAATCGGGGCTGGTAACAAGGCAGATAACGTCGCGAGCGACAACGTGATCGCGGCCGCTTACGGCAACCGCTTCTACATCCCGCTTGACTTTGAGTTGCTGGAGAGTCACATGCCATACTATCAGAGCGCTTTGGCGGACCGCCTCGATTACGAACTAACGTTCAACGACTACGGCCGAGTTCTCATAGCCACTGCAGAGCTGCCAACTGTTACGATTTTTCCGTATTTGTTCCGGAAAATACGTTAGAAATACGGAAGTACGGATAACAATTAAAAAGTACGATTTTTAAAAAAAATCAGCGCGGAAATATCTGGAAATAATAATTTCGTTTCACAATTCTGCCAATAAATCCTATTTTTTTATTTACCCGTAATCATACTCGCCGAGGCGCTTACCATTTCGATTCTTGTTGTGAATTAATAGCAGTTTCAAGCGCTCAGCGATATTGATTTATTCAACACGTAAATTCATAAAATGTCTGCTCTAAAGCGTGCAGCCAACGAATTTGGGTATTTTTTATCGAAAGAAGTTAGGAGAACACATCTGTTCATCAATGATTACAACGAGACATGGACCAATTTGGTCCTGTTAAAGCGCGGTGATGAATTTGCGTCTTGCAAGCAGTTTAATTGTGATTTTTCGGTTGGTCATGCCTGGTGGCCGAAACGAGGGCCAAGGCTCTAAAACAGTTAATTTATGCATATAAGTGAGTACTGATTTGTGTTCCGGAAAACATATGTGGTGTTCCGGAAAATAGCCCCCTTTTCTCTCCATGTTCCTCATGTGACCGACATGGGGTTGGCAGCTCTGCCACTGACATGTTATCGACGTATACGATAAACAATGTTTCGCTGGAGTACGACATGGTCACGATGCCCGAACTCGCGCGATTGATCAGAACCCAGTACGCCGGACGCGTTGCCATACTTTACGACCGAGTTCTTCGCCACCGCAAGATGACGAAAGACAAAAGTGACACATTGTGGAATATTAATGTCAACGTACCCGCCCGCTCGATGAAAGGTATACTGATGCTGTTCGAGGAGGGTCGGTTCGCGCTCGGTGCTAGAAAAAGCACCAGCAGTGGGATGAAGTAAGAAAGCAGTTTGCTGCCGGCTTTAAGCGCTCTCTGGAGGTTGCAGCAGTTGCCAAAGACCTGCATCTCTCGGCCGTCTCCCTCGCGGAATTCCTGAATACCAAATACGCGTTATGGCTAGACATGTGAGCCAGCGACGACGACCAAATACACAGCAGCGGACGCCAAGTTAAGAACGCTAGTGAAGGTGTGACGATCCAGATAACCAAAGAGGCGGATGGAGCCGGGCCATTGAACGTGTACTTATATATAATTACAGACGCACAACTGAACATCGAAGATGGCCGATACGTATCAGCGATCTACTAGAAATCAATACCAATTCACGATTGGAGATGCCCACTCTGCCATAATATGTGGGCAGACAGGATGTGGAAAAACGGTTTTCATCCTCGACTTACTCGAGGAGTCCTACCGCGGTGCCTTTCGACACATTGTGATCCTGTGTCCCACTGTGTGGCACAATGATACTTATCAACGGCGCCCGTGGATATGGACCGACCCTGAGGTATACGTTATTGACCCCGGCAACAGACTTCACGATTGGCTGCGTGTATTCTACCAAAGATTCCAGGGTGAACCCACCCTATACGTGATTGACGATTGCTCGGCCAAGGCGGCGATGACCAAAAAGAAGGACATGCTCTCTGAGCTCGCATTTTCTGGCCGCCATGCGAGGCAAAGCGTATGGATCTCCACTCAAAAGTACAACGCCGTCCTCAAGGATCTGCGCGAGCAAACGAAATGGGTCGCCCTCTTTCACTGCAAGGACCGAGACTCATTCGATGAATGTCTTAGAGAGAACGACGTTATCCCAACGCGCGAGGAGTGCCTGGAGGAAACTAAGCACGCCAAGCTTCTGCTAAAGACCGATCAACCAACTGCTTATAAAGTTATTAATTAATTAGCAATTGCTTAACAAATGCTGAACAATGTTTAACAATTTTTTACGAAGGGGGGGAGTAAGCACAATTATTTTTTACAAAATTACAAAGGGGGAAGTAAGTACAAAGTTATTTTATAAAATTACAAAGCAATTGCTGAACAATGCTTAACAATTCTTAACAATGCTTAACAAAATGCTGAACAATGCTTAACAATGCTTAACAAATATTTAACAATGCTGAACAAATGCTGAACAATGGTTAACAATGTTAACAATTTGGTGCTCCGCTGCGAGCTTTGTTGCGAGCATAACGGTGATCATAAGTATCGGGTGGTGCGCTTGGCAATATGTTAGACTTATGAGACTTGTCAGTATAGTTAAATTAATTTTAAGAAAAATGAACTGTGACGAACTTCTCGATCAGATAATGGAAGAAACCTCAACGCCGACTGCCGACACAGTATCTTTCCTGAAAGATAATGAAACCTCAACTCCAATTTCGATTGGGTTGAGTGCCGATACGAATGAAAATGCTGCGCAACGAGAGCGGCTAGCTGCGCTGGTTGCTGGGGGACAATCGGAGCATTATCTCGGTAGGCGTCTTATCAGTTTGTCAGGTGGATAAGATGTCAGATGCGGAGATTGATAAAATGTATGCGCGATACGAATCTAGGTTAGGTGCGGAGATGACAAAAACTCTTGGATCGGCGGCTATTCATTTGTACGCAACCGCCGTTAGTATACTTCTCCCTATACCAAACACCGCGGGGTTGATTCGTGATCTAGAGACTGACCCTTTTATAGGACACACTCTTAGAACAGCCTGCTGCTCAATTTATCACAAGTTTGGAATGTACTTAGCTCCACTGACAACCGCGTTGACCACGGGAAAACACTGTCAATTTGGACATATATGCCCACGAACTATAAGCCCTAATATTAATATTATAAATGATGACACAAGACACACCTGCGAGAGTGACGGAACAGCAAGCCCAGATTGCACCAACTCCAACAGGGTTGGATTTGAACCCGATTGCACCTCCAACCCAATCGAAATTGGAGTTGAACCCGATTACACAACATAAAAACCCAAAAAGACAGGCAGCGACCCGTTGGTTTAGAGGAGCAACGGCTTCCATCGGATGTTGACGTCCGGTACCTCTATCAACCGGGAGAGCTCGAAGGTGGCAGCCGCCACGCGACTGATCCCGTGTGGTCTCTCAATGTATATCATCTGGATAGATCTATTACCAAACCCGATGAGCCCGTGCTCTACTATTTGACTGATGGTCCATCTCGCGGGTTTGTTCGCGAAGAACTTCTCGCGGTGCCTTCTGACACCCAGCTACCCCCGGATCGTCAGAGTCTTTAGATTGTTAATTTTCTTAAAATTAAAGAGGTTCTGTATGTATTCCGTCTGGTAACACGCGTCTTTTATCGTAGTACGCCGAGAGTCCTAATTTTTGTTGACAGTACGTTTTCATAACACCGTCTTTCATTTTAAATCCTCTATTTTGTGCTACATCTATAATGTGTTTTCCATCTTCTGTAGTTTCACTTAGTACTCGTTTATATTTATCCGAATTTAAATTGTTAATTCTCTTGGACATTCCTTTCGCAGAGTTTTTATTAATTTTTTCAAAATTATTGGAATTAAATTTTTCTACGAAATAACACTTACTAGATAACGCTATCACCCTATCTCCGCTGAATTCCATTTTAAAAAGTCCTGGCTCTCTTTCGCTCCATTTATCCCAAGCCAACCATTTCTTTTTTTCTTTTTCAAACTCGTCTAGTAAGTTAGGTCTAATCAATTCCTCTATTGTTTTTCCACTAACTCCTATATACATACTATCCGTGTCCATCTGTATTAATTCAAAGTCTTCTCTTTTTACGTATTTGTTTAGAAATTCGTAGTAAAATTCCAACATTCTCAATTTAGCTAGTTGATAAACCGCTATTCCGCAGTGGAAGGGTCTCTTTACTGCACACCGGGGTTTTCGGGAAGATATTTCGTACGCATCTCCTATCTCTTCCAAATCGTCAAAGAATGCAGATCTTAATGCTTTGTCAACACAGGTTTCGTCTTGTGTATATGTCGTATTTAAATGTCTCTCCGTTGCCTCTATCATTTTTCCACAACACGAGTTTCCTAATAATTTCATTATGTCGGCTACTGGTTTCTTATTTGGTTCTACATCCCCCGTTCGTCTTGCGGCTGTAACTTCTTTCGCGAACCATTCGAAGGGTTTACCACTAATATAATCTAAAACACGATGAACTCCCGTTATTTCTAGGCCGTGTTTTAAATACCATTTCAACAGTGGCGCGTATAGCAGTACTTTAGTGGCGGTCATAGATCCTACCAATTTTTTTCCATCTCCTCTTGTTCGGCCAGTATCTTTTAAATATTTTAACATGTATGCGGGAACTTCATCAACCTCTACTTTTCTGTTTATAAATATTGGGGACATTTCAGAAAACTTATCTTTTAAGTTGTGTGGAACTTCTATATCCACCTCCGCAAACAAACCCAAACCAGTCTCCAGATAAAACTCTTTTACAAAACTTTTTAATAAATTTAGGGTTATGTGGGGTATCTATATGGTGTATAGTTTCTCTCCCACACGGCATCTCTTTATTTAACGTAGATAAATATAACGCGTTTGCATCGTACCCCAAAACAACCTGACATGTTTTTAATTCTTTATAATTACCCAATTCGTGAATTGGATTTCTAATCTTTGAAACACCGACTTCTGCATATCGTGTAAATATTATTGATGGACCACCAACTAGAGCGTCTTTCATCATTTTGTATGTTTCTTCTTTTGGTGCATATAGAGCATCCTCCGGTATAATAGTCTGAAGATTTTTGTTCTTTAATGGTTCCTCTCAATAAATATTGTATAGCTACTCCAGGTAGTGTTACCGCGACTTTGAAAATATCCACACCTCTGTGTTTATAAAATTCACACATTTTTCCCACCGCTTCTAGGAACGGTGCTACATCTAAATCGTTGTAATATTTCAACCACTCTCTGAACGTTTTCATATTATTTTCTTCGAAAATTCTACGACATTTACTTAATTCTGTTTCATCTATTAACATTTTCCCAGATAGTTTGGAATACCAATTCTCTATATCCGGTAGTCCTGGGTAATCCAGTTTGTCTGGAGAATCGAACCACTCGTAAGGAATGAAAGATTTCTGTCCTTTGCAGTCGTAGGCTTTTATCAAACTATCGTAACTTACACCGGGTCCTAGATAAAGTATTACATCAAGAAATCTAAACTCTGGAGTAAATAGAAATATTGTTGCGTTTGCACGTTTTCCGACCATTACTTTCTTTGTTGTTGATGCCAGTTCACCTACTAGATATTTCTTTATTAAGTTTATATCGTACTTACTGCTGTTAAAACCTATAACCGGTACTTGATATATCCACTGTTCGATCTTGGTGATTTGGTTTTTACGTAAATGTTCTGTATTAAACCCATATCTTAACCATACTTCTTCTCTTATAGCTTTTCCCCTGACTTTCAAATCTTCTACAAATTTTTCTATAAGTTTTGCAGGATCTTTATCACAAATATGAGTTACTGTTCCTGAGAAATTATCTCCTATACTAACGCTTACCGGAACGTGCTCGGCCTCGTATTCTAAACTATTACCGATAGTTTCAAATTCTGGGTTGAGATACGCCTCAAAATCATATACTATCTGATATGGATAAAGAGTAATGTCGCAACCGATCTTTATATCTTTACCCGTTCTTTGGCATTCGCATTCCCACATAACTACTCGGTTGAATTCTTTGCTTCTAATAAATGTGGATGCGCGTTCTTCATTTCTATGCTTTGCATGAATCTCACACCCGTGCCAGTAACAGCCGTGATATTGATATACTGTATTGGTTTCTGGACAGTATCCATCTACTGGAGCTCCTAAAATACATCTTTCACCCCCGTGTCCACACTGTTCGTGGTGAATGTGAATTCCCTCTCGCTTTTCCACAGAGTACATCCAATCGATCGCCCCATAACTGTTAGAACTTTTTGGGTAAAACGCTTTCTCAAACGACGAACGCGGGCGCTCTAAATAATTACCATCACATATTACTTTTGTCTCACCTTTCATACATTTTGGTCCGTGTCTCTTCATATTACTTGCTTTCGTGAATTTCTGTTTGCAATTATCGCAGGCGTAAATTTTAGATAGATTTTTAAGGTTTTTTATCAGAAATGCGTGATTATTAAACAGTCCTATTGTCATTGGTTTATTACCTATTGCCTTATAGTGCGTGGGTACCTTTTTCAACCACCAGACACCACCTTGTGTCGGTTGATATACTTCTATACCGATTTTAAAAAACTCTTCAACCTTTTTCATATCTGAAAAAGGAATTGGTGAAACCACATTACTGCCGGTGTATTGCTTGCTAAGTTCTTTCGCTTTTTCCGTACATCTGTCAGGTCTTTTACCTGTTAAATGCATAGCTAGACACCTGAACAGACAGAGGTCGTCATTATACTTATCTAAAGAATACATACCTTTTTTATTCTTCAACCATTCTGGAAGTTCTCCTCCTGCTGCTTCTTTGGATTGTGGTCCCAAATCTATTCCCCTACTGCCCTGTATTAGCTTTATAAAAACCTCTACCCATCTTACAAACTTCCACTTTGTATTTGGTCTGTCTATTTTATCGGACATTATTCGTGTTTGCTCCTTATCTGACAGCCATTTTTTAACGGTTTTCATTGATGATAGTGGTTCGCTACCGAGATTTTTGTGCATTATTATAGTTATAGGTTTTCCATTTTTAGTTTCCTCCATATGTTCTAGCTTGTAAGAATATGAATATCTGAAATAAAAATTGGTTGTTAGATACGGAGCGAGTTTATCGGACATGCGTTCAGACTCGTTAATGTCAATGTTTTTACGAAAGGATAATGTAACTACCCGTCTTCCATTTTCTACCTTTTCCAATGTTTCATCATGAGCCCCCAATATTTCTTCACCTTTTTCCACTATCGCGCGAACTATAGATCTTTTCTTATTATTTGGTATTGGGCGACCTGTGTGTCTAATTTGGGACAAATTATTGGTGCTTGAAGGTTTTATTACACTAGCCCTTAACCCCGCAATATTTCTTTCTTTTTGAATTCTGTTACCAACTTCCTCTGCTAGTGAGAGGTCTTTAAAGGCTCCTCGTTTGTGGGCGCGGGTAAACCGCTTCATAAACGCCTCATTCTTTGTGGAGTTTATCAGCTTTGTCAACCCCCTAACTCTCAACCGTTTACTATAAGTAATCCCTAGAGATTCGGCTTCTCTTCTCAAACTTTCTATTTCTGCTCTAGTTTCTGGCGTTATCATATTTTCTGTATATATAACCTATGAAATTTATCTGTTCAATTGAATGTGATAAATTTACATCATGTTTTTTTTCACGTCCAATTGAACATATACATATACATATACATATATAATGGAGTGTGTGAATTGTTGTAAGACGTTTACGTGTAAAGACTATCTACGAAGGCATCTAGCGAGACGTAGAAAGTTTCCTCGTGTCCCCCCACAATTTCAATGCCCCAGATGCCCTTGTAAATTTGTTAGTGCCCAAACTCTTTGTAGACATAAGCAACTACGCTGCCCTGTGGCTAAAGGTGAGCGGGGTAGACTAGAGCTGGTAGAATTAGTTGCTGATCTGCGAAATAAATTAGCTATATTGGAGGAGAAAAATGGGGTGTTGGAATATAAACTATCACTCGCGGCACCTTGAAATTGCATTAATTATTTTCTCCAAAATTCATAAATTTGCTGTCGGATACAATTTTCTCATTAACCAATTTTTGAATTTTTCGGGGGTGGTGGGGGTATTATAGAGGGTTGAAAATTATACCACCTCAGGTGGTATCATTTTGACTCCCTCTATACTACTCAATGAGAGGGATTTTTTATATTGCATTTGTTTGGAATTTGTTTTTATTTACATCACTGAAACAGCATACAAGTCGAATAATTAACATATATATGGTTGATAAGTAATGAGAATTAAACTCTCCTGTGTATACAAATAGTTTATGTACATGAGTGTTCTACATGAGCGAATTGCCTATATATACATTCCATATGGGGTTGTAACTATTAATAGCTAGCTAGGTCATCTACACTAAAACTAAACATAATTTGGTCCACTTAAGTTTGGTTACGCATGCATGTGCATGGAAAATAGAAAATAGTTAATAGACCGAAGACCACTTTTCTGGCCTGGAAAAAAAGGATAATGTATCAAATATGTGCAGGTATACCGAGTTTTGAATGAGGCACAAAAATGAATTCCAAGATTGATGGTACACGGTCCCACAAATACACACTCAGGCAATCAGCTAGAAATAGAATGTGAACCGCGTAGTATATGTTGGTTTGGTAGTCGTGTTCGGCAAGAGATGTGGATCTTGACATTGTCTGTAATGTTACAGATCAAAACACACACGATAACCATATTGCTTGCTTTGCTGTCATGTTTCCCTGAGGTCAGTACTCTTCATAAAGTAAGCAATGATTACGGAGACTCTATTAAATAAATGAAGCGATATATAAATTAAATGTTCACTACATATGTTCAAACAGGTATGTCAGACTCATATACCTATTGTATTCAATCATATTTTAGTTGCATGGACTGTCGTCTATATTACATGTTTACGGACACAAGATGGTAATGTAATAACAGAACACTGTACAGTACAGCAGTAATGTAATGTTTTGATTAGTCTCATTTGGCGTTAACATTGCATATAGATGAAATTGTCACTGAAAGAGCATGCATGATGTATGCTATATAATATTAATTGGCTATATTACATAATTTCGCTTAAACTTTTGTTCATTTTGTTACTGAGGATGGTAATGCATGAGACAAAATGGGATACAATATGTTCCAATCTTAAGACATATAGTTTGTTAATAATGAGCGTTGGTAGAGGATATTATACATTTAATCATGAAACATACACCCCAACCTCATGATAAACACAAAGTACACAGTATGTTAAATATAAATTAGGATATGTATTACAGCTTCTAGTCATACTCAAACAGATACTATTATAAACAATTACCATTTTTATTCCGCTGCTACTGATAGAATGTGTATGGTGATTTAGTTCCATTGTTACACATATTGTACAATATGACAGCCATTTTGAAAGTATGCAAATCATATTTGCCTCAAACGAGTATTGAGAAAATTTCTGCGGCATGCTAATGGTTAAATTGTCGAAGCTGATTTGTATGCTCTCGTCTGATATATGTTGTGTAATACGTGCATAGGTCTGAATTTCCAGTTTCTTGCTATTCCAATATTACAGTGATGGATGTCTTAAATATGCAAATGAATATGTGTATATATGTTCCTTTTTCTGCTTTTAGTAAGCCGTACACCAACAAATGTGTATAAAATGTGACCATTGCACCTTTTAACTGGTATGTGGTACCGGCATTGATATCAAAGTTATAAGAATAATCCACAAAATCTTTATAAAATGGCGGCCATTTTGGATTTACACACGTCTATTTGTATTGTAAAATTGGTTTATAGGCATTAATTTGTATAGCATGTCATGCAGTTATCACATATCAGAATTATATTAGCATTAACTAGAGGTGGACCGATAGTATCTATATATGCATCGATATATCGAGGTACATATCTTCACGATACATGTATCACGATACACTGCCAACTATCGATAGTTGACGATTGCTACATTGTAATTATTAACACATTTTCAGTGATCGTGTTTTTGGTGCTAGAAAGAGGTAAATATTTGAAGTGATTTTTATAGGAACCTCTGGATTCGACATCCTAGGACATCGACAGTTTCTTTAACAATCATTAATGTGCACAATAAACACGTACGTACTTTATTGAACCGTTTGGCTTGTGCGCAGTTGATGGCATTTTTTTTATTAACCTCATATCAAACCGGAAGTTCGGAACACGAGCCGTGTCATGGGTTTTCGCGACCATTATTTTTAACTTCCACATCGAAAAAGACAGTGTTACAGTAGAACTGGCCGTTTTGGGTGTAAAATTAAAGTGCACAATTGTTGTTTAATGATGCCTCTGTGTGTTTGTGGGTCCCTGTAGATTCATTTTGAATATATGTTCAACAATTCAATAAAAATAATAATAATAAAAAAAAATCAACTCCAAATCACAATGTTATTATCAATCAAATTGACCTTCATCATTATTATTCAGTATTGTGTATTTAGCAATCTTTTTTTGAGACACTAGACTTTCAATCCTCCCTACCCAAGCGCCCTCCACCCCCTCACCACAGCCCCACCTCTTTCTGTCCATGGGCATTTTTTTTATTATTTGAAAACCGTATGGAGGCCAATTAATTATGCAATATAACTAATTGATTTATTAGGTATTAAAGAAAAACGAGTAGAACATGCATACAACTAATTATAAACAGTGTTAAACACCACACAACAATTAACTATGTATGGTACAAATTTGTACTGTGCAGCCAAAGTTGTGTACCATACATAGAAAAGCAGTGTAACTGGTTATCAGAGTAATCCGCGATACGCGATCGTGATACGTATCGTTTTACGTCCCGACTATCACGATACGTATCGCGATACGTTTTTTCCGGCGATACCCACCTCAAGCATTAACCATTCTGTGACTGCTGAAATGACGATGTTGCATATAAATATCCCAGAAACTGAATATGCATTTCATAAGGTCGGCCATATTGTATATGCAATATAACACGTTTTAGCCACAAATGTGAAATTTTTGTTGCGTATTATTAATAATACCAATATGCTAAACAACTTGGAACTATGTTACCGGTAGTTTCATATAAGTGTGTGATGTCAACACTTAATTGCTCGTGCGTGCCTACATGTTTCTTTCAAGATTTCATAAAATTCATGTAAAATGGAGGCCATGATGAATTTCTTTACATCATATTCTTAATGAAATGGATGGATAAACATTTGGTTGTCTATGAAGTATTATTAAATGTCTGAAGTTGATTGGTATTTGTGCTTTTAAAATTGCTTCCACAATATGTAGACAACATGTAGAAAGCACTTTTTCATTGGTGGCCATCTTGTTTATGCAAATTACTAGGCTTAAGCTACTACTTCTGAAGGTCTCTATCATGTGGAAATATAAAGAGTATATATATATATTTAGTCACATTGGTAACAAAAATCTTTAGTGCACAGAGATGGTACTAAAAACCATATTTTATGCCGGTGTCACAGAATATTCTCCCCCCCCCCCCCCAGAATATTCTCCCCCCCAGAGGGGGGAAATATTCGCTGAATATTTTCCCCTCCACACGAATATTCTCCTCCCCACCTCCATTCATTGTAAAATCGGGGGGTGATAATATTCGGAGAATAATTTGGCTTTGCCCCCTCCCCCCAGTCAGCCAAACCTTCTGTGATATGAGTGTGTGTAGAGGAGAGGTGGGGGGATAATATTTGGCGAATAATTTGCCCCCTGCCCCCCGGTCAGCCAAACCGTCTGTGATATGAGTGTGGTGTAGAGGAGAGGTGGGGGGGGGGGATAATATTCGGCAAATAATTTGCCCCCCGCCCCCCGGTCAGCCAAACCGTCTGTGATATGAGTGTGGTGTAGAGGAGAGGTGGGGGGGGGGGATAATATCGCATTACTGCGCGAAATATTCCCCCTCCCCCCCCCCCCCCCTCCTCTACATCACACACATATCACAGAGGGTTTGGCGGAGGGCAAATTATTCGCCGAATATTATCCCCCCCACAGTAACAGTAATAAAAGTCAGGAAAAAAAAAAGGTGGGGGGGGGGAATATTCCGGTGGAGGGCAAAATATTCGGCGAACATTCTGCCCCCGGGGGGGGGGGGGGGGGAATATATTCGTAATGAGGGGGAGCTAATTATTCGCCTGGGGGGGAGAATATTCGGCGAACATTCTGCCCCCGGGGGGGGGGGGGAAATATTCTGGGGGGAAAATATTTGTTTACACCGGTACACCCAGGGCCTAACAACTGATCAAAACAAATGTAAACATGTATTATATTCACTTATTTATGCTGTAATAGTAAATTTTCAACTTTATTACAGTATTAATTCCACTACTCAGTTTAAAAATCAATGCATATTTTCACATTGCTGTGAGTATTTTGTACTCCCACTGTTGATAATCAATGCATATTCAGCTAAAATGAGTGCGTAAAATACGCCAATACGTCACTTATCTGGAGCTCTGATCCGAGAGTACTCCAGGCAGTGATTATGACAGAAACATATGCTTGATCATGGACACATAACATTACACGATCATTGTAGTGGTAAATGGATTGTATGTGTGGTGCCACAAAATATAAGTGTGGAGATATCAAGGATAAACAGCAACAACAAAAAGGGCCACAACCTGGTGTCCGTACACATACATGTATTTACCGATTGAGTCACAAAAATAATATTATTTAATCAATTGTTCGCAATTTTATATACATGTACACACGAACATATATAGTCTGTGTAGTCGCCATTGTGAAATAAACTACTTGCACAATTTAAGTAATCTACAGTATATAGACCTTTTTCTATGCACCCAGGGAAAAATACACCACTGAGGTGTGTGCCTTAATTGGTCTGCCTCAATGTGGCTATACAGTCCAGGGTCCATTTCACTAAACTGTGTAGGATGAAAAAGGTTGTAAGTGCAAAATATAACATGTACAAGTAATGTGAGATGCAAATTAATAAAAAAAATTATCATAAGAAGTTTAGTGAAACGGCTATTGGATAGACGAAATCTGGGTGGGCAGCGTCCACAATGTTAAGTTTTTGTGTTTAGGTCCATTTCTCTGTTACTATACCACCTAGAACCACCATATTTGCATAACTCGAAAACCAAACTTTTTTTTTACCTTGATCTATTTTTTTCACGTAATTTACTTTCAACATTAAGTTTTTGCGTTTTGATTTGTTTCTCACGTTTTCTACCACCTAGTACCACCATACTTGCACAGCTTCATAACAAACGGGTGCGCACCCATGCCACTATACAACATGTAACCTTTTTTTTACCTTGACCTATTTTTTTTCACGTAATCGACTTGATCATTTTCAATGTTAAGATTTCGTGATTAGGTCCATTTCTCTATTACTGTAAAACCACCTAGGACAACCATACTTGCACAACTCCGTAACCAACCGGTGCCCACCACATACCACTATATATATCCAACATCTGACCTTTTTTGACATCAGACAGCACAGATTGTCACCCGTATCTTGTACTAATACGTTTTCCCATACACTAGCTTGTTAGGGCCCCGCTGAGAATCGGCATTCGTGTGCCGACAGACCACATTTTCTTGTTTTGAAAGTTTTTATACGAGTTTCTCAAATCACCTATAATTTCTGTTTACCTTATCTTCATATTGCACACATGCATTACTTAGTAATGATGCATCATTCCACATTAACACAATTACGCTCGCTATTGTTCGTACGTCCGCCCATCTGTCTGTTTAATTTCATGCCCCGGTCTCGGTAGATAGTGTTTGGACTGTGTGTCTGTCCGGCACATTAAGAGCTAGGTTTGCCAGAGTTTTGAAATTCTGTTATAACTTCTATATCCTTATATAACAATTACTTAAATATTTCAACACAGTATACCTGTGGACAAATGCCACACATCCATGCTGACATGAATATGACCATGACCTTTTGACCATGACAACTTTGAACATTTTCCCATATTAAAAAGTTTGCCGGAGTTTCGAAATTCTGCTATAACTTCTATTTATATCCCTTGAACGATTACTTAAATATTTCAACACAGTATACCTGTGGACAAAGGCCACACATCCATGCTGCCCTTAAAGGTACATGCCCACTCAGTAGGTACAAAATGCTCTTTATATCAGAGACATCATCTAAGACATTTTCTGGCAAAATAAACATTCATTCACCATTACCCCACGTATTGATTGCCCTTCTAATTTCTGTCATAACTTCTATCTCACTTGATGGATTACTTTAATATTTCAATACATCATACTTGTGGACAAATGCCACATATCAACTCTGCCCTTAATATGACCTTCACCTTTTGACCTTCATAAATGTGCTTGAGAATACTTATCACTTTTCGTTAATTAACTTTGCCACAGTTTCTCCAATGTGCCACCGGGGGGTATTTGTGTGCCGACAGGCCACATTTCTTGTTTTGAAAGTTTTTGTACAAGTTTCTCAAATCACCTATAATTTCTGTTTGCCTTCAACTAATATCTTCATATTGCACACATGCATTACTTAGTAATGATACATCCTTCCACATATACAATTACCCTCGCTACTGATCGTACGTCCGTCCATCTGTCTGTGTCTGTTTATTTGTACGCCCCTGGTCTCGGTAGAGCCGGAGGCATATAGTGTTTGGACTATGTGTCCGCGAGTCCATATGTCTGGTGCATTAAGAAGTTCGCCGGAATTTCTCAATTATGTTGTAACTTCTACATCCCTTGAAGGATTACTTAAATATTTCAACACATTATACCTGTGGACAAATTCCGCACATCCATGCTGCCCTTAATATGACCTTGACATTTTGACCTTGACAAAACTTCTACATCCCTTGAAGGATTACTTAAATAGTTCAACACAGTATATCTGTGGACAATTGCCACATATACATGCTGCCCTTAATATGACTTTGACCTTTTTCACACATTAATAACTTTGCCAGAGTTTCTCAATATCTAGTTGCTATAATCCTTGATGGATTACTTTAATATTTCAATAAATCATACTTGTGGACAAATGCCACACATCCATGCTGCCTTAGTAAGACCTTCATCTTTTGAATTTGACAACTTTGAACTTTGTCACACATTAATAAGTTCGCCAGAATTTCTCAATTCTGTCACCTTCTATATACCTTGATGGATTACTTCAATATTTCAATTCATCATACTTATGCATTTGTGTGCTGACAGGCCACATTTTCTTGCTTTGAAAGTTTTTGTATGAGTTTCTCAAATCACCTATAGTTTATGTTTGCCTTCAGCTAATGTCTTCATATAGCACACATGTATTACATATTAAACCAGCCATCTGTCTGTTTACTTTTTTGAAAGTTTTTGCACCTGTTTCTCAAATCACCTAAAATTCAACAGTTTTCAGGGCACAAAACTTCTTGAAATGTTTACTCGTCCTTACTTTGACAGGAATTGTAAAATTAAGAAATTTACATAACACAAATTGAAATTTCCACTCGTCCTGCAGGCATTTCTACTCGTCAGGATGAGTGGACGAGTGGAATTTTCGTACCCTGGTTTCTCGAATCACCTATAGGGGCCCTAAGTGCATCAACAGACCACATTTACTAGTTCACCATTATAGTTCTGTAAGCTACTACTTGAAATGCAAGAAAACAATCTAAATGCAACCGGCCCAATATTGTGCTTGTAAAACTATCTGAGCATGTTCTCTAAGTCTCAGGTGGGAGGCAGGTGGAAGAATGCGATTGGTAATTTAACAATCAGGATTCATCCTTACCAGTATCCCAAACGGAGACCTGGTTTGGCCCTCAGGTACGCCTTTGGCATTCTTGTATGTGAGGGTTTAATCTGGTTATACCCCTTGTATGAGTAATACGATTATTCCTAATCCTGTTACTTGTTGGGGAAGGGTCCACGTGACTTTGGTGTGGTATGGACCTGGCACCAGGTCAGGTTATTCTAATTTCAGGGCTGAATATACATTTATTTCGATGTAAATATTCCGTTCTGCATGATTTTGGGATGCCCGATGCAACCGCTTTACATGCGTCATCAAACCTGCCTGCTTTAACTGTTGATAGGCCGTTAAACACAAATAAATCAAATCAAATAAATCTAAGTCTCAGCCAGAGTGTGATTTCGAGTACAATTGTACAGAATGTGCTCAGAAAGGTTGACAAATGCAGGCCCTGATATCCACTTTCCTCATTCAGGTTGGTGTAGCAGTGCTAATTCGGGCACAATTATCTCTGTGCATGCTAGCGGTGACAGCCAACAAATTTAGGAGTATTTTTCTTATTTCTCTCTATAAATATGTCTTGGAATTTCATTAGAACTGCGTCCTCTGGACTCAATTCTAATGAAATTACAAGACATATTCATGATATTTACTGGGAGAAATAAAAGAAAATACACTGCAGCTCCATTATAACGCGGTGGTCGGGGTCCAAGATTTCAAACCGCGATCGAATCCGACCGCGTTATAAAATTTCGGGACATGCACGGGTACTGGTACTGCACGGGTTACTGGTATCATTCGCATTTCGGTTACCAACTATTGCGGGAATTCCATTAGCAACGGACCCATATAAAATCATGTCATTTGAACAGAAGTTAAAGTAATTATTAATAATGCATATGACATACAAACTTGTATGTATTAATGTATTAAACATATGAGTTATTTATAAAATCATGCTTATTACGTTGTATAGTGCTCGCGATAGACAGACGCTTATTACAATGTATACTACTCGCGATCAACAGACGCTTAAACGGATTAATTGATAATAAATAATGCCTATGGTCACGTGTCCTGCCTATCATGCGGTTGATACATGCATAATCTCAGGATGTGGGGTCACGTGATCTATTGTTTACGCTGCAAGTCATATTGATGAATGAAATTTACGATTTAAGCGAGATTGCCTTGGGCTGCAGTGTAAACAATAGACCACGTGATCCATACCCAGATAATGCTGAAACACCAGTCTATTTATAGAATGCTAAATATTACACCTGGGTGTAAAGAAAAAGAAAGGCCGAACACGCAACCATTTATTAGCGACAATTATGTGTTAACACAGATACATTGACATTACTTGGTGACAAAAAGCGGTACATTTACGTGACTGGAGAAATGGTGCACATGGGATTTGTGACCAGTGTAGCTTCTGATCAGGCGTTACATTGGTCGGCATGCTCCTTTGATACGACCATTACTTCGCGAATACATGTCAATTGGGATAATTGAATTGATTAATAAATATGCCTATTAAAGCGGCTCCACTCCAGATGGGATTACAGTGTACTGTATTTTTTTCACGCGATGTTTACCTGCATTTGCTATATATCTACACATTGCGAGCTCATTTTCGGTTGGTGGATGTTTATATTCGCATTAAATCGTACTTTATACGTCCCTATACGAAAGGGCTTTTCCGTTTCCAATTCTATTTTTACTTACGACCTGCTTGCCGTACGTAATCCCACGTGACACAAATGGCCCACAAATCATACTTCCGGGCATGCGCACATCGCGTCCAGCTATATCAACAACAATGTCCGACTCTGAGGTAAGTCGATACATATTAGCGTTATACACAGGCGTTATATATGAAACGAATGTGTTTCAACATCAATACATTTCCAAATAACTTACTTTTACCTAGGGCAGACCACAGATGTTGTTTAAATATGTAGAAAGTATGTATTTTGTAACGGACGTGCTATCGCATCGGCAATTTTCTTCCGAGGGACCGTCTCAAAACACACACGAGTCGCCATTTTGGTGGCCAAGACAGTCAACTGCGCATGTGCATGATACCACGTGACGGGCAATATCAGTATAGCTCGAATTATAAAAATAAATGGGAGTAACGCGCGCCACTCCCAACAAATTAATTAATATTAAATAAATAAATATCTATACTGGCCACTTATAATTTTTAAACCTGTCGCAATAGTTACATCATTAGGTACTTATTTATTTAAAATAGTATCCGTTTTACCCCTCATCTGGAGTGGAGTCGCTTTAACATGATTACCTGATTAAAGGTATTACATTTGCTAACATACTAATAATAATCCTTTCATGGACTTTGAACTTCGTTGTTTGAATAAACTTACCGAAATCTCGAATCAACTAATTACACGATGACTACGACGTCCGACGATTTTTTTATTTATTTTTTTCTCTCCATTTTTAAAAAAAAAATTGGGATCCACGAGAGACCCGCGTTATAATGGAGATCGCGCTATACGCGACCGCGTTATAATGGCGCTGCAGTGTATAATGAATTGGTGTGTGATATCTTGGAACTATTTATAGCCCATAAGTGTCCCAGTATGCAAAGAATTAATAAGATTTGTTAAAAATATTGAGTTTGATAATAATTTTCAAATTCAGTTACTTTGTTTAGGTTGGTATAGCAGTGATAACTCGAGCAACTGTACAGAGTGTGCTGCAGGGTTTTACTGCAACAGTACCACAGAGCAGGAGTGTACAGCCGGGAAATACAGCAATGCTGGCGCATCTGTTTGTACAGATTGTCCTGCAGGTTAGTCTTATCCTTATAACGCTGACAAAAATGTTGTCGTCTGGTCTGTCCCACAGGTCAAAGACTCGGAGCCAGCACTCGGAAAATACTCATTGAAAAGGTGCACTGTTTTGAACATTCTCCATGAGGATTCACACCATGCACCTTTGAGAAGAAATGTTGTCTATTTTCTGTAGCATATGAGACAAGCCATGTGATTTTGTACCTTAGAATATTTTTCATGAAAAATATTTACACAAACTACCATATTGTCTGTAAATGATGACGAATGTCGACAGAATTTTCAGAGCAAATGCGGAATTCTACTTAAAGATTTTCGCCAACTTTAGACATTATTTACGTAAAATACCATACATTTTGTAAATCTTCTTTGGTACAAAGTCACATGGCTTGTCTCATAAGGGGAATGTTTCATGATGTGTATTGTCCAATGGTCAATGAAGACGCACGGTCATAGATACCATCACGGCAGTGACGGCGCGCCATGGCACTATCTTGGCCCTAGAACGCAAGAAAAAACATTTTGAGGCTCTAGGTTCAATTGTTTTCTGGGGGAGGAGCCCCTGCTCAATAGCCCGCCGTGGCATTATTTTATTCAGCACTACAGGCCTGAGACGTGAGTTGGCAAATATTTTGATTTGTGGCAGTGACTGGAGAAATGGGGCCTATGGGTTTTGTGACCAGTCTAATTCTCAACCACTGCTAGCCTACTCTGTAGCTTGATAATGATCTATGCTGTCTGCCACATGTATGACGTATGGTTCATTGACTGAATGGCGAATAGTATACACACTGATCAGACTGCATGGACATGCAGGCTGATTTGGGGCTACAGCAGTCGCATAGCCCATAAGCCCGTTTATCCCCAGTCACAGCCATATAAAATTAAAAGTGATATAAGCAAATAAGAACAATAAGTCTTCACTGGGACTCAAATGTGCAATCTGTCCCAAAGAGAAAGCAGTTCTAAAAAATACACTGTTTAGCTTCTCCAAACCAGAGACTGGGAAGTCTCCAAGCTGTCTGGTTAGAGTGGTTTCATTGTATTGCATGGTATATAGAGACTACCTGGCTAGTGTCTTTTGATATCAAGTTTATCAGGCAAGGCTAGGAAACACCAAGGAATTCCGAGGTTTGCCAAATAATTCCTAACGTTTCCGAGCCCAGTCTGATAAAGTTGATATCAAAAGACAGTAGCCTGGTATTTATCAGGTAACGCTCTATGCTCGAAAATGACCACAGATGACGTTGTTATCTATGGACATATGCATTGCCTGGTACGATGCACAACGATCCTCTATTGCTTACTTGCTAATTTTGGCTTAGAATGAATTGTGTCGGAATATTTAGTGTTATTACGTTACTTGCTAATTTTTGCCGTCAGGTAAGACTGTAAACCAAACAAGAACCGCGTGTGATCCGTGCACTGCCGGGAGTTCCTGTGATGGTACAACAGAGACCAACTGTACACCAGGCAAATACAGTCTGGAAGGGGCGCCTACTTGTCTCTCGTGTCCCAATGGTACGTGCACTACACATGCTGGGTCTGTACTGTTCATTCACGCAGGTCAGCTGATTACCGTGATATAATTCCATCTCTAAAATGTTTTAATTCTGAACATTTTCCTTGGCCGCGTGTAGCCACATCCAGGTATGACAAAACAAGATGTCATACTTGAATAAATTCTAACAGTTGTTTCATTGTATTGCATGCTATACTGGTAGGCAACCCATTTTTCGTCCGTACCCATTTTCCCGGACACCCTCGTAAATGCTTAATTCTGCATTTTCATACAAGATATTTGTTCCTGGTCATTAAGGTGGTCATTTCCAGTTGTCAGGTGTGAAGATTTCCGAGAAAAATTAGTAAAACTATTAAATTGAACTGTTTTCATACCTGCCAACTTCTGTTGACACCTGTATGACGTGGAACTTGATTATCGGGACGGTGCGCTTGTGTTGAAAAGAGGCAAAGTGTACAGAATAAAGGAATTAACAGTATCTTCGAAGTAATCGTACATGCAATAATTGCTATCATTTGATCAATACCATACAGTATTAATTACTTTCACTCAAATTTTGTAATTTTAGCTTAACAAATAGTAAATTTGTGTTTAAAAGAAAATCCTAGTGTCCGGAAAAATGGGTCTCCTCCTGTATTTTAATTGGCCTTTTAATTACCCCTTTTCGGGCCCCACTGTCAGCAGTTACCTCCCACTATACTAATGAATTTTATGTTATTCTATGTAAGGCGAGCCGACGTATTTGTTAATGTGAGAAAAATCACGGTCAGATGTAAACGTTTACAATTATATGCGAAAAAAAATTGATTTTTGGCCGGAAATAGGTCGCCTACCAGTATAGAGACTACCAGGCTAGTGTCCTTTGATATCAAGTTTATCAGGAATTCCGGGGTTTGCCAAATAATTCCTACTGCTTCCGAGCCCAGTCTGATAAACTTGATATCAAAAGACAGTAGCCTGGTATTCGATTTATCTGGTAAATTCTATGCTCGAAAATTACCACAGATGGCATTGCTATCTATGGACATAATGCGGACTTGCTTACATTGCGTCATTACACTGATGTCATTCACTTCATTGTAACCTGGATTGTATCGGGTCAATGCCTGATACAACAATATGTTCTCAGTCGGTATGTATTCGGTCAATACGGGGCAGGTTACCTGATAAACATCTACACATCACACTAGTAAGTGTAGTAGGTGTTTTGACATTGAATATCTCCTGATCCGTTAGTCAGATCATTACCTAACTTCATCAATAGCTTCCTCACATTGACAGCAATCCACCCAGTGTCATTCAGGTGAGGGTTTCACTGTCATTTATCTCTGATGAATACTAAGCACAGATGACTGTTCATATAATTGATATACAGTAGAAACTCTCGACAGCGGACATCCTGGGTACCTACCAGTGTCTATAGTTTTTGAGAGGTTACACTGTATATATCTCTGCTAATCCGTTTTGTTTTTGTTTTTTACCTTCAGGTAAAGTGTTTGTATAATTGATTTACAGTCAAATCTCTCTTAAAGTTGATACCTTACTGTCTGTTTCACATTAACGTGCCCAACTTTTACACCTATTTAAACACCGTAAAACTCAAATTTTTTGCATGAAATCATTTTTCTGTAAAATTTAGCCATGAGTCATCTTTTTATATTTCGAAATTTGGTCCTATAATGATCAGTAATAGCCCGAAATGATGAAGGGAATAGGGATCTCCTATGTTAAAATGTCATGTGTGATCAGATTTTCAACATTTTTCTAGTATTGAACTGCTTGCTGGATTTCATCATAATTTAAGACACTAACCTTGTCTTTATGAGAACAAATCTTGCCAGTTTGAAAAATAAAGGAATCGAGCCTTCATTAGTCTGTGTTCGTACAACAATTCCAGAAGAAAATGCCGAGAATTCGGCCAAAATACAACATGATGTCATCATCGTCTTCTACAGCTGTTGTATCTATTGACAACACCAGGCTGAGGTTGGCACTCTGTTCCTACCACGCAAAACTAATTACACATACATTTGCACCAGTGCAAATCTACCTTCTGACACTAATGTTAATACCTGGAAACACCGTATATACAATGTATGTCATTTCTGACGGAAGTATATAGTCACTACCTGTGAGCCAGTTTCTTTCCCGGACAAATTTCCGGCTGACAACTCGGTTTACTAAGGTACCAGTCCACCAAGATTTTAGAATTTTTTAGCAATTCTTGGCCGAGTGAGCACTTCCGCAAGTTTTTTTCTCAGATATCCTCTTCATATATTCACAGAGGCTGTTTGCTGTATACACCTGTTACATTATATGTCAAGAAACTTTATTAGCTACACAAATCAAATTGGCATACAGCTAAGAGCATTTATAATGTGTGAAAGTTAGCATGTGGTGGTCAATTTCTGCACTTATTCCGTCATGGCCGCTGGACTAAAGGCGCCAGAAAGCTATGTGACGTGCGGAGTTTGCACCAACAAATAATGTGTGAATCAAGTCTACATGTATACCTGCCCACACTGATCATAGTCTGTACTGGTACTGAGTGTTTTGTTTTCGAGCCACAAACCTCTGTTTCAGACTGTTAAAATGGCGCCCCAAACAACAAACAAACACACTTTCGAGCGGAAGATGCGTACAATTTTAATCTGAATATGCTCACTAAATGGCCCAGATCACAGTTTGGCACATAATTTTACAAATACTTGCTTTTGTCAGCTGAAAATAGCATAGGATGGGGAGTATTTAATTTTAAGTCACATTCAATCGCCACAGACAGGCAGTTTTGGAATATTCAGTAAAAAGCCCATAGGCAAACTATAAAACTAAGCCTTTTTCAGGTGGACTGGTACCTAAGCACTGATTGGTTGGTGAAGGTCATCAAATGAAGTTCGTTAGCATTCACAATTTACAATACTTTAGGACATATTAGCAGTAGTAGCAGACTGACTTGGAACCTTATGGATGAATGATATTCTCTAAATATATGAAGATTAAATGATTAATTGATATATTTTAATGCAGACTGTTTAAGTTATATGCATACAAATGCTGTTAATACACCAATTTCTTTAGAATTAGTGTTCACTTCGCAATAATAGTTGTTGTCGTTGTTTACCGGAAGTCTTTATGGCAATACATATATTGTAGTAGTTTCTCGTTTTATTGTCAACAACTAAAATTTGGTGCAATGAATTTATAAGGCAAACGGCCATCTGTAACTGTTTTTTCGAAATAACATTGTTATTAGACGGATGTTTTTGAAATAAAAAGGAGGCTCATTTCTAAAAAATAGTTTTACATTGTTTTATGTAAAAAGATAAGCTTAGTAGCTTGGAGTGTTTTTATAGCAATAAATCTTGGGAAGCATTTCATGGAACAGACAATAGGACCTCCTAGTTTTGAGAGGTCAAACTGTATATATCGTTACCATTAACAAATTGTATGCGTTCAGGTTCAAGTGTTCCTAAACTAAACACCTTGGGGATTCAGAGGTCATGGCCTTCAGGCAAATTGTTCATATACTTGACTTCAGTGGAACCTCTCAAAACTAGACACAATGTGGACCTTCCAGGGAGTCCACTGTATATATATGTATTTGTGGCTGTGACTGGAGTTGTGGGGCTTATGGGATTTGTGACCAGTGTAGCTCCTGGTCAAATAGCACTCATGCAGCCCACAGGTTCTTGAAGAACGGTTCATATTTCGGTGTTTTATGGGTTATTTTGGTATATCTGGTGGTTTGGGTGCATTTTTACCAACATACAATTTACTTCACCTCCCGTGAATTACACACATGTATAACTAGAAGTACAAAGGTGTGAAACAGAGATTCTACCCGCGCATGTTTTTAGCCAATAAAACCATTATTTGTTAACTTATTACAATAAAATGGGTCCCAAATTTGCTTGTTTAGATTTCTTTATTTGATCTTAATCACTAATGCAAGTCAAACATTTATATATTAATATTGTCTGAAAATCGTCAAATACTCTCGGATAGATGGGCGAATTCTTTGAGAGGAGAAATTTGTTTACACATCCTTACATAGCCGTGTAAACCTCTTTACAGCGCTGTTCATGTGTCGTCTAATAATAGCATGACAGGGGATGTCGTACACATTGCGGGGGAAATGGCTATCCAATCAAATTGGCTCGTTAGAAAATCGCGCAATTTTATGGCTTTTAATGTCTTAAATGTATGAGCAGATACATGCAGTTCACATATTCTATCAGCATCAGCATTGATATGTGTCTCCTTAATCGATAGAACCCGGATTTGGAGTTTGTGGTTGAAAATTGATGATCTAATCTGTGTGAAGGCAACACATGTTGGAAATTTTATTGGCCAAATATCGGAAAAGCTTTCATTCCTCGATATTTCGACAGTATAAAAGGGACCGGAAAGTTCGGAATGGTGAATGTGTAGATACTTGGCGATTTCTGTCGTGTGTAATGTTTGAGCATTACTATTTACACAAAATTATGTAAATTACCCAAAACCAACGAAATCCACCCAAATCCACCAAAATACCCACATGACACCAATATACGGACCATCTGTTCAAACACATGTGGTGTAGCCTGATAACGATCAATAGTGTTTGTTAGAAGCAAGACAGGTGTTTCATAGATGGCGAACAGTGCAGATCCTGAATCTACACAGGTAGCAAAACCCATTTTACCAGTCACAGCCACATATATCATTGCCATATTCGGTGTTTGTTTTGGCCTGCAGGTACCATTGTGAACACGCTTAGGACTGGTTGCGAGCTCTGCACTGCTGGAAGTTCTTGCAACGGTGCGACAAGCACACCGTGTACAGCCGGCACCTACAGTCTGGAAGGTGTTTCTACGTGCCTCTCCTGTCCCACTGGTAAGCCTACTGTCATATTAACCCTTTATTTCATAAACTGGGCGCTCGCAGTGTATTGATACAGTGTAATAAAAATCATATTACACTAGTGTAATAAATATGCAAATTAGCTTACAGAAAACATGTTCTGTGACCAGTACAGTTTCAATGTATTGTGATGTGCTTATACAAGAAATAGAATCTAACATTTGTGTTGATTTAATCGTTGACTGATTTCATAAGAAACTCGTGGGTGGCAGGTGGGAGCATGCGATGGGTAATTTAACGATCGGGGTTCATCCTTACCGGAATCCCGACTGGAGACCTGGTTCGGCCCTCACATACGTCTTTGGCATTTTGTATGTGACAGTTGAATCTGGTTATACCCCTTATAAGAGTAATCCTACCGGTATTACTTTTAAATAGGGGAAGGGGCCAAGTGACTTTGGTGCGGTATGGACCTGGCACCAGGTCAGGTTATTCTAATTTCAGGGCTGAATATGTTGTATCTCGATGTAAATATTCCGTTCTGATTTTGGGATTTTCCCCCCAATGCAGCAGGTTAAAACGGGATCGAACCTGTTTGCCCGGCCTTACATGACCTTAGCTGTTGATAGGCCGTTAAACACCAATAAACAAACAAACAATCATAAGAAACTCAGCATAGCGTCATTTCTTATGAAATCAGTAATAAGCTCTTTTAATAAATATCACATTAAGTCATGACTCATGTCAGATCCTTTATTGAGAACATGGGACAACGAAAACTCATCTGCTGTTTTGTATTTTGTCTTCATTCTCGATAAAACGTATGTATGACTGCCCTATAGAATCATTTACACTGCTGACTGTTTCCATTCCATTATTTATGGTGTACTGTCCTTGATAAACCACAATCCACTTTGTTTCGACTTGGGATTATTTCACATCCACTGGATAAAATGACATCCATTTCAGCTTACCGTATTTTGCAGTGTATTGCGGGCACTGGTGTACAACGCGCAAATTTTCACAAAAAAAAAAAAATTGGCGGAAATTCCGTCATGAGTATAAGAAAATTGCTTTCCGAGTTCACATCCACAATGCTGAACGTGTGCTGTTAGGCTCTCTCGAATTGGTGACAAAAAGATCGCAAAAGGTCAGCTTTACTAATCGAGGCATAACTTAGACTTTATATTGTCTAAAATTATGTTGTATTTATTGGTATTTACTGATTAATATGCTTATTAAAAATTCATGGGGCATGTAATAAATTTATTGAACCTACTTACAAAGAAGTTTGTTGTATATAATTCCACCATATTTGCCATTCGTGTGTAACATAACAGACTGCACATGTCACCCGTAATCGCCAACACATGGCAGCCATGTGTCACACTGCTTCCCCAAGGCGATATTAAAATAACACTACTAGTGATCTGCACATGAGAAACGGGCCATAAACAATTCCCCCCAGCCAAATATTGACACTGTGGACACACCGTGGACATATGTAGGTACAGATAGTGTGTGTTTACTGTTTATTGATTAGGTTTAAAAATAGACATAATGGTCGCTGCTATTATACGGTACTACCTGAATACACGTCTCCAGCATAGCCCCATATCAATGGAATTGAATGGTGTTTAACGCCCAATGTGGATAAATGTGCCCAATGCACATGTTTATTGCATTTGCGGCTTGTGTAGATCCAGATCATCTTGCTTATTATTCAGCACATTTGATGCGTATTTTTACCATCAATCTATACTTACCTCATCCATTCATTCTTACCCATCATACTTTTTCTCTTGTTGCACACATGCGTATTTCAACGTCATAGCGGACACCTGTCAAAAATTGATATTTCCGTTTCCGGGTAAACATTGCTGTTTTGTTTGATAAAAAATGCGTAAAACTGGCACAGAAATCAGTTGGAAAAAATGATTGAAATTTATCTACCTACCTATAATGCGCAAGGTGACTTCTGGATTAAAAATGCGGATGATAAAGTTCACGCAATACACTGCGAAATACGGTACCGGTAATAGATGAACAATAAATATGAAAATGTATAATTTATGTGGCTGTGACTGGAGAAATGCGATTTATGGATTTTGCGACCAGTGTTGATTCAGATCAGCCTGTGCATGCACAAAGTCTGATCAGAATCTGCACTGTTCACCATTCCACCAATGAAGCACCCGTCATGCTTCCAATAAGTAATATAGAGTGTTATCAGGTTATATGAGACCTGCAATGTGATTTTGTACAAGTAACGGACCGAGGTCTATAAATACATTAAATATGCCTAAAAGCATCAATAAATGAAGAAAAAAAACAACCTAATAATTTTTTTTATTCCCTCCATATACTCCATATTACACATACAATGTAATAAATATGGAGTACCGTAAAGATTCTAATAGACGCCCGGGCGTCTATTAGAATCACCACTGGCTCCGAAGTCCAGGGTGGACTTGATTGTACTGTCTATCAGTTTATAAACATTTGGGCCAAGACGTTTCGGCCCACTCTGGTCATTATGGTACAGTCGGTAGAAATGTTAAATTTAATGGTAATGTATATCAAGACAGCGTCAATCATTAATGCTGATCAGATTTACGCCTATTGACGTTTCGTCAGCGTTTCGGATCTGTCGGGTTTGAGATGCTTTGAAAATGGCGTCTCCGTAACCGTGTAAATTCTGATCACCCGGTGTCCGTGCAAATAGCTACTGCTGATGAGGAATTTACTGTGACACCGGAAACAGTCGAATTTCGCTTCCGCTTTTGAAAGTGAAAGTAGCAATTATGTTTTTTCCCCGATTTTAAAGGAAGTTGCTTTCGAAATAATGGAAAGAAAAAAAATCGAATTTGACAATTAGCTCCGATTTTGTTTCAAGTCGGTACTGGGCGTTTATTAGAGGCACTAATTTCGTGAAAATCGTCAAAAAATGTGTCATTTTCAACGTAAAAAGTGGGGGGTGGGCGTCTATTAGAGCATGGGCGTCTATTAGAATCTTTACGGTATATGGAGGGAGTAAAAAAAAAAAATTATTGATACTTTTAGGCATATTTAATGTATTTATAGACCTCGGTCCGTTACTTCAACATAATATCTCATGACAAATATTTACAAAATTTACGATATTTTCCGTAATTGACGTCGAAAGTTGACGAAATGTTCCTAGCAAATGTGCATGTGCTACGAAAATTTAGTTGTCTTTCGACACCATTTACAGAAAATATCACAGTTTCTGTAAATATATTTCATGAAATGTTTTTTGGCACAAAAACATATGGCGTGTCCCGTATAAGGTCACTCTGGAAGATGTTGCTGTATCAGAGCTCCAGATCAGTTTTGTGTAAAAGAGTATTATACCCCCAGATTTCAAATTCAATGCACTTTTACTGTTGATTTTATTACTTATTAAATAGGGAATACATTACAAAAAAGTAAAAGAAGTTTAAAAATTCACTTATTTTTTCTCAAATCACCTATAGGGGCCCCTAAGTGCGTCAACAGACCACATTTACTAGTTCACCATTATAGTTATTTTCACTGGTTTCACTGTGAGAGAAAACCCGTAATCAACTCCTTACAAATAATACCGTGAGAACACCCGTAAGTGCACGCCTGTTTTCTTGGAAACCACGAGCTACCATGCAAAATTTGGAAAGGGTCTCGACTAATCTAGAATGTTAATGTGATTGAGCACATTCCAAACATGCACTCAAATATATCTGGCTCATAGAAACAGTTGCGTAATTTGGATTTCAAAAAATTTACATGACGTCACATTTGACGTCACACAACGTAACGTCAAAACGCGGGAAACACGTCATTGTATAACTATTCATACGCACATCACAATTCATTGATTATAATTTCCAAAATAGACTAAATGTGCATATATATCAGCCGTAGAAGTGTAATAAATAGGATATTCCATCGTACATGTTTGAATAGCGGAAATAATACACTCGTGTCCGTCAGCATCCGTGCAAGCAACTCGTTGCTTACGTGGAAGCCGACGCACACGCGTGTATTATTTCCCGCTATTCAAAATGTACGATGGAATATCCTCTATGTAAGCTACTACTTTAAATTCAAGAAATGCAAGAAAACAATCTAAATGCAACCGGCCCAATATTGTGCTTGTAAAACTATCTGAGCATGTTCCAAGTCTCAGGTGGGTGGCAGGTGGGAGAAGGTGATAATTTAGCAATCAATATTCATCCTTACCGGTATCCCGAACGGAGACCTTGTTTGGCCCTCAGGTACGTCTTTGGCATTCTTGTATGTGAGGGCTTAATCTGGTTATACCCCTTGTATAAGTAATACGATTATTCCTAATCCTGTTACTTGTAGGGGTAGGGGCCAAGTGACATTGGTGTGGTATGGACCTGGCACCAGGTCAGGTTATTCTAATTTCAGGGCTGAATATATATGAGCCGCGCCGTGCGAAAACCGGTCTTAATGACAACATTTTCAGTTTTTACTTTTTCGCGTATTCTGAATTGTACATCTTTTAAAAGCCATATGCCGCAAAAATTATTAATGTATCCCAATTATTTTTCATTTTAGAAGTATTTTTATGACGCGTGTTAAAAACTTATATGACGTTTTAGATCAATGACGTCAAAATTACGACGTTTAAAATTATCAACGGCGTACACAAGGGGTGTTGATAAAATATCCGGACAAGTCCTATAGATTTGTCATCTTTTATCGCATGTCAACCAAATTTGGACATCTTGTAGCCTGGCCAAGTGTCTCCCATTAGGCCAAGACAAAGTATGAAAATAATGTATATGGCTCGTGTTGCAGTTGCTAATGTAACGTCATGTTTTGGATTGCGGCCCAAATACCGTAATTTCGTATGAATAATTTTCAAATAAGGCAGAGTGAGAAGTGTTGGCGTTTCCCTGTTGTTTGCTGCTGTCTGAAATAATTTTGGGGAATAATAGAGACATTATTTAACATTTGGTATGCGACGGCATATTTTAAAAATATGTCATCATGACCGGAGATGACGTAGATTAACGACTGCCAGCTCTGTCTAAGAGAATTAGCCGAAAAAAACAAGAGATTATATTAAAGTTTGCATTTTAACGCAAAACACGAGATATTGATGATGAGAGAAATTCCATCATCGGGATGACAATATACATATGATACAGTCGGATAGACAATGGACTTGAAGGCGCGAAAGGCTAGGCCTGACATGGATGTCCAAAAGTGACGTCGTCAGACGTTGTGACGCAAAGGAAAAGTCTTGGTCGTGAAATGCCAGATTGGTTGAACTCATTGTGTGATTAAAAAGATTTAAATATGAGGTGACGTATGGCTAGATGGATCCCGATGATGGTGAACATGTAGCAGAAGGCCAGGCGAGTTACCAATTTCTCTTGAGTTTTAGGATAGTTGAAGTGACATCTGTACATTTGTCCAATTGAGTGGTTACAGTGGATGAATCTTTAATCAAATTTCCAATAACGGTCGATGAGGGGCTTTATTCAATCCTCC
Organism: Conchocele bisecta; assembly: GCA_029237695.1. NCBI lineage: Eukaryota > Metazoa > Mollusca > Bivalvia > Lucinida > Thyasiridae > Conchocele > Conchocele bisecta. Next base: position 20,194,148 of record CM055276.1, read on the forward strand.
ATATTCGCCCAATCTTGCACTTGCAGTCAATAATGATACTGCTGGTATTTAAGTTGGTATGTTTGAACAAAGGTGAATTGCATTGCCTGACTTAGCTGTCGGAAGTGCATGTAGTATAAAAAAGAAGATTTTATACCATTTATTTTGAAAAATAATAACCCATTGTGCGAGCACGAATGAAAGCATGGACACGTTCTTCTTATTTTGAACCATAAGGAGCATAACATTAACATAACGCTATTTTGACGTTGGGTTCCATATCGCGTGAAGACGCTGCGTTGGTAACGATAGAAGTGTCCATGATATATTAATGATGAGTTGTGCATATGAAATCGATGTAGCATTTATCAATCATCATGGATGTGAATTTTCAGTTAACCCAAGGCATATGGATGTTGCAGCATATTAATAATGGTTATTCAACCAACACTGGAAATCGAAAACTCTTACAAGCAACCGATCCGCGATGATCGGCCGGTGGCTGGTAAGAATGTGATGTATTGGCAGTTTCAACATTAGCCACATGAGTGACCGTACAACGACGTCATGTACATAACATATTGTGCTTGCAAATCTTATAAAATTATCCCGCGGGATCATAACCCAAACCGCGTAATTATAATACATAATTTGATGTTGCAGTTGCAGGTTATGCATATGGGATGCCCATCCCCCATATAAATCCGCCACAGCTGGAAGCTCATTCTAGATATGTGTGACGAATGACTTTCATATCATGATAACGTTGTGTTATTTTAATTACTACATACCCACATAGACAGAAAGAAGTGATAAAAATATCACGTACAAACTTTCAATTTCTTTTTATTTTCATTTCAGTATGAAATACATTTCAGACACACCGATTGGCATTCAGGGATGAACTATATTCCCAAGGGGCACTTGTCCCCGAATCCCCAATCCCCACCCTTCGTCGCCGGATCATATGATTGTGCCCACACGTAATTTTCACGATAATTGTTTTCTATTCCAATATTATATCATAAGGATGTGTACGGAATTGCTGCAAATCGAGTATTTGTTTGTAGATATTGCACGTGACATCTGCAGTAGGACGCTTATTAACATTAACTTTGTGACAAAACACGATCGTCGGGCAGATTTTGTAGCGTGATACCTTATAATTGTCGCCGTGTGTCTTTCTTGAGGATCGCATTGCCATCACCTGATTCAGATATACATTATTATGCAGTCAAGTGATACGCTGATGATTTGATACTAAAAATCGTGCGAAAAGCAAGTTTATGACCATCAAACTTCCAATTAATTTCAAGACTTTTCGAAAACTCCACCGACCTCACTGTGTGTTTTGTGCATTATGTGTTGCTTATACACAAACAATCAAGAAGCTGCATTGAAATCACTGATTCTGAATCTATTAGAGAGATTTTGATGCATTCATTTTGCCAAATTCAATACAAACCCCGGATATATATGTTATTATATAGCTGCGTGTCTACCTCCGTTTATGATAAAATGAGTGGTATTAAATGGCATATCATTCGCTAAGTACTGGCTAGAATTGTTCAAAAGTGTCAATTTATCAAGATAATAGATGGTAATATCGTGACATACACTAGGTTGTTCATATTTAAGATTATTTAGGAAGCAAAGTGCAGTGTAAGCGAAGACTTCGCTGATATGTAGCCAGTTAAATTATGCGTTCACCATTTTGAATTCATAAGGACAACCGACGAAAAAGAGAGACAATGTCAAAGAACGACAGTTAGGCGACAATGTACAGCACCTCCAGCATTTCTAAGTCATTGATGTTGCGAGGAACTTGTGCAAGTATCCTTGCTATAATATTTGTCACGACACCATGGCCATAACGTCAAACATGGATTCACGTTCAGTGACGTCACAAGTACATGACGTCACGTCACAACGTCATAATATGTGTACTGGGGTACAATGCATCGCTTCTTATATTAGTGAAAGTTTCAGTAAGTTATCATTTTCCGTTTTCTGTTCACACGTAATGTTAACTGACAACAGTAAACGTAAATGGGAGGGCAAAATGTGAAATTTTACGGCGACGTTAGACAATTTGAATCGTCGTCTTTCCGACGTCGTTTACCGCTTTTCATGACGTTGTCATTAAGCCCGGTTTTCGTATGGCGCGGCCCATATTTATTTTGATGTAAATATTCCGTTCTGCATTATTTTGGGAGTTTCTCCCCAATGCAACCGGTTACATGCATGATCGAACCTGCCTGCTTTAAATGACCTTAGCTGTTGATAGGCCGTTAAACACAAATAAATCAAAGTCTCAGCCAGAGTGTGATTTTGAGTACAATTGTAGAGAAAGCGTGTGCTCAGAAAGGTTGACAAATGCAGGCCCTGAATTATCCACTTTCCTCGTTCAGGTTTGTGTAGCAGTGCAAACTAGGGCACAATTATCTCATTGTATGCTAGCGGTGAAAATAACAGCCAACAATTTAGGAGTATTTTTAGCTCACCTGAGCGAAGCTCATGTGAGCTATTGTTACCGCAATGTGTGCGTCGTCCGTTCGTCGTCCGTCGTCCGTGAACATTTTCAAACGTCTTCTCCTCGGTAACCATTGGGCCTATAGTCATCAAACTTCATGGTCATGATCCTTAGGTAGGGGGATTGCAAATTGTTAAAAAGACGTCATTACGTAATAGAAGATGGCCGCCGTCTAAAAATAGCACAAATTCTTCAAAAATCTTCTTCTCAAGAACTGCCAACCAGATTTCGACAAAACTTGGTAGGAATGATCAATGTACAATGCTCTTTCAAACTTGTTAAAATGGTGACCCCGGGGTTAAAAATAGGTGTTGCCCGTGGGGTCAAATTGGGGTCAAATTTTATTTTTGACCGAATATGGTCATGTCGTATATAAAATTGAAGGTATCAATGAGGCGATCACTCAGGTGCATTTTTTGTCGAAATCGGATGGTTATGTCATCCAAGATGGCCGCCAAAAGGTCAAATGGTTGTTCTTTTATTAGAGATTTCAAAATTCTTCTTCACATGAACCGCTTGGCCCATGGTAGCCAAACTTAAAAGTTATGGTCCATGGGTGAAGCCTTTTCAGATTTGTTAAAATGGAGGTCATCGCTAATCCAAGATGACCACCGTCTGAAAATAGCATAAATTCTTAAAAATCTTCTTCTCATGAACCGCTAGCCGGATTTTGACGAAACTTGGTAGGAATGATCGATGTACAATGCTCTTTCAAAGTTGTTAAAATGGTGACACCGGGGTCAAAAATGGGCATGGCCCTTGGTGGTCAAATTGGGGTCAAATTTTATTTTTGACCGAATGTGGTCGTGTTATATATCAAATCGAAGGTATCAATGAAGCAATCGCTCTGGTACATTTTTTGTTGAAATCGGATTGTTATGTCATCCAAGATGGCCACCGAAATGTCAAAAGATCGTTCTTTTATTAGAGATTTCAAAATTCTTCTTCACATGAACCGCTTGGCCCATTGTAGCCAAACTTAAAAGTTATGGTCCATGGGTGAAGACTTTTCAGATTTGTTAAAATGGAGGTCATCGCTAATCCAAGCATAAATTCTTAAAAAATCTTCTGCTCATGAACCGCTGGCCGGATTTCGACTAAACTTGATAGGAATGATCGATTTACAATGTTCTTTCAAAGTTGTTAAAATGGTAACCCCGGGGTCAAAAATGGGCGTGGCCCGTGGGGTCAAATTTGGGTCAAATTTTATTTTTGACCGAATATGCTCATGTCATATATCAAATTGAAGGTATTGATGAGGCGGATTATTTGTCGGAATCGGATGATTATATATGTCATCCATGATGGTTAGACACCACCAAATAATTTTACTATATAATTTAACCGAATGCCAACCAATAAGGCCAATCTCTCCTACTTTCACTATTCATATGGATGCTGTGGGACCCACTTGTACATGACCTGCAGCCAGTCTGTACTGGTTCTGCATGAACTAAACAATAGGTTCACTTACTCCTAAGAAAGAAAAATCCAACCTTGTCATATCCTCCAATATTGTGTACATTTTTTGGCCACGGAAACTCCGTTTACATCAAGTGACCAACAGGTTCAATGTTTTCTTTTAAATGCTACAAATATGCTGAAAACTGGTGTTAAAGGCACCTCAAAACGTTCCTCAAGTGAAACAGGGTAGTAATGGATCAAGATTTGCAAGCAAACGGTGTCTGTGACCTCAAAACACCCGCACTATTTTCTTTATACCGGACTACTTTTGCATACACCCTGGGCGATTTCGCACCATTTGGTGTCTTCTAACCTGATGGCCACCAAAAGGTCCATTTATTCGAGATTTTGAACATCATTTTCTCAGGAACCACATGGCCGATGCTGGCCATACTTCATAGGACGTTAGGATCCTTGGGTGAAGCGTTTTCAGATTTGGTAAAATGAGAGTCATCGCTTAATCCAAGATGACCGCCATCTAAAAATAGTACAATTTTTTTAAAACTCAATGTCACATTGTCCACTGGTGTTCATGGAGTCAGGTGAGCAAATTAGGGCCATCATGGCCCTCTTGTTCTTATTTCTCTCTATAATTATGTCTTGAAATTTCATTAGAATTGCATCCTCTGGACTCCATTCTAATGAAATTACAACATATTCTTTATATTTACAGGGAGAAATAAAAGAAAATATAATAAATTGGCATGTGATATTTTTTAACTATTTATAGCCCATAAGTGTCCCAGCAAAGAATTAATTAGATTTGTTACAAATATTGAGTTTGATAATAATTTTCAAATTCAGTTACTTTGTTTAGGTCGGTATAGCAGTGATAACTCAAGCAGCTGTACAGAGTGTGCTGCAGGGTTTTACTGCAACAGTACCACAAAGCTGGAGTGTATAGCCGGGAAATACAGCAATGCTGGCGCATCTGTTTGTACAGATTGTCCTGCAGGTTAGTCTTATCCTTATAACGCTGACACAAATGTTGTCGTCTGGGATGTCCCACAGGTCAAAAACTATAGGACCCAGCACTTAGAAAATACTCGTTCAAATACTTACTTTGATAGTATTTATTGTGTTATTCAGTTACTTTGTTTAGGTTGGTATAGCAGTGATACCTCAGACAGCTGTACAGTGTGTACTGCAGGGTCTTACTACAACAGTGCTGAAAAGGAATCTGTGGCATACATCAGTGATCAAGAATACTTTCTATCATGCATATGCTGAGTCCCGTCTAGTTTTAAGTTCACTTGATTGTTTATTGTATCCCCCCCCCCCCACCCGGACTTTGTCGGGGGATTCATAGGATTTGACACCGAACACGTCCGCAGACACTTCTTGTCCGGAGCATAACTCGAACACACTTTGGAATACTTTCATGAAACTTCACACATGCATAGACCACGTCACGAAGGTGTGTCGCGCTCAAGAATGACAACTCTTGCATAGCTAATTTTTTAGTTATCTCCCTTTTTTGTTTCGCGCACTGATTGAGCATAACTCGACCACCCTTTGGAATATTTTCAATAAACTTCACACATGCATAGACCACAACCCGAAGGTGTGTCACGCACAAGAATGACAACTCTTGCATTTTTTAGTTATCTCTCTTTTTTGTTTTGCGCACTACAAACTGCACAATAATGCATGAAGACCCGTTTTCTCGTGTGCTCTGTACACCTTACCTGTAGAGAGAACACTAGCCTTCTCTGGTTGAACAATAGACTAGTGACTGGGAGAACCATTCACCTGTGCATGTGCTAGCATGTGCAAATGTCCAGACTGACCACCAACTGACCACTAACTTATTACAGGTAATTTATACAGGTAAATTACTATATTACATTTCCGTAAACTGTGTTGAAAATATTGTGGAAATATGTGGACCTGTGCAGATATATGTAGATAAATATAGGACTATTAAAAAAAATATTCTGGGCTCCAGTAGCGAGCATTATTATTTTTAATTTTTCCATATTTTTTTTCCCATTTTTCTTTTTCAAATTCTTTTTCAATTTTTGTCTGGTAGCATAAGGTCGTAAGTGCTATATACAGACTATTATCATATAATAAAACAATTATTGACTAGTGAGCAATAGAATATAATCTGATATTCTATGGCTCACTAGTCAATAATTGTATAATATGTTCGGGCCAGTGAAAATTGCTTTCGGGCCCACGCTCAAGGCGGGACAAGGCGAGGCATTTGATTCCGCGGAATTCTTGTTTACTTATCTCCTTTTGTTATTTCATGCACTGATTCCGTGTCCGGAGCATAACTCGAACACCCTTTGGAATATTTTCATTAAACCTCACACATGCATAGACCACGACCCAAAGGTGTGTCGCGTGCAAGAATGACAACTCTTGCATCGTTAATTTTACTTATCTCCCTTTGTTGTTTCATGCACTGATTTCGTGTCCGGAGCATAACTCGAACACCCTTTGGAATATTTTTTATTAAACTTCACACATGCATAGAAGACGACCCAAAGGTGTGTCGCACGCAATAATGACAACTCTTGTGTCGTTAATTTCTTATTTATCTCCCTTTGTTGTTTCGTGCACTGATTTCGTGTCCGGAGCATAACACCCTTTGGAATATTTTCATGAAACTTCACACATGCATAGACCACGACCCTAAAGGTGTGTCACGCAAGAATAACAACTCTTGCATCACTCATTTTTTAGTTATCTCCCTTTGTTTTTCCGTGCACTGATTTTGTCTCCAGAGCATAACTCGAATACCCTTTTTTCAAACTACTTGTCTATCTGGGTGGGGGGATACACATGGGCTTGTCGACAAGCGTCCACTTCTTGTTTCATTGAAATCTTGTAGTAGCTGTGATTATAGATGTTCTTCATTTTCATTGTAATCATTTACATGTTTGGATGCTGTTTTTGTGCATTCTTATTCATTGGTTAAAGCTTAAAGTGGCTGTGTCTCAGATGATGTCTCCAATGGGAGGTTGGTCGGCGAACGCGATGGCGTACATTAAAGGTAGGGGTTCCTCCATATAGGAATCACAATTTGCCTGGTTTGGCCCTCAGGTACATTTTTTATATTTGCCTCTTTTGTTACCTGCACGTTGAATTGGGTTATTAATCATTATAAAAGTAGTAAGAGTATTACTGATTCTACTGCTTTTGGGAGGGAGTTAAGTGATTCTGGTGTGGCAAGGACCTGGCATCAGGTCAGGATGATTCTGATTTCATGGCTGAACATATAGTTTTTTTTATTGTAAATGTTCAGTTCTGATTTTGGGATTTTCCCCCAATTTGTACAGGTAATATATGGGATTTAGTACTAAACTCATTGACCCGACTTTAAATGACCTGAGCTGTTGATAGGCCGTTCAACCCCAACAAACAAACAAACAGATGATGTCTCAAATATCATATTGTTTGCTCAAATTCCCCAAAACATGCATTATATTCAAGCTCATGCTATCAGGAAACGATAGATGAATGGTTCAGATGTTACTTTCAGTTATGTCCTTCAAAGACAAAGTTAATTGTTCATACTTCATACTTTGTAGGTTTATTATAATTATATTGACGCCATATTATTCTGAATGGAAACGCTATCCTTAGCTGGCCAGTATTAACACATCAAGCATCATTTTATGCTGCTGTATTTCCCACTGTAGGCAGCTACAGTAGCAGTAATGGCCAGGATAGCTGTACTGCCTGTGCTGCAGGAAGCTACTGCTCCAGCACAGCCCAATCATCATGTGGTGCCGGTGACTATAGCTCAGCACAGGCAACATCCTGTTTGCCTTGCGGTGCAGGTAAACAATCACACAGGATCTTTGATGGAAATGAGCTCTGACCTGGATCCATGTGTGATTATGAAATATATTGCATCACAGAAATCACAGGGATGCGACTGCATTACTTGTGGGAATAGAAGTTGCACCGTTGTGATTTGTTTTCATGCTATACATATGTGGCATATGTGTGGTATGTATTGAAGTTGGTTCCATGTAATTATGGGAGGTACAAAAACAGAAGTAAAATAAACAAGTCAATGCATATATTATCACAGAAATGACTGATAGCACCTCAGATTAATAACAGTTGGTGCCTATGTCTAAATATATTGTTGTGTTCTATTGTTGTTTGTGTTTCGTGTGCCTTTTATTTCATTTCTTTATACTTTTGCTTAGCATTATCTTGTATGTGACTTCTCTAAGTTAACATACACTGGTCATTGCATGCATTTCTGTGCCTTATTAAAGCATATATATCTTTTGGATGAATAAATGAGCCCAAATCGAAATCGCCGTAGCTCAAGAATTATTGTTATAATTCAATACAATTTCTCATATCACTTCATGATCAGTTTCATTAGCTGCTGACACCCTCCTGAAACCTGTATGTACCATGTTACTTACAGGCATATGGTTTTCACCTACTCCCGTATTCAACTGAATTCGGTTTAGATGGAATATTCACCTTGTGTGTCCATTTTTATCACATATACTTCAGCACCTGCATATTTAGGTGTTGGAATAAAGGCAATGTAGTTGACATTCCACCAGCTCCATTTAATGATGATAATCCTGGATCACTTAAATTTTGTTCAGTTTGTGTATTTTGCCTTTATTTGGGGATAGATGTCACTATTTCATGGTTATTTTGCTGTTTAGCATACCATTACACTATCCAGTTTCCTTTGCAAACAAGGTACTACTGTGAACACAGACAGAACAGGGTGTAACCAATGCACAACTGGAAGTTCATGTGATGGATCGACAGAGTCACCTTGTTCAGCAGGCACATACAGCCTCGAAGGGGCATCTAGTTGTCTCACCTGTGCCACTGGTACGTTCTGACATGTTTATTTTAAACTTAATATATTGTATGTGTATGTACATACACAGCACAGATTTGTGCTCGGGCACATAGGACATCATTGCATTAAACATTGTATTGCGCATCTCCATTTTTCAGTTGCACTCATTTATGGTGGTCTTGTTCATGGATAAATATGCAGATTTAGGGGTATGCATTTTTAGCTCGACTATTCGAAGAATAAGTAGAGCTTATGTTGTCACCCCGGCGTCGGCGTCGGCGGCGTCGGCGGCGTCGGCGGCGTCGGCGGCGTCAGCGTTGGCGTCACCGTCACGCCTTGGTTAAGGTTTTTAGTCCCAAGCTTTGGTAATGGAATACTACTGGTCCAACACCCCACCATACTGGACAACTTCTCTCTAGTGATTTACATCAATAACCCCTGATCTATTTCACCACCTTACCTACATTTCCTTGAATTACTTGGTTAATTCCCCTTGGTTAAGGTTTTTAGTCAAACTTGGTTAAGGTTTTTTAGTCAGCTTGTATATGGATTCTACTGGCCCCTACACCCACCATACTTGGACAACTTCCATCTCCTAGTAGTACACAATAAACCCCTGATTATATTTTCCACCTGACCTAATTTCCTCTTGAATTACTTGGTTAATTCCCCTTGGTTAAGGTTTTTAGTCAACCTTGGTTAAGGTTTTTAGTCAAGCTTGTATATGGATACTATGGCCCTACACCATACTTGGACAACTTCATCTCCTAGTGATGTACATCAATACCCCCATGATCTATATTTCACCTTGACCTACATTCTCTTGAATTTACTTGGTTAATTCCCCTTGGTTTTTAAGGTTTTTTTAGTCAACCTTGGTTAAGGTTTTTAGTCAAGTTTGTATATGCAATACTACTGGCCCTACACCCACCATACTTGGACAACCTCATCTCCTAGTGATGCACATCAATAACCCCTGATCTATATTTGACCTTGACCTATATTTCCTCTTCAATTACTTACTTAATTCCCCTTGGTTAAGGTTTTTAGTCAACCTTGGTTAAGGTTTTTTTTCAACTTCTACATTGAATACTATTGTGCATCCAGACACCATACGTATGTACATCAATAACTCCTGATCTATGTTTGACCTTGACCTACATTTCCTCTTCAATTACTTACTTAATTCCTTTTGGTTAAGGTTTTTACTCAACCTTCTATATGGAATACTACTGGCCCTACACCCACCATACTTGGACAACTTCATCTCCTAGTGATGTACATCAACAACCCCTGATCTATAGTTGACCTTGACCTACATTTCCTCTTTAATTACTTAATTCCCCTTGGTTAACGTTTTTAGTCAAGCTTGTAGATGGAATACTCCTGGCCCTACACCAACCATACTTGGACAACTTCATCTCCTAGTGATGTACATCAACAACCCCTGACCTATATTTGACCTTGACCTACATTTAACCTTGAATTACTTACTTAATTCCCCTTGGTTAAGGTTTTTACTCGACCTTGGTTAAGCTTTTTACTCAAGCTTGTACATGCAATACTATTGTGCATCCAGACACCATAATTGGACAACCTTTTCTCATAGTGATGTACATCAATAACCTGATATATATTTGACCTTGACCTACATTTCCTCTTGAATTACTTGTAGATGGAATACTATTGTGCATACATACACCATACTTGGATAACTTTTTCTCATAGGGATGTACATCAATAACCCCTGACCTTTATTTTACCTTCACCTACATTTAACCTTGAATTACTTGGTTAATGTTTATAGTCAAGCTTGTATATGCAATACTTCTGGGCCTACATCAACCATACTTGGACAACTTCATCTCCTAGTGATGTACATCAATAATCCCTGACCTATATTTGACCTTGACCTACTTTTATCCTTGGATTACTTAGTTACTACCCCTTGGTTACGGTTTTTACTCAAGCTTGTATATGGAATACTCCTGGGCTTACAGCAACCATACTTGGAAAACCACGCACCTACGTCCAAGGTCAAGGTCACTGTTGAAGGTCAAAGGTCAAACCTATTGAAATTCCCTTCCGCTCTATATCTTCTACACCGATGCATGGATTATCAAATGGCTTGGCACAAATGTTTTCATGATGAGAAGGTGTGTCGCGATCAATAACCACGCACCTACGTCCAAGGTCAAGGTCACAGTTGAAGGTCAAAGGTCAAACCTATTGAAATTCCCTTCCGCTCTATATCTTCTACACCGATGCATGGATTATCAAATTGCTAACCACGCACCTACGTCCAAGGTCAAAGTTGAAGGTCAAAGGTCAAACCTATTGAAATTCCCTTCCGCTCTATATCTTCTACACCGATGCATGGATTATCACACTATGCCCAGGGTCAAGGTCACAGACTTGATGCGTTTGAAACCTTAACGCTCGGCTAAATGGCTTATAATCAAAAATGCCTCATTTTCTTTGGCTGACAGTGGGGGTATTCGTGTGCCGACAGGCCACATTTCTAGTTTCCCTTGGTTAATGTTTTTAGGCAACCTTGGTTAAGGTTTTTATGCAGGCCGCAGCCACCTTCTTTGTCAAGCTATGTGTACATCGACAACCCTCGTAGTCGAGCTATGCTGTTCTCCTACAGCTCTTGTTCATAATTCCATCTGTATCATTTTTATGCCCCCGCCACCGAATGGTGAGGGGGGCATATAGTGTTACCGGCGTCCGTACGTATGTAACGTACGTACGTACATACGTACGTAACGTACGTACGTCCCGAAACCTTAACGCTGGGTAAATGGCTTATAATTTCTGTTTCCTTGCTCGCATCTGCTTCACATTTCACACACGCATTGCTCCAATGGTTCTCTACCGCCCTGTGACAAATCCACATTCGTCCCGCCCCTGCTAAGCCCAGGGTCAAGGTCACAGACTTGGTGCGTTTGAAACATTAACGCTCGGGTAAATGGCTTGTAATTTCTGTGTCTTTGCTCGGATCTGCTTCACATTTCACACACGCATTGCTCCAATGGTTCTCTACCGCCCTGTGACAAATCCACATTCGTGCCGCCCCCGCTAAGCCCAGGGTCAAGGTCACAGACTTGGTGCGTTCGAAACCTTAACACTGGGTAAATGGCTTATCATTTCTGTTTCCTTGCTCGGATCTGCTTCACATTTCACACATGCATTGCTCCAATGCTCCTCTACCGCCCTGTGACAAATCCACATTCGTCCCGCCCCCGCTAAGCCCAGGGTCAAGGTCACAGACTTGGTGTGTTCGAAACCTTAACGCTGGGTAAATGGCTTATAGTTTCTGTTTCCATCCACGGATCTGCTTCACATTTCACACACGCATTGCTCCAATGGTCCTCTGCCACCCTATGACAAATCCACATTCGTCCCGCCCCTGCTAAGCCTATGGTCAAGGTCACAGACTTTGTGCGTTCGAAACCTTAACGCTCGGTAAATGGCTTATAATCAAATATGCCTCGTTTTTCTTTCGCTGCCAGCGGGGGCATTCGTGTGCCGACAGGCCACATTTTTAGTTATATTAATGTCTGTAATGGTTTCAACAGCATTTATTTATCAAGTTCATGGACATACAGACGATGTAGCGTTTGGATCTGAGAAGAACCTTGGATTGGTTAAAAATTCATCTCGTATCCAACCTGAGAATTGCCTTCACTTAAAATGTAATATGCATATTTCTACTGTCTGTTCCACGTTTTGCTGCCGGCGAACTTTTGCGCATTAAACACATTAAATCTTTAAAATATGTAAATGCAAGTACTTTTTCATCAATAACAAAAAAGTCACACTTCGAATTTTTTTTATTTCATAAAATTTGATCAAATATTGATTTTATTGCAAAAAAAACACATTTTTATTTAATTCTTTTTCATTTGTTGAACGATTTTCAAAATCTAACTTGTGTTTGCTTAGTTACACCATTTCCAAGCTATCTAACCAGGTTTCGGTGTCAATTTCCAAATTATATTGTTTTTTAACTTCTCCCCCAGCTCCTGCTGCTTTTCCTCTATGTGAAATTCATGAGAAGAAAATTTGTTTTTTTTTCGCAATAAAATTCAAATAATGTTTGACGGAATTTTATGAAATAAAACAATTGGGAAGGGTGACTTTTGTTATTGATGAAATAGTCCTTAGATTTAAATATTTGTTTTAATTTAATGTGTTTAAAAGCCGAAAGTTAGTGGGCAGCAAACAGTTTCATTTTAAAGTAATAAACTCAAATTCCCGCACAGCCACAGTGTTGTTGACATATTTTGACAAGTAAAGCCGATTAGTAGTGCATAGAGGGGCCCAATGTAATCCAAAGAATGAATTTGGAAACAGTTATATATATAGTTGCTTATTTAGTACTGTTATTAATAAAGGTTTTACATTTTGAGTCTCAGAATTGTTTAGACATCTAATGCACAATCATTTTGGTTATAGTTAATGCATACCTACAATTGGACAATGTATGTAACGTTTCGTGATTCTTGTTCATTTTAGTAGTGACAAATTTAAATCTACATGCTTTTCTTAGACTCTGCATCGTCACACACACAACACACCAATGTTAACGAGAATATCAGTACTTTTGAGAACAGTTTTGCCGTCGTGGGTAATGCAAAGTATTTTTCATATTATATTTTATTAATTTAATTGGGTGTAGAAACAAAATTAAATATTTTTTCGGTCAAAACAATTTAGGAAGTCTCCTTGAAGACCCTCGCACACTCATTTCACGGAAGAGCACAAATATTGTTTATCCTGTCAACAATTACGTCATATTACATGTCATCACAAAAATAGGCAGAGTTCATGTCAATGTTCATTGTCATCTAGCTTCTATTTTCGTGGAATACTAATGCTGGTCCATGCTGAATATATCGGAATGCTGAAAGGCTTTATAGAAGTTGCATTCAATTTTAATTACTATTTTATCTCTGCAACTGAATAAGTCATATGAAAATATTATATTCTTGCTTCTCCTCATCCATGGTTGTGACTGACGTGTCGGATCACGTGTCAGATTGCGTTATCAATCCAAGGCCCACTCAGGTATATAGGTTAGTCATGCTTGTCTTTCGCTTGAATCGGTGTGTTGTAGCTATTGTCTAATTGAGCTCAATATTAATTCTGGGCATGCAAACATTCAATTTGAATTATTCAGTTATATTTTAATGATATCAACTATAAACTATTTCTTGTAGGCAAATACTTAATTTAACAGCATTTAGCATATTCGGTTACTTTGTTTAGGTTGGTATAGCAGTGATAACTCGAGCAACTGTACAGAGTGTACTGCAGGATCTTACTGCAACAGTACCACAAAGTTGGAGTGTATTGCCGGGAAATACAGCAATGCTGCCGCATCTATTTGTACAGATTGTCCTGCAGGTTAGTCTTATTCTGGCTAATGCACAGTATGATTAATAACGTCACAGCTATTTATTATTCATGTCAAAAAGACACAAAGACGGACTCAAAATGAAATGATTGTAAACGGATATCTGCATGCTGAAGGATGCATAATTATGTTTTGAGCGTATACTTTAATTGCATGTTCAAAATCAAGGAGTGTGATTGATAGAGGATTTGCTCTGAATTAACATGCATGGTCATGGATCTATCAAATACTTGAATGTTTCTGCAGGATTAGGCAATTCAAAGCTCACATTTGGTCAAACTACTTTATGAATTGGCATGTCTTTAATAATCACCATTTTTAATTAGATTAAACAATATAACCAATGTAAGCTGCATGCATATTTTTATCAGTAACAATTGACATGAAGATAAACACCTTTCTCGTTTTAAATGTATCATACAATAAGGGAAATTAATGGTTCAGATGTGGCTTTTAGCTATGTCCTTCAATGGAATGGTTAGTTGTTCATACTTCGTATATTGTAAGTTTATTGTAAATGTATTTGCCCCATGTTAATCTGAATGGAAAATCCCGTCCTTAGCTGGGTCTGTTAAAATTAATAAAGCAAACAGAGCATGTCGCGATGCTGTATTTCCCACTGTAGGCAGCTACAGTAGCAGTAATGGCCAGGATAGCTGTACTGCCTGTGCTGCAGGAAGCTACTGCTCCAGCACAGCCCAATCATCATGTGGTGCCGGTGACTATAGCTCAGCACAGGCAACATCCTGTTTGCCTTGCGGTGCAGGTAAACAATCACACAGGATCTTTGATGGAAATGAGCTCTGACCTGGATCCATGTGTGATTATGAAATATATTGCATCACAGAAATCACAGGGATGCGACTGCATTACTTGTGGGAATAGAAGTTGCACCGTTGTGATTTGTTTTCATGCTATACATATGTGGCATATGTGTGGTATGTACTGAAGTTGGTTCCATGTAATTATGGGAGGACAAAAACAGAAGTAAAATAAACAAGTCAATGCATATATTATCACAGAAATGACTGATAGCACCTCAGATTAATAACAGTTGGTGCCTATGTCTAAATATATTGTTGTGTTCTATTGTTGTTTGTGTTTCGTGTGCCTTTTATTTCTTTCATGCTTTTGCTTAGCATTATCTTGTATGTGACTTCTCTAAGTTAACATACACTGGTCATTGCATGCATTTCTGTGCCTTATTAAAGCATATATATCTTTTGGATGATGAATAAATGAGCCCAAATCGAAATCGCCGTAGCTCAAGAATTATTGTTATAATTCAATACAATTTCTCATATCACTTCATGATCAGTTTCATTAGCTGCTGACACCCTCCTGAAACCTGTATGTACCATGTTACTTACAGCATATGGTTTTCACCTACTGTATCACTGAATCTGGTTAGATGGAATATTCACCTTGTGTGTCCATTTTTATCACATATACTTCAGCACCTGCATATTTAGGTGTTGGAATAAAGGCAATGTAGTTGACATTCCACCAGCTCCATTTAATGATGATAATCCTGGATCACTTCAATTTTGTTCAGTTTGTGTGTTTTGCCTTTATTTGGAGATAGATGTCACTATTTCGTGGTTATTTTGCTGTTTAGCATACCATTACACTATCTAGTTTCCTTTGCAATGAAGGTACTACTGTGAACACAGACAGAACAGGGTGTAACCAATGCACAACTGGAAGTTCATGTGATGGATCGACAGAGTCACCTTGTTCAGCAGGCACATACAGCCTCGAAGGGGCATCTAGTTGTCTCACCTGTGCCACTGGTACGTTCTGACATGTTTATTTTAAACTTAATATATTGTATGTGTATGTGTATGTACATACACAGCACAGATTTGTGCTCGGGCACATAAGACATCATTGCATTAAACATTGTATTGCGCATCTCCATTTTTCAGTTGCACTCATTTATGGTGGTCTTGTTCATGGATAAATATGCAGATTTAGGGGTATGCATTTTTCATAATTCCATCTGTATCATTTTTATGCCCCCGCCACCGAATGGTGAGGGGGGCATATAGTGTTACCGGCGTCCGTACGTACGTAACGTACGTACGTCCCGAAACCTTAACGCTGGGTAAATGGGTAAATTCGTCCCGCCCCCGCTAAGCCCAGGGTCAAGGTCACAGACTTGGTGCGTTCGAAACCTTAACGCTGGGTAAATGGCTTGTAATTTCTGTTTCCTTGCTCAGATCTGCTTCACATTTCACACACGCATTGCTCCAATGGTCCTCTGCCACCCTGTGACAAATCCACATTCGTCCCGCCCCCGTTAAGCCCATGGTCAAGGTCACAGACTTGGTGCGTTCGAAACCTTAACGCTCAGGTAAATGGCTTACAATTTCTGTTTCCTTGCTCGGATCTGCTTGAAATTTCACACACGCATTGCTCCAATGGTCCTCTACCGCACTGTGACAAATCCACATTCGTCCCGCCCCTGCTAAGCCCAGGGTCAAGGTCACAGACTTGGTGCGTTTGAAACCTTAACGCTCGGGTAAATGGCTTGTAATTTCTGTGTTTTTGCTCGGATCTGCTTCACATTTCATACACGCATTGCTCCAATGGTCCTCTACCGCCCTGTGACAAATCCACATTCGTCCTGCCCCCGCTAAGCCCATGGTCAAGGTCACAGACTTGGTGCGTTCGAAACCTTAACGCTCGGGTAAATGGCTTATAGTTTCTGTTTCCTTCCACGGATCTGCTTCACATTTCACACACGCATTGCTCCAATGGTCCTCTGCCACCCTGTGACAAATCCACATTCGTCCCGCCCCCGCTAAGCCTATGGTCAAGGTCACAGACTTGGTGCGTTCGAAACCTTAACGCTCGGTAAATGGCTTATGATCAAATATGCCTCGTTTTTCTTTCGCTGCCAGCGGGGGCATTCGTGTGCCGACAGGCCACATTTCTAGTTATATTAATGTCTGTAATGGTTTCAACAGCATTTATTTATCAAGTTCATGGACTTGCAGACGATGTAGCGTTTGGATCTGAGAAGAACCTTGGATTGGTTAAAAATTCATCTCGTATCCAACCTGAGAATTGCCTTCACTTAAAATGTAATATGCATATTTCTACTGTCTGTTTCACGTTTTGCTGCCGGCGAACTTTTGCGCATTAAACACATTAAATCTTTAAAATATGTAAATGCAAGTACTTTTTCATCAATAACAAGAAAGTCACCCTTCAAATTTTTTTTATTTGATAAAATTTGATCAAATATTGATTTTATTGCAAAAAAAACACATTTTTATTTAATTCTTTTTCATTTGTTGACCGATTTTCAAAATCTAACTTGTGTTTGCTTAGTTACACCATTTCCAAGCTATCTAACCAGGTTTCGGTGTCAATTTCCAAATTATATTGTTTTTTAACTCCTCCCCCAGCTCCTTCTGCTGCTTTTCCTCTATTTGAAATTCATGAGAAGAAAATTCGTTTTTTCGCAATAAAATCAATGTTTGACAGAATTTTATGAAATAAAAAAATTGGGAAGGGTGACTTTTGTTATTGATGAAATAGTCCTTAGATTTAAATATTTGTTTTAATTTAATGTGTTTAAAAGCCGAAAGTTAGTGGGCAGCAAACAGTTTCATTTTAAAGTAACAAACTCAAATTCCCGCACAGCCACAGTGTTGTTGACATATTTTGACAAGTAAAGCCGATTAGTAGTGCATAGAGGGGCCCAATGTAATCCAAAGAATGAATTTGGAAACAGTTATATAATTATATAGTTGCTTATTTAGTACTGTTATTAATAAAGGTTTTACATTTTGAGTCTCAGAATTGTTTAGACATCTAATGCACAATCATTTTGGTTATAGTTAATGCATACCTACAATTGGACAATGTATGTAACGTTTCGTGATTCTTGTTCATTTTAGTAGTGACAAATTTAAATCTACATGCTTTTCTTAGACTCTGCATCGTCACACACACAACACACCAATGTTAACGAGAATATCAGGACTTTTGCGAACAGTTTTGCCGTCGTGGGTAATATGCGAAGTATTTTTCATATTATATTTTATTAATTTAATTGGATCTAGAAACAAAATTAAATATTTTTTCGGTCAAAACAATTTAGGAAGTCTCCTTGAAGACCCTCGCACACTCATTTTCCGGAAGAGCACAAATACTGTTTATCCTGTGAACAATTACGTCATATTGCATGTCATCACAAAAATAGGCAGAGTTCATGTCAATGTTCATTGTCATCTAGCTTCTATTTCCGTGGAATACTAATGCTGGTCCATGCTGAATATATCGGAATGCTAAAAGGCTTTATAGAAGTTGCATTCAATTTTAATTACTATTTTATCTCTGCAACTGAATAAGTCATGTCAAAATATTATATTCTTGCTTCTCCTCATCCATGGTTGTGACTGACGTGTCGGATCACGTGTCAGATTGCGTTATCAATCCAAGGCCCACTCAGGTATATAGGTTAGTCATGCTTGTCTTTCGGTTGAATCGGTGTGTTGTAGCTATTGTCTAATTGAGCTCAATATTAATTCTGGGCATGCAAACATTCAATTTGAATTATTCAGTTATATTTTAATGATATCAACTATAAAATATTTCTTATAGGCAAATACTTAATTTAACAGCATTTAGCATATTCGGTTACTTTGTTTAGGTTGGTATAGCAGTGATAACTCGAGCAACTGTACAGAGTGTACTGCAGGATCTTACTGCAACAGTACCACAAAGCTGGAGTGCACTGCCGGGAAATACAGCAATGCTGGCGCATCTATTTGTACAGATTGTCCTGCAGGTTAGTCTTATTCTGGCTAATGCACAGTATGATTGATAACGTCACAGCTATTTATTATTCAATGTGAAAAAGACACAAAGACGGACTCAAAATGAAATGATTGTAAACGGATATCTGCATGCTGAAGGATGCATAATTATGTTTTGAGCGTATACTTTAATTGCATGTTCAAAATCAAGGAGTGTGATTGATAGAGGATTTGCTCTGAATTAACATGCATGGTCATGGATCTATCAAATACTTGAATGTTTCTGCAGGATTAGGCAATTCAAAGCTCACATTTGGTCAAACTACTTTATGAATTGGCATATCTTTAATAATCACCATTTTTAATTAGATTAAACAATATAACCAATGTAAGCTGCATGCATATTTTTATCAGTAACAATTGACATGAAGAAAAACACCTTTCTCGTTTTAAATGTATCTTACAATAAGGGAAATTAATGGTTCAGATGTGGCTTTTAGCTATGTCCTTCAATGGAATGGTTAGTTGTTCATACTTCGTATATTGTAAGTTTATTGTAAATGTATTTGCCCCATGTTAATCTGAATGGAAAATCCCGTCCTTAGCTGGGTCTGTTAAAATTAATAAAGCAAACAGAGCGTGTCACGATGCTGTATTTCCCACTGTAGGCAGCTACAGTAGCAGTAATGGCCAGGATAGCTGTACTGCCTGTGCTGCAGGAAGCTACTGCTCCAGCACAGCCCAATTATCATGTGGTGCCGGTGACTATAGCTCAGCACAGGCAACATCCTGTTTGCCTTGCGGTGCAGGTAAACAATAACACAGGATCTTGATGGAAATGAACTCTGCCTGGATCATGTGTGATTATGAAATATATTGCATCACAGAAATCACAGGGATGCGACTGCATGACTTGTGGGAATAGAAGTTGCACCGTTATGATTTGTTTTCATGCTATATATATGTGGCATATGTGTGGTATGTACTGAAGTTGGTTCCATGTAATTATGGGAGGACAAAAACAGAAGTAAAATAAACAAGTCAATGCATATATTATCACAGAAATGACTGATAGCACCTCGGATTAATAACAGTTGGTGCCTATGTCTAAATATATTGTTGTGTTCTATTGTTGTTTGTGTTTCGTGTGCCTTTTATTGCTTTCCTGCTTTTGCTTAGCATTATCTTGTATGTGGCTTCTCTAAGTTAACATACACTGGTCATTGCATGCATTTCTGTGCCTTATTAAAGCATATATATCTTTTGGATGAATAAATGAGCCCAAATCGAAATCGCCGTAGCTCAAGAATTATTGTTATAATTCAATACAATTTCTCATATCACTTCATGATCAGTTTCATTAGCTGCTGACACCCTCCTGAAACCTGTATGTACCATGTTACTTACAGCATATGGTTTTCACCTATTGTATCACTGAATCTGGTTAGATGGAATATTCACCTTGTGTGTCCATTTTTATCACATACTTCAGCACCTGCATATTTAGGTGTTGGAATAAAGGCAATGTAGTTGACATTCCACCAGCTCCATTTAATGATGATAATCCTGGATCACTTAAATTTTGTTCAGTTTGTGTGTTTTGCCTTTATTTGGGGATAGATGTCACTATTTCTTGGTTCTTTTGCTGTTTAGCATACCATTACACTATCTAGTTTCCTTTGCAATGAAGGTACTACTGTGAACACAGACAGAACAGGGTGTAACCAATGCACAACTGGAAGTTCATGTGATGGATCGACAGAGTCACCTTGTTCAGCAGGCACATACAGCCTCGAAGGGGCATCTAGTTGTCTCACCTGTGCCACTGGTACGTTCTGACATGTTTATTTTAAACTTAATATATTGTATGTGTATGAACATACACAGCACAGATTTGTGCTCGGGCACATAAGACATCATTGCATTAAACATTGTATTGCGCATCTCCATTTTTCAGTTGCACTCATTTATGGTGGTCTTGTTCATGGATAAATATGCAGATTTAGGGGTATGCATTTTTCATAATTCCATCTGTATCATTTTTATATTAATGTCTGTAATGGTTTCAACAGCATTTATTTATCAAGTTCATGGACATGCAGAAGATGTAGCGTTTGGATCTGAGAACAACCTTGGATTGGTTAAAAATTCATCTCGTATCCAACCTGAGAATTGCCTTCACTTAAAAATGTAATATGCATATTTCTACTGTCTGTTCCACGTTTTGCTGGCGGCGAACTTTTGCGCATTAAACACATTAAATCTTTAAAATATGTAAATGCAAGTACTTTTTCATCAATAACAAAAAAGTCACCCTTCCAATTTTTTTTATTTGATAAAATTTGATAAAACAAATTGATTGAATTTTATTGCAAAAAACAAAACACATTTATTTAATTTTTTATTTGTTGACCGATTTTCAAAATCTAACTTGTGTTTGCTTTAGTTACACACCATTTCCAAGCTATCTAACCAGGTTTCGGTGTCAATTTCCAAATTATATTGTTTTTTAACTCCTCCCCCAGCTCCTTCTGCTGCTTTTCCTCCATGTGAAATTCCCATAGGAAAATTCGTTTTTTCGCAATAAAATCAATGTTTGACGGAATTTTATGAAATAAAAATTGGGAAGGGTGACTTTTGTTATTGTCAAATAAATGAATTGTCCTTAGATATAAATATTTGTTTTAATTTAATGTGTTTAATAGCTGAAAGTTAGTCGGCAGCAAAAACAAAAAGTTTCATTTTTAAAGTAGCAAACTCAAATTTCCCGCACAGCGACAGTGTTGTTGACATATTTTGACAAGTAAAGCCGATTAGTAGTGCATAGAGGGGGCCCAATGTAATCCAAAGAATGAATTTGGAAACAGTTATATATATAGTTGCTTATTTAGTACTGTTATTATAAAGGTTTTACATTTTGAGTCTCAGAATTGTTTAGACATCTAATGCACAATCATTTTGGTTATAGTTAATGCATACCTACAATTGGACAATGTATGTAACGTTCGTGATTCTTGTTCATTTTAGTAGTGACAAATTTAAATCTACATGCTTTTCTTAGACTCTGCATCGCCACACACACAACACACCAATGTTAACGAGAATATCAGGACTTTTGCGAACAGTTTTTGCCGTCGTGGGTAATATGCGAAGTATTTTTCATATTATATTTTATTAATTTAATTGGATCTAGAAAACTAAATTAATATTTTTTCGGTCAAAAACAATTTAGGAAGTCTCCTTGAAGACCCTCGCACACTCATTTTCCGGAAGAGCACAAATACTGTTTATCCTGTGAACAATTACGTCATATTGCATGTCATCACAAAAATAGGCAGAGTTCATGTCAATGTTCATTGTCGTCTAGCTTCTATTTCCGTGGAATACTAATGCTGGTCCATGCTGAATATATCGGAATGCTAAAAGGCTTTATAGAAGTTGCATTCAATTTTAATTACTATTTTATCTCTGCAACTGAATAAGTCATGTCAAAATATTATTACTTGCTTCTCCTCATCCATGGTTGTGACTGACGTGTCGGATCACGTGTCAGATTGCGTTATCAATCCAAGGCCCACTCAGGTATATAGGTTAGTCATGCTTGTCTTTCGGTTGAATCGGTGTGTTGTAGCTATTGTCTAATTGAGCTCAATATTAATTCTGGGCATTGCAAACATTCAATTTGAATTATTCAGTTATATTTTAATGATATCAACTATTAAAATATTTCTTATAGGCAAATACTTAATTTAACAGCATTTAGCATATTCGGTTACTTTGTTTAGGTTGGTATAGCAGTGATAACTCGAGCAACTGTACAGAGTGTACTGCAGGATCTTACTGCAACAGTACCACAAAGCTGGAGTGCACTGCCGGGAAATACAGCAATGCTGGCGCATCTATTTGTACAGATTGTCCTGCAGGTTTAGTCTTATTCTGGCTAATGCACAGTATGATTGATAACGTCACAGCTATTTATTATTCAATGTGAAAAAAGACACAAAGACGGACTCAAAATGAAATGATTGTAAACGGATATCTGCATGCTGAAGGATGCATAATTATGTTTTGAGCGTATACTTTAATTGCATGTTCAAAATCAAGGAGTGTGATTGATAGAGGATTTGCTCTGAATTAACATGCATGGTCATGGATCTATCAAATACTTGAATGTTTCTGCAGGATTAGGCAATTCAAAGTCATCACATTTGGTCAAACTACTTTATGAATTGGCATATCTTTAATAATCACCATTTTTAATTAGATTAAACAATATAACCAATGTAAGCTGCATGCATATTTTTATCAGTAACAATTGACATGAAGAAAAACACCTTTCTCGTTTTAAATGTATCTTACAATAAGGGAAATTAATGGTTCAGATGTGGCTTTTAGCTATGTCCTTCAATGGAATGGTTAGTTGTTCATACTTCGTATATTGTAAGTTTATTGTAAATGTATTTGCCCCATGTTAATCTGAATGGAAAATCCCGTCCTTAGCTGGGTCTGTTAAAATTAATAAAGCAAACAGAGCGTGTCACGATGCTGTATTTCCCACTGTAGGCAGCTACAGTAGCAGTAATGGCCAGGATAGCTGTACTGCCTGTGCTGCAGGAAGCTACTGCTCCAGCACAGCCCAATTATCATGTGGTGCCGGTGACTATAGCTCAGCACAGGCAACATCCTGTTTGCCTTGCGGTGCAGGTAAACAATCACACAGGATCTTTGATGGAAATGAACTCTGACCTGGATCCATGTGTGATTATGAAATATATTGCATCACAGAAATCACAGGGATGCGACTGCATGACTTGTGGGAATAGAAGTTGCACCGTTATGATTTGTTTTCATGCTATATATATGTGGCATATGTGTGGTATGTACTGAAGTTGGTTCAATGTAATTATGGGAGGACAAAAACAGAAGTAAAATAAACAAGTCAATGCATATATTATCACAGAAATGACTGATAGCACCTCGGATTAATAACAGTTGGTGCCTATGTCTAAATATATTGTTGTGTTCTATTGTTGTTTGTGTTTCGTGTGCCTTTTATTGCTTTCCTGCTTTTGCTTAGCATTATCTTGTATGTGGCTTCTCTAAGTTAACATACACTGGTCATTGCATGCATTTCTGTGCCTTATTAAAGCATATATATCTTTTGGATGATAAATGAGCCCAAATCGAAATCGCCGTAGCTCAAGAATTATTGGTTATAATTCAATACATTTCTCATATCACTTCATGATCAGTTTCATTAGCTGCTGACACCCTCCTGAAACCTGTATGTACCATGTTACTTACAGCATATGGTTTTCACCTATTGTATCACTGAATCTGGTTAGATGGAATATTCACCTTGTGTGTCCATTTTTATCACATACTTCAGCACCTGCATATTTAGGTGTTGGAATAAAGGCAATGTAGTTGACATTCCACCAGCTCCATTTAATGATGATAATCCTGGATCACTTCAATTTTGTTCAGTTTGTGTGTTTTGCCTTTATTTGGGGATAGATGTCACTATTTCTTGGTTCTTTTGCTGTTTAGCATACCATTACACTATCTAGTTTCCTTTGCAATGAAGGTACTACTGTGAACACAGACAGAACAGGGTGTAACCAATGCACAACTGGAAGTTCATGTGATGGATCGACAGAGTCACCTTGTTCAGCAGGCACATACAGCCTCAGAAGGGCATCTAGTTGTTCTACCTGTGCCACTGGTACGTTCTGACATGTTTATTTTAAACTTAATATATTGTATGTGTATGAACATACACAGCACAGATTTGTGCTCGGGCACATAAGACATCATTGCATTAAACATTGTATTGCGCATCTCCATTTTTCAGTTGCACTCATTTATGGTGGTCTTGTTCATGGATAAATAATGCAGATTTAGGGGTATGCATTTTTCATAATTCCATCTGTATCATTTTTATATTAATGTCTGTAATGGTTTCAACAGCATTTATTTATCAAGTTCATGGACATGCAGAAGATGTAGCGTTTGGATCTGAGAACAACCTTGGATTGGTTAAAAATTCATCTCGTATCCAACCTGAGAATTGCCTTCACTTAAAATGTAATATCTACTGTCTGTTCCACGTTTTGCTGCCGGCGAACTTTTGCGCATTAAACACATTAAATCTTTAAAATATGTAAATGCAAGTACTTTTTCATCAATAACAAAAAAGTCACCCTTCCAATTTTTTTTATTTGATAAAATTTGATCAAATATTGATTTTATTGCAAAAAAAAACACATTTTTATTTAATTCTTTTTTATTTGTTGACCGATTTTCAAA
Source organism: Conchocele bisecta (assembly GCA_029237695.1). Taxonomy (NCBI): domain Eukaryota; kingdom Metazoa; phylum Mollusca; class Bivalvia; order Lucinida; family Thyasiridae; genus Conchocele; species Conchocele bisecta. Next base: position 20,219,428 of record CM055276.1, read on the forward strand.
ATCTAACTTGTGTTTGCTTAGTTACACCATTTCCAAGCTATCTAACCAGGTTTCGGTGTCAATTTCCAAATTATATTGTTTTTTAACTCCTCCCCCAGCTCCTTCTGCTGCTTTTCCTCCATGTGAAATTCCCATAGGAAAATTCGTTTTTTCGCAATAAAATCAATGTTTGACGGAATTTTATGAAATAAAAAATTGGGAAGGGTGACTTTTGTTATTGTCAAATGAAATTGTCCTTAGATATAAATATTTGTTTTAATTTAATGTGTTTAATAGCTGAAAGTTAGTCGGCAGCAAAAAGTTTCATTTTAAAGTAGCAAACTCAAATTCCCGCACAGCGACAGTGTTGTTGACATATTTTGACAAGTAAAGCCGATTAGTAGTGCATAGAGGGGCCCAATGTAATCCAAAGAATGAATTTGGAAACAGTTATATATATAGTTGCTTATTTAGTACTGTTATTAATAAAGGTTTTACATTTTGAGTCTCAGAATTGTTTAGACATCTAATGCACAATCATTTTGGTTATAGTTAATGCATACCTACAATTGGACAATGTATGTAACGTTTCGTGATTCTTGTTCATTTTAGTAGTGACAAATTTAAATCTACATGCTTTTCTTAGACTCTGCATCGCCACACACACAACACACCAATGTTAACGAGAATATCAGGACTTTTGCGAACAGTTTTGCCGTCGTGGGTAATATGCGAAGTATTTTTCATATTATATTTTATTCATTTAATTGGATCTAGAAACAAAATTAAATATTTTTTCGGTCAAAACAATTTAGGAAGTCTCCTTGAAGACCCTCGCACACTCATTTTCCGGAAGAGCACAAATACTGTTTATCCTGTGAACAATTACGTCATATTGCATGTCATCACAAAAATAGGCAGAGTTCATGTCAATGTTCATTGTCGTCTAGCTTCTATTTCCGTGGAATACTAATGCTGGTCCATGCTGAATATATCGGAATGCTAAAAGGCTTTATAGAAGTTGCATTCAATTTTAATTACTATTTTATCTCTGCAACTGAATAAGTCATATGAAAATATTATATTCTTGCTTCTCCTCATCCATGGTTGTGACTGACGTGTCGGATCACGTGTCAGATTGCGTTATCAATCCAAGGCCCACTCAGGTATATAGGTTAGTCATGCTTGTCTTTCGCTTGAATCGGTGTGTTGTAGCTATTGTCTAATTGAGCTCAATATTAATTCTGGGCATGCAAACATTCAATTTGAATTATTCAGTTATATTTTAATGATATCAACTATAAAATATTTCTTGTAGGCAAATACTTAATTTAACAGCATTTAGCATATTCGGTTACTTTGTTTAGGTTGGTATAGCAGTGATAGCTCGAGCAACTGTACAGAGTGTACTGCAGGATCTTACTGCAACAGTACCACAAAGTTGGAGTGTATTGCCGGGAAATACAGCAATGCTGCCGCATCTATTTGTACAGATTGTCCTGCAGGTTAGTCTTATTCTGGCTAATGCACAGTATGATTGATAACGTCACAGCTATTTATTATTCAATGTGAAAAAGACACAAAGACGGACTCAAAATGAAATGATTGTAAACGGATATCTGCATGCTGAAGGATGCATAATTATGTTTTGAGCGTATACTTTAATTGCATGTTCAAAATCAAGGAGTGTGATTGATAGAGGATTTGCTCTGAATTAACATGAATGGTCATGGATCTATCAAATACTTGAATGTTTCTGCAGGATTAGGCAATTCAAAGCTCACATTTGGTCAATCTACTTTATGAATTGGCATGTCTTTAATAATCACCATTTTTAATTAGATTAAACAATATAACCAATGTAAGCTGCATGCATATTTTTATCAGTAACAATTGACATGAAGATAAACACCTTTCTCGTTTTAAATATATCATACAATAAGGGAAATTAATGGTTCAGATGTGGCTTTTAGCTATGTCTTTCAATGGAATGGTTAGTTGTTCATAATTCGTATATTGTAAGTTTATTGTAAATGTATTTTCCCCATGTTAATCTGAATGGAAAATCCCGTCCTTAGCTGGGTCTGTTAAAATTAATAAAGCAAACAGAGCGTGTCACGATGCTGTATTTCCCACTGTAGCAGCTACAGTAGCAGTAATGGCCAGGATAGCTGTACTGCCTGTGCTGCAGAAGCTACTGCTCCAGCACAGCCCCAATCATCATGTGGTGCCGGTGACTATAGCTCAGCACAGGCAACATCCTGTTTGCCTTGCGGTGCAGGTAAACAATCACACAGGATCTTTGATGGAAATCAGCTCTGACCTGGATCCATGTGTGATTATGAAATATATTGCATCACAGAAATCACAGGGATGCGACTGCATTACTTGTGGGAATAGAAGTTGCACCGTTGTTATTTGTTTTCATGCTATACATATGTGGCATATGTGTGGTATGTACTGAAGTTGGTTCCATGTAATTATGGGATGACAAAAACAGAAGTAAAATAAACAAGTCAATGCATATATTATCACAGAAATGACTGATAGCACCTCAGATTAATAACAGTTGGTGCCTATGTCTAAATATATTGTTGTGTTCTATTGTTGTTTGTGTTTCGTGTGCCTTTTATTTCTTTCATGCTTTGCTTAGCATTATCTTGTATGTGACTTCTCTAAGTTAACATACACTGGTCATTGCATGCATTTCTGTGCCTTATTAAAGCATATATATCTTTTGGATGAATAAATGAGCCCAAATCGAAATCGCCGTAGCTCAAGAATTATTGTTATAATTCAATACAATTTCTCATATCACTTCATGATCAGTTTCATTAGCTGCTGACACCCTCCTGAAACCTGTATGTACCATGTTACTTACAGCATATGGTTTTCACCTACTGTATCACTGAATCTGGTTAGATGGAATATTCACCTTGTGTGTCCATTTTTATCACATATACTTCAGCACCTGCATATTTAGGTGTTGGAATAAAGGCAATGTAGTTGACATTCCACCAGCTCCATTTAATGATGATAATCCTGAATCACTTCAATTTTGTTCAGTTTGTGTGTTTTGCCTTTATTTGGGGATAGATGTCACTATTTCGTGGTTATTTTGCTGTTTATCATACCATTACACTATCTAGTTTCCTTTGCAATGAAGGTACTACTCTGAACACAGACAGAACAGGGTGTAACCAATGCACAACTGGAAGTTCATGTGATGGATCGACAGAGTCACCTTGTTCAGCAGGCACATACAGCCTCGAAGGGGCATCTAGTTGTCTCACCTGTGCCACTGGTACGTTCTGACATGTTTATTTTAAACTTAATATATTGTATGTGTATGTACATACACAGCACAGATTTGTGCTCGGGCACATAAGACATCATTGCATTAAACATTGTATTGCGCATCTCCATTTTTCAGTTGCACTCATTTATGGTGGTCTTGTTCATGGATAAATATGCAGATTTAGGGGTATGCATTTTTCATAATTCCATCTGTATCATTTTTATGCCCCCGCCACCGAATGGTGAGGGGGGCATATAGTGTTACCGTACGTACGTAACGTACGTAACGTACGTAACGTACGTACTTCCCGAAACCTTAACGCTGGGTAAATGGCTTATAATTTCTGTTTCCTTGCTCGCATCTGCTTCACATTTCAAACACGCATTGCTCCAATGGTCCTCTGCCACCCTGTGACAAATCCACATTCGTCCCACCCCCGCTAAGCCCATGGTCAAGGTCACAGACTTGGTGCGTTCGAAACCTTAACGCTCGGGTAAATGGCTTACAATTTCTGTTTCCTTGCTCGGATCTGCTTGAAATTTCACACACGCATTGCTCCAATGGTCCTCTACCGCACTGTGACAAATCCACATTCGTCCCGCCCCTGCTAAGCCCAGGGTCAAGGTCACAGACTTGGTGCGTTTGAAACCTTAACGCTCGAGTAAATGGCTTGTAATTTCTGTGTCTTTGCTCGGATCTGCTTCACATTTCACACACACATTGCTCCAATGGTCCTCTACCGCCCTGTGATAAATCCACATTCGTCCTGCCCCGCTAAGCCCAGGGTCAAGGTCACAGACTTGGTGCGTTCGAAACCTTAACGCTGGGTAAATGGCTTATAGTTTCTGTTTCCTTCCACGGATCTGCTTCACATTTCACACACGCATTGCTCCAATGGTCCTCTGCCACCCTGTGACAAATCCACATTCGTCCCGCCCCCGCTAAGCCTATGATCAAGGTCACAGACTTGGTGCGTTCGAAACCTTAACGCTTGGTAAATGGCTTATAATCAAATATGCCTCGTTTTTCTTTCGCTGCCAGCGGGGGCATTCGTGTGCCGACAGGCCACATTTCTAGTTATATTAATGTCTGTAATGGTTTCAACAGCATTTATTTATCAAGTTCATGGACATGCAGACGATGTAGCGTTTGGATCTGAGAAGAACCTTGGATTGGTTAAAAATTCATCTCGTATCCAACCTGAGAATTGCCTTCACTTAAAATGTAATATCTACTGTCTGTTCCACGTTTTGCTGCCGGCGAACTTTTGCGCATTAAACACATTAAATCTTTAAAATATGTAAATGCAAGTACTTTTTCATCAATAACAAAAAAGTCACCCTTCGAAAAAAATTTATTTGATAAAATTTGATCAAATATTGATTTTATTGCAAAAAAAACACATTTTTATTTAATTCTTTTTCATTTGTTGACCGATTTTAAAATTTTCTAAACAACTTGTGTTTGCTTAGTTACACCATTTCCAAGCTATCTAACCAGGTTTCGGTGTCAATTTCCAAATTATATTGTTTTTTAACTCCTCCCCCAGCTCCTTCTGCTGCTTTTCCTCTATGTGAAATTCATGAGAAGAAAATTCGTTTTTTCGCAATAAAATCAATGTTTGACGGAATTTTATGAAATAAAAAAATTGGGAAGGGTGACTTTTGTTATTGATGAAATAGTCCTTAGATTTAAATATTTGTTTTAATTTAATGTGTTTAAAAGCCGAAAGTTAGTCGGCAGCAAACAGTTTCATTTTAAAGTAGCAAACACAAATTCCCGCACAGCCACAGTGTTGTTGACATATTTTGACAAGTAAAGCCGATTAGTAGTGCATAGAGGGGCCCAATGTAATCCAAAGAATGAATTTGGAAACAGTTATATATATAGTTGCTTATTTAGTACTGTTATTAATAAAGGTTTTACATTTTAAGTCTCAGAATTGTTTAGACATCTAATGCACAATCATTTTGGTTATAGTTAATGCATACCTACAATTGGACAATGTATGTAACTTTTCGTGATTCTTGTTCATTTTAGTAGTGGCAAATTTAAATCTACATGCTTTTCTTAGACTCTGCATCGCCACACACAAACACAACACCACCAATGTTAACGAGAATATCAGGACATTTTGAGAAACAGTTTTTGCCGTCGTGGGTAATGCAAAGTATTTTTCATATTATATTTTATTAATTTAATTGGGTCTAGAAACAAAATTAAATATTTTTTCGGTCAAAACAATTTAGGAAGTCTCCTTGAAGACCCTCGCACACTCATTTCCCGGAAGAGCACAAATATTGTTTATCCTGTCAACAATTACGTCATATTACATGTCATCACAAAAATAGGCAGAGTTCATGTCAATGTTCATTGTCATCTAGCTTCTATTTTCGTGGACTACTAATGCTGGTCCATGCTGAATATATCGGAATGCTAAAAGGCTTTATAGAAGTTGCATTCAATTTTAATTACTATTTTATCTCTGCAACTGAATAAGTCATGTCAAAATATTATATTCTTGCTTCTCATCCATGGTTGTGACTGACGTGTCGGATCACGTGTCAGATTGCGTTATCAATCCAAGGCCCACTCAGGTATATAGGTTAGTCATGCTTGTCTTTCGCTTAAATCGGTGTGTTGTAGCTATTGTCTAATTGAGCTCAATATTAATTCTGGGCATGCAAACATTCAATTTGAATTATTCAGTTATATTTTAATGATATCAACTATAAAATATTTCTTGTAGGCAAATACTTAATTTAACAGCATTTAGCATATTTGGTTACTTTGTTTAGGTTGGTATAGCAGTGATAACTCGAGCAACTGTACAGAGTGTACTGCAGGATCTTACTGCAACAGTACCACAAAGCTGGAGTGTATTGCCGGGAAATACAGCAATGCTGCCGCATCTATTTGTACAGATTGTCCTGCAGGTTAGTCTTATTCTGGCTAATGCACAGTATGATTGATAACGTCACAGCTATTTATTATTCAATGTGAAAAAGACACAAAAACGGACTCAAAATGAAATGATTGTAAACGGATATCTGCATGCTGAAGGATGCATAATTATGTTTTGAGCGTTATACTTTTAATTGCATGTTCAAAATCAAGGAGTGTGATTGATAGAGGATTTGCTCTGAATTAACATGCATGGTCATGGATCTATCAAATACTTGAATGTTTCTGCAGGATTAGGCAATTCAAAGCTCACATTTGGTCAAACTACTTTATGAATTGGCATATCTTTAATAATCACCATTTTTAATTAGATTAAACAATATAACCAATGTAAGCTGCATGCATATTTTTATCAGTAACAATTGACATGAAGAAAAACACCTTTCTCGTTTTAAATGTATCTTACAATAAGGGAAATTAATGGTTCAGATGTGGCTTTTAGCTATGTCCTTCAATGGAATGGTTAGTTGTTCATACTTCGTATATTGTAAGTTTATTGTAAATGTATTTGCCCCATGTTAATCTGAATGGAAAATCCCGTCCTTAGCTGGGTCTGTTAAAATTAATAAAGCAAACAGAGCGTGTCACGATGCTGTATTTCCCACTGTAGGCAGCTACAGTAGCAGTAATGGCCAGGATAGCTGTACTGCCTGTGCTGCAGGAAGCTACTGCTCCAGCACAGCCCAATCATCATGTGGTGCCGGTGACTATAGCTCAGCACAGGCAACATCCTGTTTGCCTTGCGGTGCAGGTAAACAATCACACAGGATCTTTGATGGAAATCAGCTCTGACCTGGATCCATGTGTGATTATGAAATATATTGTTTCACAGAAATCACAGGGATGCGACTGCATGACTTGTGGGAATAGAAGTTGCACCGTTGTGATTTGTTTTCATGCTATACATATGTGGCATATGTGTGGTATGTACTGAAGTTGGTTCAATGTAATTATGGGAGGACAAAAACAGAAGTAAAATAAACAAGTCAATGCATATATTATCACAGAAATGACTGATAGCACCTCAGATTAATAACAGTTGGTGCCTATGTCTAAATATATTGTTGTGTTCTATTGTTGTTTGTGTTTCGTGTGCTTTATTGCTTTCCTGCTTTTGCTTAGCATTATCTTGTATGTGGCTTCTCTAAGTTAACATACACTGGTCATTGCATGCATTTCTGTGCCTTATTAAAGCATACATGTATATATCTTTTGGATGAATAAATGAGCCCAAATCGAAATCGCCGTAGCTCAAGAATTATTGTTATAATTCAATACAATTTCTCATATCACTTCATGATCAGTTTCATTAGCTGCTGACACCCACCTCCGAAACCTGTATGTACCATGTTACTAATTACAGCATAATGGTTTTCACCTATTGTATCACTGAAATCTGGTTAGATGGAATATTCACCTTGTGTGTCCATTTTTATCACCATATACTTCAGCACCTGCAATATTTAGTGTTGGAATAGGCAATGTAGTTGACATTCCACCAGCTCCATGTAATGATGATAATCCTGGATCACTTCAATTTTGTTCAGTTTGTGTGGTTTTGCCTTTATTTGGAGATAGATGTCACTATTCGTGGTTAAATTTTGCTGTTTAGCATACCATTACACTATCTTAGTTTCCTATTGCAATGAAGGTACTACTGTGAACAACAGACAGAACAGTATAACCAATGCACAACTGGAGTTCATGTGATGGATCGACAGAGTCACTTGTTCAGCAGGCACATACAGCCTCGAAGGGCATCTAGTTGTCTCACCTGTGCCACTGGTAACGCTTTCTGACATGTTTATTTTAAACTTAATATATTGTATGTGTATGAACATACACAGCACAGATTTGTGCTCGGGCACATAAGAATCATTAAGCATAAACATTGTATTGCGCATCTCCATTTTTCAGTTGCACTCATTTATGGTGGTCTTGTTCATGGATAAATATGCAGATTTAGGGGTATGCATTTTTCATAATTCCATCTGTATCATTTTTATATTAATGTCTGTAATGGTTTCAACAGCATTTATTTATCAAGTTCATGGACATGCAGAAGATGTAGCGTTTGGATCAGAGAACAACCTTGGATTGGTTAAAAATTCATCTTGTATCCAACCTGAGAATTGCCTTCACTTAAAAATGTAATATGCATATTTCTACTGTCTGTTCCACGTTTTGCTGCCGGCGAACTTTTGCGCATTAAACACATTAAATCTTTAAAATATGTAAATGCAAGTACTTTTTCATCAATAACAAAAAAGTCACCCTTCCAATTTTTTTTATTTGATAAAATTTGATCAAATATTGATTTTATTGCAAAAAAAACACATTTTTATTTAATTCTTTTTTATTTGTTGACCGATTTTCAAAATCTAACTTGTGTTTGCTTAGTTACACCATTTCCAAGCTATCTAACCAGGTTTCGGTTTCAATTTCCAAATTATATTGTTTTTTAACTCCTCCCCCAGCTCCTTCTGCTGCTTTTCCTCCATGTGAAATTCCCATAGGAAAATTCGTTTTTTCGCAATAAAATCAATGTTTGACGGAATTTTATGAAATAAAAAATTGGGAAGGGTGACTTTTGTTATTGTCAGATGAAATAGTCCTTAGATTTAAATATTTGTTTTAATTTAATGTGTTTAATAGCTGAAAGTTAGTCGGCAGCAAAAAGTTTCATTTTAAAGTAGCAAACACAAATTCCCGCACAGCGACAGTGTTGTTGACATATTTTGACAAGTAAAGCCGATTAGTAGTGCATAGAGGGGCCCAATGTAATCCAAAGAATGAATTTGGAAACAGTTATATATATAGTTGCTTATTTAGTACTGTTATTAATAAAGGTTTTACATTTTGAGTCTCAGAATTGTTTAGACATCTAATGCACAATCATTTTGGTTATAGTTAATGCATACCTACAATTGGACAATGTATGTAACGTTTCGTGATTCTTGTTCATTTTAGTAGTGACAAATTTAAATCTACATGCTTTTCTTAGACTCTGCATCGCCACACACACAACACACCAATGTTAACGAGAATATCAGGACTTTTGCGAACAGTTTTGCCGTCGTGGGTAATATGCGAAGTATTTTTCATATTATATTTTATTAATTTAATTGGATCTAGAAACAAAATTAAATATTTTTTCGGTCAAAACAATTTAGGAAGTCTCCTTGAAGACCCTCGCACACTCATTTCCCGGAAGAGCACAAATATTGTTTATCCTGTGAACAATTACGTCATATTGCATGTCATCACAAAAATAGGCAGAGTTCATGTCAATGTTCATTGTCATCTAGCTTCTATTTCCGTGGAATACTAATGCTGGTCCATGCTGAATATATCGGCTTTATAGAAGTTGCATTCAATTTTAATTACTATTTTATCTCTGCAACTGAATAAGTCATATGAAAATATTATATTCTTGCTTCTCCTCATCCATGGTTGTGACTGACGTGTCGGATCACGTGTCAGATTGCGTTATCAATCCAAGGCCCACTCAGGTATATAGGTTAGTCATGCTTGTCTTTCGCTTGAATCGGTGTGTTGTAGCTATTGTCTAATTGAGCTCAATATTAATTCTGGGCATGCAAACATTCAATTTGAATTATTCAGTTATATTTTAATGATATAAACAACTAAAATAAATTATTTCTTGTAGGCAAATTACTTAATTTAAACAGCATTTAGCATATTCGGTTACTTTGTTTAGGTTGGTATAGCAGTGATAACTCGAGCAACTGTACAGAGTGTACTGCAGGATCTACTGCAACAGTACCACAAAGCTGGAGTGTATTGCCGGGAAATACAGCAATGCTGCCGCATCTATTTGTACAAGATTGTCCTGCAGGTTAGTCTTATTCTGGCTAATGCACAGTATGATTGATAACGTCACAGCTATTTAATTATTCAATGTGAAAAAGACACAAAGACGGACTCAAAATGAAATGATTGTAAACGGATATCTGCATACTGAAGGATGCATAATTATGTTTTGAGCGTATACTTTAATTACATGTTTCAAAAATCAAGGAAGTGTGGATTGATAGAGGATTTGCCTCTGAATTAACAATGCATGGTCAATGGATCTATCAAAATACCGATTGAATGTTCTTTCTGCAGGAGTTAGCAATTCAAAGCTCACATTTGGTCAAACTACTTTATGAATTGGCATGTCTTTAATAATCACCGTTTTTAATTAGATTAAACAATATAACCAATGTAAGCTGCATGCATATTTTTATCAGTAACAATTGACATGAAGATAAAAACCTTTCTCGTTTTAAATGTATCATACAATAAGGGAAATTAATGGTTCAGATGTGGCTTTTAGCTATGTCCTTCAATGGAATGGTTAGTTGTTCATAATTCGTATATTGTAAGTTTATTGTAAATGTATTTGCCCCATGTTAATCTGAATGGAAAATCCCGTCCTTAGCTGGGTCTGTTAAAATTAATAAAGCAAACAGAGCGTGTCACGATGCTGTATTTCCCACTGTAGGCAGCTACAGTAGCAGTAATGGCCAGGATAGCTGTACTGCCTGTGCTGCAGGAAGCTACTGCTCCAGCACAGCCCAATCATCATGTGGTGCCGGTGACTATAGCTCAGCACAGGCAACATCCTGTTTGCCTTGCGGTGCAGGTAAACAATCACACAGGATCTTTGATGGAAATGAGCTCTGACCTGGATCCATGTGTGATTATGAAATATATTGCATCACAGAAATCACAGGGATGCGACTGCATTACTTGTGGGAATAGAAGTTGCACCGTTGTGATTTGTTTTTTTCATGCTATACATATGTGGCATATGTGTGGTATGTACTGAAGTTGGTTCCATGTAATTATGGGAGGACAAAAACAGAAGTAAAATAAACAAGTCAATGCATATATTATCACAGAAATGACTGATAGCACCTCAGATTAATAACAGTTGGTGCCTATGTCTAAATATATTGTTGTGTTCTATTGTTGTTTGTGTTTCGTGTGCCTTTTATTGCTTTCATGCTTTTGCTTAGCATTATCTTGTATGTGACTTCTCTAAGTTAACATACACTGGTCATTGCAATGCATTTTCTGTGCTTATTAAAGCATATATATCTTTTGGATGAATAAATGAGCCCAAATCGAAATTGCCGTAGCTCAAGAAATATTGTTATAATTCAACTACAAATTTCTCATATCACTTCATGAGCAGTTTCATTAGCTGCTGAACAACCCTCCTGAAACCTGTATTGTTACTCCATTACTTACAGCATTATGGTTTTCACCTACTGTATCACTGAATCTGGTTAGATGGAATATTCACCTTGTGTCCATTTTTATCACATACTTCAGCACCTGCATATTTAGGTGTTGGAATAAAGGCAATGTAGTTGACATTCCACCAGCTCCATTTAATGATGATAATCCTGGATCACTTCAATTTTGTTCAGTTTGTGTGTTTTGCCTTTATTTGGGGATAGATGTCACTATTTCGCGGTTCTTTTGCTGTTTAGCATACCATTACACTATCTAGTTTCCTTTGCAATCAAGGTACTACTGTGAACACAAACAGAACAGGGTGTAACCAATGCACAACTGGAAGTTCATGTGATGGATCGACAGAGTCACCTTGTTCAGCAGGCACATACAGCCTCGAAGGGGCATCTAGTTGTCTCACCTGTGCCACTGGTACGTTCTGACATGTTTATTTTAAACTTAATATATTGTATGTGTATGTACATACACAGCACAGATTTGTGCTCGGGCACATAAGACATCATTGCATTAAACATTGTATTGCGCATCTCCATTTTTCAGTTGCACTCATTTATGGTGGTCTTGTTCATGGATAAATATGCAGATTTAGGGGTATGCATTTTTAGCTCACCTGAGCGAAGCTCATGTGAGCTATTGTTATCGCAATGTGTCCGTCGTCGTCGTCGTCGTCGTCTGTGAACATTTTCAAACGTCTTCTCTTCGGTAACCATTGGGCCTATGGTGACCAAACTTCATGATCATGGTCCTTAGGTAGGGGGATTACAAAATTGTTAAAATGACGTCATTACGTAATCCAAGATGGCCGCCGTCTAAAAATAGCACAAATTCTTAAAAAATCTTCTTCTCAAGAACCGCCAACCGGATTTCGACAAAACTTGGTAGGAATGATCGATGTACATTGCTCTTTCAAAGTTGTTAAAATGGTGACGCTGGGGTCAAAAATGGGCGTGGCCCATGGGGTCAAATTGGGGTCAAATTTTATTTTTGACTGAATATGGTCATTTCATATATCAAATTGAAGGTATCAATGAGGCGATCATTCTGGTGCATTTTTTGTCCAAATCGGATTGTTATGTCATCCAAGATGGCCGCCGAAATGTAAAAATGTCGTTCTTTTATTAGAGATTTCAAAATTCTTCTTCACATGAACCGCTTGGCTCATGGTAGCCAAACTTAAAAGTTATGGTCCATGGGTGAAGCCTTTTCAGATTTGTTAAAATGGAGGTCATCGCTAATCCAAGATGGCCGCCGTCTAAAAATAGCATAAATTCTTAAAAAATCTTCTTCTCATGAACTGCTAGCCGGATTTCGACGAAACTTGGTAGGAATGATCGATGTACATTGCTCTTTGAAAGTTGTTAAAATGGTGACCCCGGGGTCAAAAATGGGAGTGGCCCGTGGGGTCAAATTGGGGTCAAATTTTATTTTTGACTGCACATAGTCATGTCATATATCAAATTGAAGGTATCAATGAGGTGATCACTCTGGTGCATTTTCTGTCGAAATCGGATTGTTATGTCATCCAAGATGGCCGCCGAAAGGTCAAAAGGTCGTTCTTTTATTAGAGATTTCAAAATTCTTCTTCACATGAACCGCTTGGCCCATGGTAGCCAAACTTAAAAGTTATGGTCCAAGTGTGAAGCCTTTTCAGATTTGTTAAAATGGAGGTCATCGCTAATCCAAGATGGCCGCCGTCTAAAAATAGCATAAATTCTTAAAAAAATCTTCTTCTCATGAACCGCTAGCCGGATTTCGACGAAACTTGGTAGGAATGATCGATGTACAATGCTCTTTCAAAGTTGTTAAAATGGTGACCCCGGGGTCAAAAATGGGCGTGGCCCGTAGGGTCAAATTTTATTTTTGACCGAATATGGTCATGTTATATATCAAATCGAAGGTATCAATGAGGCGATCACTCTGGTACATTTGTTGTCCAAATCGGATTGTTATTTCATCCAAGATGGCCGCAGAAATGTCAAAAGGTCGTTCTTTTATTAGAGATTTCAAAATTCTTCTTCACATGAACCGCTTGGCCCATGGTAGCCAAACTTAAAAGTTATGGTCCATGGGAGAAGCCTTTTCAGATTTGTTAAAATGGAGGTCATCGCTAATCCAAGATGGCCGCCGTCTAAAAATAGCATAAATTCTTAAAAAATCTTCTTCTCATGAACCGCTAGCCGGATTTCGACGAAACTTGGTAGGATCGATGTACATTGCTCTTTGAAATTTGTTAAAATGGTGACCCCGTGGTAAAAAATGGGCGTGGCCCGTGGGGTCTTTTTGGGGTCAAATTTTATTTTTGACTGAATATGGTTATGTCATATATCAAATTGAAGGTATCAATGAGGCGATCACTCTGGTGCAATATTTGTCAGAATCGGATGATTATGTCATCCATGATGGCCACCAAAAGGTCCATTTATTCAAGATTTTTAACGTCTTTTTCTCAGGAACCACATGGCCGATGCTGGGTGAAGCATTTTCAGATTTTGTAAAATGAGTCATCGCTTAATCCAAGATGACCGCCATCTAAAAATAGCACCATTTTTTTAAAACACATGAACTCAATGCCACATTCTCCTCTGGTGTTCATGGAGTCAGGTGAGCGAATTAGGGCCATCATGGCCCTCTTTTTCATAATTCCATCTGTATCATTTTTATATTAATGTCTGTAATGGTTTCAACAGCATTTATTTATCAAGTTCATGGACATGCAGAAGATGTAGCGTTTGGATCTGAGAACAACCTTGGATTGGTTAAAAATTCATCTCGTATCCAACCTGAGAATTGCCTTCACATTACGCAAACACGTCTTATTTGGAATTAATAAATCACTGAACTACTTTCGGCAAGGGAGATAATCAATATCACGCGAACTATTTTCATACGAGCCAAGCGGATTGTTCTGTTTATGATTAGTATATATAGTTTTAAGCTATCTCCTGTGATATATAATGATACATTACTTTGTTATGTTATGGGTACTAATACATGTTGTTTCAATAGCGTATCTCTGTAACGGTATTGTTGTAGATGGAGTTGCAAATAATTTAGTAATTATTACGTTCAAATGGTGGCGTAATACTGATAGCACTTCTGTATAACTGTGATTGTCATAAATGGCGCAACAGTCGTGAGGTTAAGGTCGCCGACTTCAATGATTTAATTACCGATTCACGAAAGGGTCGGGGGTTCAAACCTCGACGTGGTATAATTTTTTTCTCCATATATATTATTTTTGTGATTTTAATATTTTTTAATATTTTCACAATTTTATGATTTTAATAAAAAATACCTATAAATTGATAGAAACTTACCAACAATTAAAGTGTCTGTCTTTAAGTAATATAGACACAGACAGTTTGTTACTGATGTTTTAAGTTTAAGTAATATATACACAGACAGTTTGTTACTGTTTTTTTTAAGTTTGAGGTACTGTCTATACTGTCTATACCATATAATGTTTTACTGTCCCAAAATCTTTTTTTTTTGGCTGTCACAATTAGTTAATTTTCGGACATCAAACATTTTTTTATGAATTTGAAATAATTATTGTCCTCCATCTGCTCACAATACTGTTCGAACTGCGCTTGTGGCTACCACGACCAGAATTCACTGGCCGCAAACACAGTAGCCATCGGCGTCTATTTATTAAATTATTATTTTGTATTTTATTTGAATTCCGCGTGAACGCTGCATTTTGTGTCAACACCATTTACAGAAAATATTGGTGATTTTCTAAACGAATATCGGAGAAATGCGGCTATATATTTTGTCAATTTTCAACACCATTTACGGAAAAAAAATACTGATTTTTTAAAACAATATCGGCACAACTAAATACGGTGATAGAATTTTTGTCAACTTTTCAACACCATTTCCGGAAAATATTACTGATTTTCTAAAAACAATATCGGCGAAGGTGTACTGAACTACTCTTTATTTAAATAACCAGCCGTCTAATAGATCTGTGTATAATCGAGAGTATATCGTTAATTGTCATGTTGTCTCCGACAGTGAGGTGTTGCGGCACACATCAAAACGACACGTCAATTTCAAAACATTGCCTAAGGGTCACAGCTGTGTGGTGTCATCAGATCAACACCTCGTCACACACAACTACGCATTATCGATTTTTTCCCCACACAAAGCGACGTGTATTTACAACTAGATCTGTGTAATGTGTCGGGTGTAGCCAAAGACCATACATAAATTCGTAATTAGTCACAGATGTAGCCTTAAATATAATTGATTTTCCCTTTCCTTAAATTACGTCCGCATGTTGACAGATATTTCAGAGCAGACGTCATCGTAATTTGCCGTTATTTATTTCCAAAATTAACCATATATTCTGTAAATGGCGTTGAAAGTTGACAATAAATTAAGACCAGATCAGTACGTTAAATCGCTATCGACGACAACTGACGATCCGATGAGAGAGTAATACGTTTAGCGTATCCAATGTTAAATATACATCGTTATTTTTTTATGACTTTCGTAGTTTTTACCGAGAAATTCAAACCGTTTCCAATTATTGGGGAACATAATATCATGATTAGCACATCGTTTCACTAAGCGGGGGCTACTCAGGAAATGGGATCACACGGTCTATTGTTTACACTGGATTAATGGCGGCCTCCATGAGGTCTCAGGTAAATTTTATTTTTCAATAATACGACTGTGGTTTCTTCCCTTTAGTGATAACCATGTTCCAGCCGTTAACACTTATTTAGCAACATTGCTTAATATGTAGTTAGTCTGAACATTCTGCAGAGAAATCTGAATTGGACGGAATCGAGCGTTGTTTAAACTTAGTCCGGTTCATATGCACAGGTCAAAATATGAACTGAAAATGGCGCTTTGTGTGACAGAAATCCGTACGCGGACGAATAAAAAAAATATTTTGTTATAAATATCACATACAGCGAAACAGCGGTAGCATCTACTGTTTTAATAATATGCATACATATTGTAATTAATGTTTAATAGTGATATACTTATGAATAATATACGATACTAGGTTTATCTCCAGCACTATGTTTTTATTTGCTTGTGTGATTTGCCTCAATATAAACTAAAATGGATTAATTAATACTTTATATTCATGCGCTTCATGACAACATCATTACATTTAAAATGTACAAATATTACTTAAAGGGGTACCGATATGATACATTTTAATAATATAAATATTGAAAATACACATTACAATCGCTTACAACATAAGTTATTGATTGAAAATAGTCACTGCATCGTGACCTATTTGACCACATTACCTATTACGCGGCAACCTCATCAAACCCCCTGTTTACATAGGTAACCGGGGGTTTGGTGAGGTAGGCTCGCTAATACAATGTTTGCGTAATGAATTAAAAATGTACGGTAATATGCATATTTCTACTGTCTGTTCCACGTTTTGCTGCCGGCGAACTTTTGCGCATTAAACACATTAAATCTTTAAAATATGTAAATGCAAGTACTTTTTCATCAATAACAAAAAAGTCACCCTTCCAATTTTTTTTGTTTGATAAAATTCGATCAAATATTGATTTTATTGCAAAAAAAAAAAAAACACATTTTTATTTAATTCTTTTTTATTTGTTGACCGATTTTCAAAATCTAACTTGTGTTTGCTTAGTTACACCATTTCCAAGCTATCTAACCAGGTTTCGGTGTCAATTTCCAAATTATATTGTTTTTTAACTCCTCCCCCAGCTCCTTCTGCTGCTTTTCCTCCATGTGAAATTCCCATAGGAAAATTCGTTTTTTCGCAATAAAATCAATGTTTGACGGAATTTTATGAAATAAAAAAATTGGAAAGAGTGACTTTTGTTCTTGTCAGATGAAATAGTCCTTAGATTTAATTTTTTTTTTTAATTTAATGTGTTTAATAGCCGAAAGTTAGTCGGCAGCAAAAAGTTTCATTTTAAAGTAGCAAACTCAAATTCCCGCACAGCCGCAGTGTTGTTGACATATTTTGACAAGTAAAGCCGATTAGTAGTGCATAGAGGGGCCCAATGTAATCCAAAGAATGAATTTGGAAACAGTTATATATATAGTTGCTTATTTAGTACTGTTATTAATAAAGGTTTTACATTTTGAGTCTCAGAATTGTTTAGACATCTAATGCACAATCATTTTGGTTACCGGGTATAGTTAATGCATACCTACAATTGGACAATGTATGTAACGTTTCGTGATTCTTGTTCATTTTAGTAGTGACAAATTTAAATCTACATGCTTTTCTTAGACTCTGCATCGCCACACACACAACACACCAATGTTAACGAGAATATCAGGACTTTTGCGAACAGTTTTGCTGTCGTGGGTAATATGCGAAGTATTTTTCATATTATATTTTATTAATTTAATTGGATCTAGAAACAAAATTAAATATTTTTTCGGTCAAAACACAAGGAGGAAGTCTCCTTGAAGACCCTCGCACACTCATTTCCCGGAAGAGCACAAATACTGTTTATCCTGTCAACAATTACGTAAAAAAAATAGGCAGAGTTCATGTCAATATTTATTGTCATCTAGCTTCTATTTTCGTGGAATACTAATGCTGGTCCATGCTGAATATATCGGAATGCTAAAAGGCTTTATAGAAGTTGCATTCAATTTTAATTACTATTTTATCTCTGCAACTGAATAAGTCATGTCAAAATATTACATTCTTGCTTCTCCTCATCCATGGTTGTGACTGACGTGTCGGATCACGTGTCAGATTGCGTTATCAATCCAAGGCCCACTCAGGTATATAGGTTAGTCATGCTTGTCTTTCGCTTGAATCGGTGTGTTGTAGCTATTGTCTAATTGAGCTCAATATTAATTCTGGGCATGCAAACATTCAATTTGAATTATTCAGTTATATTTTAATGATATCAACTATAAAATATTTCTTGTAGGCAAATACTTAATTTAACAGCATTTAGCATATTCGGTTACTTTGTTTAGGTTGGTATAGCAGTGATAACTCGAGCAACTGTACAGAGTGTACTGCAGGATCTTACTGCAACAGTACCACAAAGCTGGAGTGTATTGCCGGGAAATACAGCAATGCTGGCGCATCTATTTGTACAGATTGTCCTGCAGGTTAGTCTTATTTTGGCTAATGCACATGTTTGATTGATACGTCACAGCTATTTAATTATTCAATGTGAAAAAGACACAAAGACGGACTCAAATGAAATGATTGTTGTAAACGGATATCTGCATGCTGAAGGATGCATAATTATGGTTTTGTAGCGTATAAATTCTTTAATTACCATGTTCAAAATCAGGAAGTGGTTATTGTGATTGATAGAGGATTTGCTCTGAATTAACATGCATGGTCATGGATCTATCAAATACTTGAATGTTTCTGCAGGATTAGGCAATTCAAAGCTCACATTTGGTCAAACTACTTTATGAATTGGCATGTCTTTAATAATCACCATTTTTAATTAGATTAAACAATATAACCAATGTAAGCTGCATGCATATTTTTATCAGTAACAATTGACATGAAGATAAACACCTTTCTCGTTTTAAATGTATCATACAATAAGGGAAATTAATGGTTCAGATGTGGCTTTTAGCTATGTCCTTCAATGGAATGGTTAGTTGTTCATACTTCGTATATTGTAAGTTTATTGTAAATGTATTTGCCCCATGTTAATCTGAATGGAAAATCCCGTCCTTAGCTGGGTCTGTTAAAATTAATAAAGCAAACAGGGCGTGTCACGATGCTGTATTTCCCACTGTAGGCAGCTACAGTAGCAGTAATGGCCATGGCCAGGAGCTGTACTGCCTGTGCTGCAGGAAGCTACTGCTCCAGCACAGCCCAATCATCATGTGGTGCCGGTGACTATAGCTCAGCACAGGCAACATCCTGTTTGCCTTGCGGTGCAGGTAAACAAACAATCACAGGATCTTTGATGGAAATGAGCTCTGACCTGGATCCATGTGTGATTATGAAATATATTGCATCACAGAAATCACAGGGATGCGACTGCATTACTTGTGGGAATAGAAGTTGCACCGTTGTGATTTGTTTTCATGCTATACATATGTGGCATATGTGTGGTATGTACTGAAGTTGGTTCCATGTAATTATGGGAGGACAAAAACAGAAGTAAAATAAACAAGTCAATGCATATATTATCACAGAAATGACTGATAGCACCTCAGATTAATAACAGTTGGTGCCTATGTCTAAATATATTGTTGTGTTCTATTGTTATTTGTGTTTCGTGTGCCTTTTATTGCTTTCATGCTTTTGCTTAGCATTATCTTGTATGTGACTTCTCTAAGTTAACATACACTGGTCATTGCATGCATTTCTGTGCCTTATATATCTTTTGGATGAATAAATGAGCCAAAATCGAAATTGCCGTAGCTCAAGAATTATTGTTATAATTCAATACAATTTCTCATATCACTTCATGATCAGTTTCATTAGCTACTGACACCCTCCTGAAACCTGTATGTACCATGTTACTTACAGCATATGGTTTTCACCTACTGTATCACTGAATCTGGTTAGATGGAATATTCACCTTGTGTGTCCATTTTTATCACATACTTCAGCACCTGCATATTTAGGTGTTGGAATAAAGGATAGATGTCACTATTTCGTGGTTCTTTTGGTGTTTAGCATACCATTACACTATCTAGTTTCCTTTGCAATCAAGGTACTACTGTGAACACAGACAGAACAGGGTGTAACCAATGCACAACTGGAAGTTCATGTGATGGATCGACAGAGTCACCTTGTTCAGCAGGCACATACAGCCTAGAAGGGGCATCTAGTTGTCTCACCTGTGCCACTGGTACGTTCTGACATGTTTATTTTAAACTTAATATATTGTATGTGTATGTACATACACAGCACAGATTTGTGCTCGGGCACATAAGACATCATTGCATTAAACCATTGTATTGGCGCATCTCCATTTTTCAGTTTGCACTCATTTATGGTGGTCTTGTTCATGGATAAATATGCAGATTTATTTAGGGGTATGCATTTTTCATAATTCCATCTGTATCATTTTTATATTAAGTCTGTAATGGTTTCAACAGCATATATTATCAAGTTCATGGACATGCAGAAAAGAAATGTAGCGTTTGGATCTGAGAACAACCTTGGATTGGTTAAAAAATTCATCTCGTATCCAACCTGAGAATTGCCTTCACTTAAAATGTAATATGCATATTTCTACTGTCCTGTTCCACGATTTGCTGCCCGGCGAACTTTTGCGCATTAAAACACATTAAATCTTTTAAAATATATGTAAATGCAAGTAACTTTTTCATCAATAACAAAAAGTCACCCTTCCAAAATTTTTTTTTTTATTTGATAAAATTCGATCAAATATTGATTTTAATTATTGCAAAAAAAAAACATTTTTATTTAATTCTTTTTTATTTGTTGACCGATTTTCAAAATCTAACTTGTGTTTGCTTAGTTACACCATTTCCAAGCTATCTAACCAGGTTTCGGTGTTAATTTCCAAATTATATTGTTTTTTAACTCCTCCCCCAGCTCCTTCTGCTGCTTTTCCTCCATGTGAAATTCCCATAGGAAAATTTGTTTTTTCGCAATAAAATCAATGTTTGACGGAATTTTATGAAATAAAAAAATTGGGAAGGGTGACTTTTGTTATTGTCAGATGAAATAGTCCTTAGATTTAAATATTTTTTTTAATTTAATGTGTTTAATAGCCGAAAGTTAGTCGGCAGCAAAAAGTTTCATTTTAAAGTAGCAAACTCAAATTCCCGCACAGCCGCAGTGTTGTTGACATATTTTGACAAGTAAAGCCGATTAGTAGTGCATAGAGGGGCCCAATGTAATCCAAAGAATGAATTTGGAAACAGTTATATATATAGTTGCTTATTTAGTACTGTTATTAATAAAGGTTTTACATTTTGAGTCTCAGAATTGTTTAGACATCTAATGCACAATCATTTTGGTTATAGTTAATGCATACCTACAATTGGACAATGTATGTAACATTTCGTGATTCTTGTTCATTTTAGTAGTGACAAATTTAAATCTACATGCTTTTCTTAGACTGCATCGCCACACCAATGTTAACGAGAATATCAGGACTTTTGCGAACAGTTTTGCCGTCGTGGGTAATATGCGAAGTATTTTTCATATTATATTTTATTAATTTAATTGGATCTAGAAACAAAATTAAATATTTTTTCGGTCAAAACAATTTAGGAAGTCTCCTTGAAGACCCTCGCACACTCATTTCCCGGAAGAGCACAAATATTGTTTATCCTGTCAACAATTACGTAAAAAATAGGCAGAGTTCATGTCAATATTTATTGTCATCTAGCTTCTATTTTCGTGGAATACTAATGCTGGTCCATGCTGAATATATCGGAATGCTAAAAGGCTTTATAGAAGTTGCATTCAATTTTAATTACTATTTTATCTCTGCAACTGAATAAGTAATGTCAAAATATTACATTCTTGCTTCTCCTCATCCATGGTTGTGACTGACGTGTCGGATCACGTGTCAGATTGCGTTATCAATCCAAGGCCCACTCAGGTATATAGGTTAGTCATGCTTGTCTTTTGCTTGAATCGGTGTGTTGTAGCTATTGTCTAATTGAGCTCAATATTAATTCTGGCATGCAAACATTCAATTTGAATTATTCAGTTATATTTTAATGATATCAACTATAAAATATTTCTTGTAGGCAAATACTTAATTTAACAGCATTTAGCATATTCGGTTACTTTGTTTAGGTTGGTATAGCAGTGATAACTCGAGCAACTGTACAGAGTGTACTGCAGGATCTTACTGCAACAGTACCACAAAGTTGGAGTGTATTGCCGGGAAATACAGCAATGCTGCCGCATCTATTTGTACAGATTGTCCTGCAGGTTAGTCTTATTTTGGCTAATGCACAGTATGATTGATAACGTCACAGCTATTTATTATTCAATGTGAAAAAGACACAAAGACGGACTCAAAATGAAATGATTGTAAACGGATATCTGCATGCTGAAGGATGCATAATTATGTTTTGAGCGTATACTTTAATTGCATGTTCAAAATCAAGGAGTGTGATTGATAGAGGATTTGCTCTGAATTAACATGCATGGTGATGGATCTATCAAATACTTGAATGTTTCTGCAGGATTAGGCAATTCAAAGATCACATTTGGTCAAACTACTTTATGAATTGGCATGTCTTTAATAATCACCATTTTTAATTAGATTAAACAATATAACCAATGTAAGCTGCATGCATATTTTTATCAGTAACAATTGACATGAAGATAAACACCTTTCTCGTTTTAAATGTATCATACAATAAGGGAAATTAATGGTTCAGATGTGGCTTTTAGCTATGTCCTTCAATGGAATGGTTAGTTGTTCATACTTCGTATATTGTAAGTTTATTGTAAATGTATTTGCCCCATGTTAATCTGAATGGAAAATCCTGTCCTTAGCTGAGTCTGTTAAAATTAATAAAGCAAACAGAGTGTGTCACAATGCTGTATTTCCTACTGTAGGCAGCTACAGTAGCAGTAATGGCCAGGATAGCTGTACTGCCTGTGCTGCTGTGTTCGCATCATCACACCGATGTGGGGCCGGTTAGCTTAGAGGTAGAGCGATGCACTCGGAGCGAGGGATACCGGGTTCAATCCTCAGCCAAAGTTTTAGCTACAGGACTGAAATATCGACTACAGTAAAAACAATTGAAATCAAATGATAAATAACGAAGCTGACGTCACATCCGTTTGCTCTATTTTGAAAACATAAAAAAATACGTTCATCTTTGACATCGAATAGAGCTGTAAGTAGTCAAGATATAGCTCTGCAAATTATCATCTTTCATGCGGCTGACACTCCCCTATCACCCTGGTAAGAAATTATGTTGCTGACAGTACTGTACAAATTGGAAAACGTTTGTAAAGACCACCTGTTATCAGCCGAAATTCGGCAAAATCGTTGAAAAGTATGTACATTTTTCAGCT
This sequence comes from Conchocele bisecta, assembly GCA_029237695.1. NCBI lineage: Eukaryota > Metazoa > Mollusca > Bivalvia > Lucinida > Thyasiridae > Conchocele > Conchocele bisecta. The sequence continues at coordinate 20,242,923 of CM055276.1, forward strand.
TCAAATGCCTATACCTCTTTTATTTGATAAGACAGCGAGTATGACATAGAGAATTTTTTCAGCTTTCCAATGCAAAAAGAATTCTTGAAATCGGTTGGAAAATAAGGAAGTTATACGAAGTATGACGTCATTTCGGTTTTCGTGGAAAGTAGCATTAAAAGATATCTGAAAATCTCTGAGTCTCTGCTCACACTTGATCCGAATCGGGATGCAAAATTTAAAGTCGATCCGACCAGCGATTTGGTGTAGATGGAGGGAGCCCGTAAGTCAGCGGATGATTATTTTTCGATAGTTATCGTCCTTAAATTGCAGTTTACGCCATTTGTAAATACACCTAATAAAACGGAAATTAAATATGTGCAATATTCCGCCAGTGAAGTTTTCGTTTGTTTTTCACCATAGGCCGGGCACAAAGCGGGAAAGTTTTAGCTAAAGGACTGAAATATCGACCGCAGCAAGAAATTTTGAAATCTATTGATAAATAACAAAGCTGACGTCACATCCGTTTGCTCTATTTTGAAAACTTGAAAAAAAGTTGTTCATCTTTGACATCCAATAGAACCGGAAGTAGTCAAGATAGAGCTCTGAAAATTATCATCTTTTATGCGCCTGACACTCCCCTATCACACTGGTAAGAAATTATGTTGCTGACATTACTGTACAAATTGGAAAACGTTTGTAAAGACCACCCGTTATCAACCGAAATTCGGCAAAAATTCGGCAAAATCGTTGAAAAGTATGTACATTTTTCAACTTCAAATGCCTATAGCTCTCTTATTTGACCAGATAGCCGAGAACAAATAGAGAATTTTGTCAGCTTTCCAATGCAAAAAGAATTTTTGAAATCGGTTGGAAAATAAGGAAGTTATAGAAAGTATGACGTCACTTCCGGTTTCGTGGAAAGTGGCATTAAGAGATATCTGAAAATCTCTGAGTCTCTGCTCACACTTGATACGAATCGGCATGCAAAATTTGAAATCAATCTGACCAGCGGTTTGGGCTGTAGACTGAACGGCTGAATAAAAAAAACCAAAAAAAAAACCAACGAATACAATAGGTTTTCGGCGCAGCCGAAAGCCGCCTCAAACCTAACAAGTCAATGCATATATTATCACAGAAATGACTGATAGCACCTCAGATTAATAACAGTTGGTGCCTATGTCTAAATATATTGTTGTGTTCTATTGTTGTTTGTGTTTCGTGTGCCTTTTATTGCTTTCATGCTTTTGCTTAGCATTATCTTGTATGTGACTTCTCTAAGTTAACATACACTGGTCATTGCATGCATTTCTGTGCCTTATTAAAGCATATATATCTTTTGGATGAATAAATGAGCCCAAATCGAAATCGCCGTAGCTCAAGAATTATTGTTATAATTCAATACAATTTCTCATATCACTTCATGATCAGTTTCATTAGCTGCCGACACCCTCCTGAAACCTGTATGTACCATGTTACTTACAGCATATGGTTTTCACCTACTGTATCACTGAATCTGGTTAGATGGAATATTCACCTTGTGTGTCCATTTTTATCACATACTTCAGCACCTGCATATTTAGGTGTTGGAATAAAGGCAATGTAGTTGACATTCCACCAGCTCCATTTAATGATGATAATCCTGGATCACTTCAATTTTGTTCAGTTTGCGTGTTTTGCCTTTTTATTTGGGGGGAGGGTAGATGTCACTATTTCGTGGTTATTTTGCTGTTTAGCATACCATTACACTATCTAGTTTCCTTTGCAATGAAGGTACTACTGTGAACACAGACAGAACAGGGTGTAACCAATGCACAACTGGAAGTTCATGTGATGGATCGACAGAGTCACCTTGTTCAGCAGGCACATACAGCCTCGAAGGGGCATCTAGTTGTCTCACCTGTGCCACTGGTACGTTCTGATATGTTTATTTTAAACTTAATATATTGTATGTGTATGTACATACACAGCACAGATTTGTGCTCGGGCACATAAGACATCATTGCATTAAACATTGTATTGCGCATCTACATTTTTCAGTTGCACGCATTTATGGTGGTCTTGTTCATGGATAAATATGCAGATTTAGGGGTATGCATTTTTCATAATTCCATCTGTATCATTTTTATATTAATGTCTGTAATGGTTTCAACAGCATTTATTTATCAAGTTCATGGACATGCAGAAGATGTAGCGTTTGGATCTGAGAACAACCTTGGATTGGTTAAAAATTCATCTTGTATCCAACCTGAGAATTGCCTTCACTTCAAATGTAATACACTGCAGCTCCATTATAACGCGGTCGCTTATAGCGCGATCTCCATTATAACGCGGGTCTCTCGTGGATCCCAAAAAAATATTAAAACCATCGAGCAAAAATAAATAAAAAAATCAATAAATCGTCCGACGTCGTAGTCATCGTGTAATTAGTTGATTCGTGATTTCTGCAAGTTTATTCAAACAACGAAGTTCAAAGTCCATGAAAGGATTATTATCAGTATGTTAGCAAATGTAATACATCTACCTTTAATCAGGTAATCATGTTAATAGGCATATTTATTAATCAATTCAATTACACATAATTGTCGCTAATAAATGGTTGCGTGTTCGATCGCCTTCATTACGCAAACATTGTATTAGCGAGCCTACCTCACCAAACCCCCTGTTACCTATGTAAACAGCGGGTTTGATGAGGTTGGCGCAATAGGTAATGCGGTCAAATAGGTCACGATGCAGTGACTATTTTCAATCAATAACTTATGTTGTAAGCGATTGTAATGTGTATTTTCAATATTTATATTATTAAAATGTATCATATCGGTACCCCTTTTAGTAATATTTGTATATTTTAAATGTAATGATGTTGTCATGAAGCGCATGAATATAAGTATTAATTAATCCAGTTTATATTGAGGCAAATCACACAGCCTAAAAACATAGTGCTGGAGTATAAACCATAGTATCGTATATTATTCATAAGTATATCACTATTAAACATTAATTACAATATGTATGCATATTATTAAAACAGTAGTTGCTACCGCTGTTTCGCTGTATGTGATATTTATAACAAAATATTTTTTTATTCGTCCGCGTACGGATTTCTGTCGCACAAAGCGCCATTTTAAGTTCATATTTTGACCTGTGAATATGAACCGGACTAAGTTTAAACAACGCTCGATTCCGTCCAATTCAGATTTCTCTGCAGAATGTTCAGACTAACTACATATTAAGTAATGTTGCTAAATAAGTGTTAATGGCTGGAACATGGTTATCACTAAAAGGAAGAAACCACAGTCGTATTATTGAAAAATAAGATTTACCTGAGACCTCATGGAGGCCGCCATTAATCCAGTGTAAACAATAGACCGTGTGATCCCATTTCCTGAGTAGCCCCCGCTTAGTGAAACGATGTGCTAATCATGATATTATGTTCCCCAATAATTGGAAACGGTTTGAATTTCTCGGTAAAAACTACGAAAGTCATAAAAAAATAACGATGTATATTTAACATTGGATACGCTTAAACGGTATTACTCTCTCATCGGATCGTCAGTTGTCGTCGATAGCGATTTGACGTACTGATCTGGTCTTAATTTATTGTCAACTTTCAACGCCATTTACAGAATATATGGTTAATTTTGGAAATAAATAACGGCAAATTACGATGACGTCTGCTCTGAAATATCTGTCAACATGCGGACGTAATTTAAGAAAATCGATTATATTTTAAGGCTACATCTGTGACTAATTACAAATTTATGTATGGTCTTTGGCTACACCCGACACATTACACAGATCTAGTTGTAAATACACGTCGCTTTGTGTGGGGAAAAAATCGATAATGCGTAGTTGTGTGTGACGAGGTGTTGATCTGATGACACCACACAGCTGTGACCCTTAGGCAATGTTTTGAAATTGACGTGTCGTTTTGATGTGTGCCGCAACACCTCACTGTCGGAGACAACATGACAATTAACGATATACTCTCGATTATACACAGATCTTATTAGAAGGTGGTTATTTAAAATAAAGAGTAGTTCAGTACACCTTCGCCGATATTGTTTTTAGAAAATCAGTAATATTTTCCGGAAATGGTGTTGAAAAGTTGACAAAAATTCTATCACCGTATTTAGTTGTGCCGATATTGTTTTAATAAATCAGTAATCTTTTTTCCGTAAATGGTGTTGAAAAATTTACAAAATATATAGCCGCATTTCTCCGATATTCGTTTAGAAAATCACCAATATTTTCTGTAAATGGTGTTGACACAAAATGCAGCGTTCACGCGGAATTCAAATTAAATACAAAATAATAATTTTTTAATAAATAGACGCCGATGGCTACTGTGTTTGCGGCCAGTGAATTCTGAACGTGGTAGCCACAGGCGCAGTTCGAACAGTGTTGTGAGCAGATGGAGGACAATAATTATTTCAAATTCATAAAAAAATGTTTGCTGTCCGAAAATTAATTAATTGTGACAGCCAAAAAAAAATAGATTTTGGGACGTAAAAACATTATATGGTATAGACAGTATTAGACAGTACCTCAAACTTAAAAAAACAGTAACAAACTGTGTGTATATATTACTTAAACTTAAAACATCAGTAACAAACTGTCTGTGTATATATTACTTAAAGACAGACACTTTAATTGTTGGTAAGTTTCTATCAATTTATAGGTATTTTTATTAAAATCATAAAATTGTGAGAATATTAAAAAATATTAAAATCACAAAAATAATATATATGGAGAAAATTTTTTTATACCACGTCGAGATTTGAACCCCCGACCCTTTCGGGAATCGGTAATTAAATCATTGAAATTGGCGACCTTAACCTCACGACTGTTGCGCCATTTATGACAATCACAGTTATACAGAAGTGCTATCAGTATTACGCCACCATTTGAACGTAATAATTATTAAATTATTTGCAACTCCATCTACAACAATATCGTTACAGAGATAGGCTATTGAAACAACATGTATTAGTACCCATAACATAACAAAGTAATGTATCATTATATATCACAGGAGATAGCTTAAAACTATATATCCTAATCATAAACAGAACAATCCGTTTGGCTGGTATGAAAATAGTTCGCGTGATATTGATTATCTCCCTTGCCGAAAGTAGTTCAGTGATTTATTAATTCCAAATAAGACGTGTTTGCGTAATGTTTCTTTTTCTTTACTCCCAGGTGTAATATTTAGCGTTCTATAAATAGACACAGGTGGAAGACTCGGACCTATGACACCAAAAAAATGCCTATTAAAAAAAATCCCATTACCCCACCCACTTGATATCGTACATTACCATCTTATATAAAGAGGATGGTAATGTATGAGACCAAGTGGGTGGGGTAATGGGATTTTTAGCTCACCTGAGCGAAGCTCATGTGAGCTATTGTTACCGCAATGTGTCCGTCGTCCGTCGTCGTCGTCCGTGAACATTTTTAAACGTCTTCTCCTCGGTAACCATTGGGCCTATGGTCACCAAACTTCATGGTCATGGTCCTTAGGTAGGGGGATTACAAAATTGTTAAAATGACGTCATTACGTAATCCAAGATGGCCGCCGTCTAAAAATAGCACAAATTCTTAAAAAATCTTCTTCTCAAGAACCGCCAACCGGATTTCGACAAAACTTGGTAGGAATGATCGATGTACATTGCTCTTTCAAAGTTGTTAAAATGGTGACCCTGGGGTTAAAAATGGGCTGGCACGTGGGGTCAAATTGGGGTCAAATGACTGAATATGGTCATTTCATATATCAAATTGAAGGTATCAATGAGGCGATCACTCTGGTGCATTTTTTGTCGAAATCGGATTGTTATGTCATCCAAGATGGCCGCCGAAAGGTCAAAAGGTCGTTCTTTTATTAGAGATTTCAAAATTCTTCTTCACATGAACCGCTTGGCCCATGGTAGCCAAACTTAAAAGTTATGGTCCATGTGTGAAGCCTTTTCAGATTTGTTAAAATGGAGGTCATCGCTAATCCAAATTTTATTTTTGACTGAATATGGTCATGTCATATATCAAATTGAAGGTATCAATGAGGCGATCACTCTGGTGCAATATTTGTCGGAATCGGATGATTATGTCATCCATGATGGCCACCAAAAGGTCCATTTATTCAAGATTTTTAATGTCTTTTTCTCAGGAACCACATGGCCGATGCTGGGTGAAGCATTTTCAGATTTTGTAAAATGAGAGTCATCGCTTAATCCAAGATGACCGCCATCTAAAAATAGCACAATTTTTTTAAAACACATGAACTCAATGTCACATTCTCCTCTGGTGTTCATGGAGTCAGGTGAGCGAATTAGGGCCATCATGGCCCTCTTGTTTTAATAGGCATTTTTTTGGTGTCATAAGTCCGAGTCTTCCACCTGTGTAAATAGACTGGTGTTTCAGCATTATGTGGGTATGGGATCACGTGGTCTATTGTTTACACTGCAGCCCACGGCAATCTCGCTTAAATCGTAAATTTCATTCATCAATATGACTTGCAGCGTAAACAATAGATCACGTGACCCCACATCCTGAGATTATGCACATATCAACCGCATGAATAGGCAGGACACATGACCATAGGCATTATTTATTATCAATTAATCCGTTTAAGCGTCTGTTGATCGCGAGTAGTATACATTGTAATAAGCGTCTGTCTATCGCGAGCACTATACAACGTAATAAGCATGATTTTATATAACTCATATGTTTAATACATTAATACATACAAGTTTGTATGTCATAGGCATTATTAATAATTACTTTAACTTCTGTTCAAATGACATGATTTTATATGGGTCCGTTGTTAATGGAATTCCCGCAATAGTTGGTAACCGAAATGCGAATGATACCAGTAACCCGTGCAGTACCAGTACCCGTGCATGTCGCAACATTTTATAATGGAGCTGCAGTGTATGCATATTTCTACTGTCTGTTGCACGTTTTGCTGCCGGCGACCTTTTGCGCATTAAACACATTAAATCTTTAAAATATGTAAATGCAAGTACTTTTTCATCAATAACAAAACAATCACCCTTCCAATTTTTTTTATTAGATAAAATTCGATCAAATATTGATTTTATTGCAAAAAAAAACATTTTTATTTAATTCTTTTTTATTTGTTGACCGATTTTCAAAATCTAACTTGTGTTTGCTTAGTTACACCGTTTCCAAGCTATCTAACCAGGTTTCAGTGTCAATTTACAAATTATATTGTTTTTGAACTCCTCCCCCAGCTCCTTCTGCTGCTTTTCCTCCATGTGAAATTCCCATAGGAAAATTCGTTTTTTCGCAATAAAATCAATGTTTGACGGAATTTTATGAAATAAAAAAATTGGAAAGGGTGACTTTTGTTATTGATGAAATAGTCCTTAGATTTAAATATTTGTTTTAATTTAATGTGTTTAAAAGCCGAAAGTTAGTCGGCAGCAAACAGTTTCATTTTAAAGTAACAAACTCAAATTCCCGCACAGCCACAGTGTTGTTGACATATTTTGACAAGTAAAGCCGATTAGTAGGGCATAGAGGGGCCCAATGTAATCCAAAGAATGAATTTGGAAACAGTTATATATATAGTTGCTTATTTAGTACTGTTATTAATAAAGGTTTTACATTTTGAGTCTCAGAATTGTTTATAGACATCTAATGCACAATCATTTTGGTTATAGTTAATGCATACCTACAATTGGACAATGTATGTAACGTTTCGTGATTCTTGTTCATTTTAGTAGTGACAAATTTAAATCTACATGTTTTTCTTAGACTGCATCGCCACACACACAACACACCAATGTTAACGAGAATATCAGGACTTTTGAGAACAGTTTTGCCGTCGTGGGTAATGCGAAGTATTTTTAGCAAAGCTCATGTGAGCTATTGTTATGGCAAAGTGTCCGTCGTCCGTCGTCCGTCCGTCCGTCCGTGAACATTTTCAATCATCTTCTTCTCCCGAACTGCTGAGCCGATATTGGTTTAAACTTCACAGGGATGATATATGGGTGATGCCATTTCAGATTTGTTAAAATGGAGGTCATCGACAATCCAAGATGGCCGCCATGGAAAAGTAGGTCAAATTTTTAAAAAATCTTCTTCTCACGAACCGCCAGGCCGATTGCGACGATACTTGGTATGAATGATCGATAGTTAGCGCTGTTTCAGATTTGTTCATATGGTGGCCCGTGGGTCAAAAATGGGCGTCGCCCGAGGGGTCAAATAGGGGTCAAATTTTATTTTTAACCGAATATAGTCATGTAATATATCAAATTGAAGGTATTGACGAGACAATCACTCTGGAACATTTTTTGTCTAAATCATATGATTACATCATCCAAGATGGCCACCGATAGTTCAAATGGTCATTCTTTTACTAAAGATTTCAAACGTTTTTTTCTTGTAAACTGCTTGGCCGATATTGGCCAAACTTAACTGTAATGGTCTGTGGTTGAAGCCTGTTCATTTTTGTTAAAATGGAGGTCATCACCAAATCCAAGATGGCCGCCGTTGAGAAGTAGGTCAAATTCTTAAAAAATCTTCTTCTCACGAACCGCCAGGCCGATTTCGACGATACTGGGTATGAATGATCGATAGTTAGAGCTGTTTCAGATTTGTTCATATGGTGGCCCCTGGGTCAAAAATGGGCGTCGCCCGAGGGGTCAAATAGGGGTAAATTTTATTTTTAACCGAATATAGTCATATAATATATCAAATCGAAGGTATTGACGAGACGATCACTCTGGAGAATCTTTTGTCTAAATCAGATGATTACGTCATCCAAGATGGCCACTGATAGTTCAAAAGGTCTTTTACTAAAGATTTCAAACGTCTTTTTCTTGTGAACTGCTTGGCCGATATTGGCCAAACTTAACTGTAATGGTCTGTGGGTGAAGCCTGTTCATTTTTGTTAAAATGGAGGTCATCACCAAATCCAAGATGGCCGCCGTTGAGAAGTAGGTCAAATTGTCAAAAAATCTTCTTCTCACAAACCTCCAGGCCGATATCGACGAAACTTGGTAAGAATGATTGATAGTTATCGCTGTTTCAGATTTGTTCATATGGTGGCCCCTGGGTCAAAAATGGGTGTGGCCCGAGGGGTCAAATGGGGTCAAATTTTATTTTTGACAGAATATGGCCATATAGTATATCGGATCGAATATATATAGTATATCGGATCGAATGTATCGACGAGACGATCACTCTACAGCATGTTTTGTCTAAATCAGATGATTTAGTCATCCAAGATGGCCACCGAAAGGTAAAAAATTTGTTTTACGATTTCAAACGTATTATTCTTGTGAACTGCTGGGCCAATATTGGCCAAACTTAACTGAAATGATTTGTTGGTGAAGCCTGTTCATTTTTGTCAAAATGGAGGTCATCACCAAATCCAAGATGTCCGCCGTTGAAAAGGAGGTCAAATTGTCAAAAAATCTTCTTCTCACAAACCGCCAGGCTGATTTCGACGAAACTTTGTATGAATGATCGATAGTTAACGCTGATTCAGATTTGTTCATATGGTGGCCTCTGGGTCAAAAATGGTCATGGCCCGAGGGGTCAAATAGGGGTCAAATTTTATTTTTGACCGAATATGGTCATTTTATATATCAAATTGAAGGTATAGCAGTAAATCACATGCACATTCGCAATATATGTTAGATCAGAAGGTACCAACAAATTCTGTGGAACATTTGAAGTTGTAAGTGAAGAGTCTTTGTGAAATCAAGATGACCACTATGGAGGCTTTTAGGTGAACGATACAGGCCCATTTGGGCCTCTTGTTCATATTATATTTTATTAATTTAATTGGATCTAGAAACAAAATTAAATATTTTTGCGGTCAAAACAATTTAGGAAGTCTCCTTGAAGATCCTCGCACACTCATTTCCCGGAAGAGCACAAATACTGTTTATCCTGTCAACAATTACGTCATATTACATGTCATCACAAAAATAGGCAGAGTTCATGTCAATGTTCATTGTCATCTAGCTTCTATTTTCGTGGAATACTAATGATGGTCCATGCTGAATATATCGGAATGCTAAAAGGCTTTATAGAAGTTGCATTCAATTTTAATCCCTATTTTATCTCTGCAACTGAATAAGTCCTGTCAAAATATTATATTCTTGCTGCTCCTTATTATGGCTAAGGCCAGTTTTTTTTTATTACATGTAGTTGGTTTACAGATCCGCCGACCCGATTTTTTGACAATGTGGAAAAAAATTAAAAATTTAATTTCCGATTTTTTTTTTGATTTTTTTACCTCCGATCCAAAAAAAAAAAATAAAATTTTTTGCTGTGCCGAGAAAAGTAAGTGGCGGAAACCGGATCTGATCTTAGCAGCAGCGACAACAACAACAAACAACCTGCGAATTGACGATTATGATTTGATATATCTCTGTTTCAGATTGAATGCAAAAATTCAAAACCTTAACGCTCGGGTAAATGCCTATATTTTCTGTTTTCTTGCTCCGATGTGCTTCATATTTCATGTATGCGTTCTTCCTAGGGTCCTCTACCGCCCTGCCACAAATCCACACTCGTGCCACCCCCACTGATATTCGTTTCAACTATATCGCCGCTTTGTTGTCTTGTATTTAATTATACCAGATACGGTATTAATATGTACGCATTACGCAACCCATTCACAGTGATCAACATTCAACAGTATGTGAATATGAAACTGAGTTGCTATGTAGAATATAAAGAAACTTGCTGAACCGACTCCCTACGTTAACCGACAAACTCTTGGTCCGAGACGATGCCGGTTAACACAAGTTTCACTCTATCACAATCACTGGCCTTTTTGTTTTTTACCGACCACAAACCGACCCAACTATGAGCCTTAAAAAGGTGAACCGACCCAACCATGTGCCTTAAAAAGGTGATTTTTATGGTGTTCGGACCGTCCGTCTGTCCGTCACATGTTCGGTTAACCACTTAAGTGCTCAAGTTCTTCAATATTTCAACACATCATTCATTGGTATGTGTGCTATACCTGCCTTGTCATACTTTATATTACCTTGACCTTTTGACCTTCACAGGGCTGCTGAAAGGACTTAGCAATTTCGGTTAACCAGTTTGTCACAGTTTCTCAAACTGGCCATAGCATCTACATAAGTTGCTTAACTGCTTCAACCCTGTGCCAAAAAGAATAAAAGAATTGAAAAAACTTTTTTTTATTTTTATTTTTTTCCGACCGACCGACCGACCCGATCTCGCGGAAAAAAAATCCGTAAACCAACAAATAAAAAAAAACTGGCCTATTGCACTGTATGTTTGATAACGTCTCGGCTATTTATTATTCAATGTCAAAAGGACATAAAGATGGACTCAAAATGAAATGATTGTAAATAGATATCTGCATGCTGAAGGATGCATAATTATGTTTTGAGCGTATACTTTAATTGCATTTTCAAAATCAAGGAGTGTGATTGATAGAGGATTTGCTCTGAATTAACATGCATGATCATGTATCTATCAAATACTTGAATGTTTCTGCAGGATTAGGCAATTCAAAGCTCACATTTGGTCAAACCACGTACATACTGTATGAATTGGCATGTCTTTAATAATGACCATTTTTAATGTGATTAAACAATATAACCAATGTAAGCTGCATGCATATTTTTATCCGTAACAATTGACATGAAGATAAACACCTTTCTCGTTTTAAATGTATCATAAAATAAGGTAAATTAATGGTTCAGATGTGACTTTTAGCTATGTCCTTCAAGGGAAGGGTTAGTTGTTCATACTTTGGATATTGTAAGTTTATTATAAATGTATTTGCCCCATGTTAATCTGAATGGAAAATCCCATCCTTAGCTGGGTCTGTTAACATTAATAAAGCAAACAGAGCATGTCACGATGCTGTATTTCCCACTGTATGCAGTACAGTAGCAGTAATCGCCAGGATAGCACCTCAGATTAATAACAGTTGGTGCCTATGTCTAAATATATTGTTGTGTTCTATTGGTGTTTGTGTTTCGTGTGCCTTTTATTGCTTTCATGCTTTTGCTTAGCATTATCTTGTATGTGACTTCTCTAAGTTAACATACACTGGTCATTGCGTGCATTTGTGTGCCTTATTAAAGCATATATATCTTTTGGATGAATAAATGAGCCCAAATTGAAATCGCCGTAGCTCAAGAATTATTGTTATAATTCAATACAATTTCTCATATCACTTCATGATCAGTTTCATTAGCTGCTGACACCCTCCTGAAACCTGTATGTACCATGTTACTTACAGCATATGGTTTTCACCTACTGTATCACTGAATCTGGTTAGATGGAATATTCACCTTGTGTGTCCATTTTTATCACAAATTTATCACACATTTATTTTATAACACAGCAAAGGACTAAACTATACATGTACTTCGTTCTCAAGCTAATTCAAGACTGACTACTCTCTGTCTATAATATCAGCAGCCTGGATTCTTACAGGCGAGGTAATATAATATCTCATGCAGCTGCTATGATATTTCGGCATTAGGCTCTGCTGGAACCTTATGTAGCCCATAAGCTGACCAAAATTAGTCCTTGAATTTATACAGTGTATTCTGTATGCCCGAGTATGACGTACTTTGTTTAAATATGTCTTTGTTTGGTTTGTGAGGTATGATGAAGTTGTTTTAAGTTGTTGATGTTAGTACTGGTAAATTGTCATTCTGACCTTTGATGAAATAATTCATTGATATAACCTGGTGTAATTGAGTTTGCAACCTTATACATACATTTTGCTTCTCGTAGAAAGATCCTTTCATATACGTTTAAAACTTTTAGTTCTTGCATGCTTTGAATTGTATTTTCAACATTGTAATCAAGTATTATTTTAACTGCTCGTTTCTGTAGTCTAAACAGTCTTAGTAGATTTTGCTGTGATGAGCATCCCCAAATTATGTTACAGTTAAAAAGTGTTTAATACATGATAATGACCATATGTTAGACTTAATTTTCTTAGAAACTTTATCCACATGAATTGTCCAGCTTACAAGGTCAAATGACGTAGAAGTTCCGTTCCGAAATCTGCGTTAAAGTTTTTAAATACCTTATATCTCTGCAGTCCTAAGTCACATTGACTTGAAACTTCATATGCTTATTAGTCATGATCCATATATTCATGCTGTATCCCACTTGTGCGGCCCCTGTGCCCAAGGTCAAGGTCAAATGACGTAGAAGTCTCGTTCCGAAATCTGCGTTAAAGTTTTTAAATACCTTATATCTCTGCAGTCCTAAGTCACATTAACTTCAGTGGGTGGAAGGTGGGTGCAAGCGATGGGTAATTTAACGATCGGGGTTCATCCTTACCGGAATTCCGACTGGAGACCTGGTTTGGCCCTCACATACGTCTTTGGCATTTTGTATGTGACAGTTGAATCTGGTTATACCCCTTATGTGAGTATTACGATTATTCGTAATCCTATTTTAGGGGAAGGGGCCAAGTGACTGGTGTGGTATGGACCTGCCACCAGGTCAGGTCATTCTAATTTCAGGGCTGAATATATTGTTTCTCGATGTAAATATTCCGTTCTGATTTTGGAATTTTCCCCCCAATGCAGCAGGTTAAAACGGGATCGAACCCATTTGCCCGGCCTTACATGACCTTAGCTGTTGATAGGCCGTTAAACACCAATAAACAAACAAACAAACACATTGACTTCAAACTTCATATGCTTATTAGTCATGATCCATATATTCATGCTGTATCCCAATCATGCAGCCCCTGTGCACAAGGTCAAGGTCAAATGACTTAGAAGTTTGCGTTCCGAAATCTGCGATAAAGTTTTTAAATACCTTATATCTCTGCAGTCCTAAGTCACATTGACTTGAAACTTCATATGCTTATTAGTCATCATCCATATATTCATTCTGTGTTCCACTCATGTGTCCCCTGTGCCCCTATGTCAAGGTCAATTGTAATTGAGTTAATATTCTTTTTTTGTTTTTATTTTACTTGCACCTATCTCCTTAAATAATTTCCATACACTTGACGGTTTGTTGTTATTATCTTCATTCAATGCTGTGTATTGTTCTTTTTTACTCTTTTTAATAAGGCTTGTGATTTTATTTATCCATATTTTAAATTATGTTTCATCGTTTAATGATTTGTACCTATCTTGAGGCTTTATTGCATCTAGTATGCCGGGAGTGAGCCATTTAGGCTGCTGTTTGTTTTTAAGGGGAGGTGCCCATTGACCATTTCTATAAATAGTGCACACCATATGTCAAGAGCATCATTTGTTTTTCATAAAATATTTGAATAACATCCCATGAAATACTTTGAAGATCAGCTATGAATTTTTGTTCGTTAAAATTCTTAAAAGACCTGTATGTTATTGTATGGTGGGAGTTTCAGGGGCGGATACAGCATTTGGGGAACGAGGGGGGGTGGGGCTTGTCCTATTTGCTGGGCGCGGGGTACGAGGGTTCACGTACTGGGTTTGATCGCCTGTCCCAACATTTTAGTATTCATATGTGTTTACAAGTACACGGGTTAATGACCATTGTGGTACTCAAGGTGACATACAGGTAATTCTCATTATCTCGAAGTTGACCGGCCTGAGCAAAATATATCGACATATCCGAACTTTGAGATAAAAATTCACCAAATTTAGCGACCATTCTGGAACAAATCCGAACAGAATCGCTTAAAAAATACCGACTTTAATTTATTTTCTGGTATGCTATTGATGGCATGATAAATACTCAGAAATATAAACAAATCGTTGCCAGTTATAGCTCGTCATTTTCAGAAAAATGTATATTTATTTCAAGATGACAATGCACGAATCACACGGCTAGGGTAGTGCTGGAACGTATTAAGGGTACGAGGTTGCCAGCACAATCAGCAGATACTAACATTATATAGAATAGGTGGCATTTCATGAAAACGAAACTTCAGTTGAGAATCAGACGCATTAAATCAAACAATGATCTTTTTAACAAGATTACCAATAGTTTGGAGGGCATCAGGCCATAATACATCCAGAACTTATATTCATTGTTACAGTGAAAATTCGCAATATCATGTAGCCGAAGGGTCGTCTGATATCTGAGTTTTGCAGAGTATGATCAATGTGCATCCCTTTTATCCAGGAGAATACACACAATTGTCTAGTTCATCTAACCCTTTCAGCCTTAAGTAGCTGGGATGGACTGTGATGTGTTAATCTTGCAACCAATGCAATTATCAAAAAATGATTTTCAGACTATCCATTTATGAAACTTTTGTGTTTTAGGTATCAAAAATATAAAATATGATTTGCAAAAAGTGCATATCCTGATGAGACTGCTCGTCACGAGCCAGCTCATTTGGATCTACACTGTTTGCAAACATCACAAAAGAGGTCTGTAGTGTTGAAAGGGTTAAATGTCCATTTACTTTTTGGTAGAAATCAACCAAGCAGTCAATTTGGACACATCTGGATTGAGATGTAACACAATTGACATTACTGAAACAAGTCAGCTCAGAACAGGTGTTCTATATATCTATTGTGTCTTTCCAGGATATTAACAAAGTTGGTGTTCTTGGGTTTCAAAGCCATGCTATTTTGCCTTTACTATTTTCTGTAGACCAGCTCAGTAGCCATTGCTGTAGTCTGCTGACTCAATTTGTGTATAGGAACACTGGCTTTTCCTGTGGTATGAGTAGCTATCAAATAAATCTTGATTTTCTATTGCAACACGCCACAGATTTCATGCTTTTTAACATCGGAGAGCTTATGTGTTCGTTACTGTAAAGCTTTCTGAGCACATTCTCCTAATTTGTACTCAAATTGAGTACAGCTCAGCATTGACCATGAAACATGATGTTAAACGTGAAAGTGATGTCCATGCTCATAAATCGTGCTTCTAAGCACAGGCTGTGGGCGCCTCTTTAACCCATTATAATCGCAACACACTTTTAGGTCTATGTAAATGTTACACTATTGTTCAATAATTGTGGATGTGTCTCGTGAAATGGACCTTAATTTCTGAGAATACGGGAAATGTAAATTGTCGTCTGCTGTTATTTGTTTTGTCTTTTTTTCTCAATAAAAAATATGGTTTGACAGCACTTTACAATTTCCAATGGAAGGGATTCTAAAGTGTTGTTAAACTATGCTTTTGATGAGAAAAATGGAAAATGAAAAGTAATCAGCAGATGACAAAATTTAATTCAGCACTGTAAGGGTTAATATAACCCCGACATACTTGTATGTCTAGAGGTATATAGTTTTTGTCGCGCCCGCTTGCGGAAAGCGCGATATAGTCGGCACTTTGGCGTACGTACGTACGTACGTACGTGTGTCCGGTTAAAGTTTTTGGTTAAGTTTTTTGGTTAAGTTTTTTGGTTAAAGTTTTTGGTTAAGTTCTTTGGTTAAATTTTTTGGTTAAGTTTTTTGGTTCAGTTTTTTGGTTAAAGTTTTTCGTTAAAGTTTTTCGTTATACTATTTCTCTGCAACTGCTTTGCCCATTACCTTGAAACTTCACATGGGTGTTTATCATCAACTATATTTTTATTATACCCCCCTCCCGTGCAGCCCCTGTGCCCAATGTCAAGGTCAAATTACTTTGAAGTTTTTGGTTAAGTTCTTTGGTTAAAGCTTTTGGTTAAGTTTTTTGGGTAAGTTTTTTGGTTAAAGTTTTTGGTTAAGGTTTTTGGTTAATTTTTTGGTTAAAGTTTTTCGTTATATTTTTTGGTTAAGTCTTTTGGTTAAAGTTTTTCGTTATACTATATCTCTGCAACTGCTTTGCCCATTACCTTGAAACTTCACATGGGTGTTTATCAACATGTATATTTTCATTCTACCCCCCTCCCGTGCGGCCCCTGTGCCCAATGTCAAGGTCAAATTACTTTGAAGTTTTTGGTTAAGTTTTTTTCGCGCCCTCTAGCGGAAAGCGCGATATAGTCGGCACTTTGGCGTACGTACGTACGTTCGTAGTACGTACGTACGTACGTACGTGTGTCCGGTTAAAGTTTTTGGTTAAGTTTTTGTCACGCCCGCTTGCGGAAAGCGCGATATAGTCGGCACTTTGGCGTACTTACGTACGTACGTGTGTCCGGTTAAAGTTTTTGGTTAAGTTGTTTGGTTGAGTTCTTTGGTTAAAAGTTTTTGGTTAAGTTTTCTGGTTAAGTTTTTTGGTTAAGTTTTTTGGTTAAAGTTTTTCCTTATACTATATCTCTGCAACTGCTTTGCCCATTACCTTGAAACTTCACATGGGTGTTTATCATCATGTATATTTTCATTCTACCCCCCTCCCGTGCGGCCCCTGTGCCCAATGTCAAGGTCAAATTACTTTGAAGTTTTTGGTTAAAGTTTTTTTCGCGCCCTCTAGCGGAAAGCGCGATATAGTCGGCACTTTGGCGTACGTACGTACGTTCGTAGTACGTACGTACGTACGTGTGTCCGGTTAAAGTTTTTGGTTAAGTTTTTGTCACCTCCGCTTGCGGAAAGCGCGATATAGTCGGCACTTTGGTGTACTTACGTACGTGTGTCCGGTTAAAGTTTTTGGTTAAGTTGTTTGGTTGAGTTCTTTGGTTAAAGTTTTTGGTTAAGTTTTCTGGTTAAGTTTTTTGGTTAAGTTTTTTGGTTAAAGTTTTTCGTTATACTATATCTCTGCAACTGCTTTGCCCATTACCTTGAAACTTCACATGGGTGTTTATCATCATGTATATTTTCATTCTACCCCCCTCCCGTGCGGCCCCTGTGCCCAATGTCAAGGTCAAATTACTTTGAAGTTTTTGGTTAAAGTTTTTTTCGCGCCCTCTAGCGGAAAGCGCGATATAGTCGGCACTTTGGCGTACGTACGTACGTACGTACGTACGTATGTGTGTCCGGTTAAAGTTTTTGGTTAAGTTTTTGTCACGCCCGCTTGCGGAAAGCGCGATATAGTCGGCACTTTGGCGTACGTACGTACGTATGTACGTACGTGTGTCCGGATAAAGTTTTTGTTAAGTTTTTGTCACGCCCGCTTGCGGAAAGCGCGATATAGTCGGCACTTTGGCGTACGTACGTACGTATGTACGTACGTATGTACGTACGTGTGTCCGGTTAAAGTTTTTGGTTAAGTTGTTTGGTTGAGTTCTTTGGTTAAAGTTTTTGGTTAAGTTTTCTGGTTAAGTTTTTTGGTTAAGTTTTTTGGTTAAAGTTTTTCGTTATACTATATCTCTGCAACTGCTTTGCCCATTACCTTGAAACTTCACATGGGTGTTTATCATCATCTATGTTTTCATTCTACCCCACTCCCGTGCGGCCCCTGTGCCCAATGTCAAGGTCAAATTACTTTGAAGTTTTTGGTTAAGGTTTTTGGTTAAGTTTTTTGGTTAAGTTTTTTGGTTAAAGTTTTTCGGTTAAAGTTTTTCGTTATACTATATCTCTGCAACTGCTTTGCCCATTACCTTGAAACTTCACATGGGTGTTTATCATCATCTGTATTTTCATTCTACCCCACTCCCGTGCGGCCCCTGTGCCCAATGTCAAGGTCAAATTACTTTGAAGTTTTTGGTTAAGTTTTTTGGTTAAAAAGTTTTTTGGTTAAGTTTTTTGGTTAAAGTTTTTCGTTATACTATATCTCTGCAACTGCTTTGCCCATTACCTTGAAACTTCACATGGGTGTTTATCATCATCTGTATTTTCATTCTACCCCACTCCCGTGCGGCCCCTGTGCCCAATGTCAAATTACTTTGAAGTTTTTGGTTAAGTTTTTTGGTTAAAGTTTTTGGTTAAGTTTTTTGGTTAAGTTTTTTGGTTAAAGTTTTTGGTTAAGTTTTTTGGTTAAGTTTTTCGTTATACTATATCTTTTTTTTTAGTGTCCATGCCTCGCCACAAGGCACGACATGCAGGCCGCGGCCATCTAGTCTATAATTCCGTCCATCCATCCGCTCGTCCGTCCATCTGCTTGTCTGTCCATCCACGTTAAAGTTTTTGTGTACCTAATATCTCTGCAATGGTAAGTCAGATTGACTTCAAGCTTCATATACTTCCTTATCATCATCCATATTTTTATTCCATATCTCACCCATGCAGCCTTCATGTCCAAGGTCAAGGTCAAATTCTAAATTTGCGTTTAAAGTTTTTTAAATATTTGCGTCAAAGTTTTATTTGTCGGTTCAGGTGGTGGCCGGGGGTATGCCTGAGCCCCTTCTCACTTCTCATATTTGTGGCCAGTTTAGATCCTGATCTACTAGTCCCATTGTGCAGCTTGATAAGGTATACAATTTGTTAGAAACTTTTCAGACATTTCACTGACTGAATAGCATACAGTTCACACCTAGTTCACACCTAGAAACAAAATTGCTACCCTGCTCCATACCTCTCGCAAGGGTAGCAATTTAACCCCATCTCTTTAATGTAACACATGGAAGAGTGATTTTTGCAATCGGTTATCCCGGCGTGTTTGATATGTTAGCGATCTAAAACTGTCAAAGCTGTATCAATAAATTATTAATAAAGAACATACACATGCATATATTGGTTATTTTACCGTATCAAGGCGTGTATCTGACATTTACATGTATATCTTGTACATTTGAAAGCTTCATTTCGCTATGTTGAATGTTGAATAACAACAAGAGAAAAAATGGCTTCCATGGAAATATGATTACCCTGTTCTATTATTTTGGGCAATTTACTAGTTCTACATCAAAGATTATTTGCTTGAAGATATAACCTATACTGTTTACTAAATTTTTACCTACATGCAACAGTTTTGTGTATGCACTTCGATTGCTCACATTTTTTAAATGGGTCAAATTGTAGCCATAGATAACATATCGGAGGCAAACTATTGTAGCTAAGTTCACACCCTGATCAGATTTCAAATTTCCTAATAGGTCATAAAAAGGCTATGGGTCCATTTTCTCCAATCACAGTCAATATTCAGCTTATTTCATTTTTATAGGGAGAAATTTGTTATAATTTCTGTTTCCTTTAACAAAGCGTTTTGATATTTCACACATGCCTTTCTCTAGTGATTCACTATTATGCTGTGACAAATCCACGACCATCATGTTAACCCCAAGGTGAAGGTTACAATCTTGATGCGTTCATAAACTTAACATTGAGGGAAATTTGTTACCATTTCTGTTTCCTTTCACCAAACGTCTTGATATTTCACACATGCCATTCTCTAATGATTCACTATTATGCACAAATCCATGACCATAAACTTAACATTGAGGGAAGTTTGTTACCATTTCTGTTTCCAAACGTCTTGATATTTCTTTCACACATGCCTATCATGCTGTGACAAATCCGCGATTGTCATCCCACGTTAATCCCAAAGTCAAGGTCGCAATCTTAGTGTATTCATAAATTTAACATTGATGAAGGTTTATTATAATTTCCTTTCACCACACTTCTCGATATTTCAAACATGCCTTCTTCTAATGGTTTTCTATCATTCTGTGACAAAGCTACGACTCTCATACCTCCGCTAACGCCAAGGTCAAGGTCACAATTTTAGTGTGTTCACAAACTTTTTTGTGGGGAAAATTTGTTTCTATTTTTGTTTCCTTTCACGCTGCTTCTTAATATTTCACTTGCTGTGACAATTCCATGAGTCTCTGGTCTTCGCTAATCCCAAGGTCAAGCATCACCAGGCGCACTTCGTTGTCTTCTGACAACTTTTGTTATATACTTCATTGAAAGAAACTGGGATTTGATAATGCGCTGCCGTAAAACTGATTCTCAGACCATAAAGCCTCCCACATACTGCTCCAAATTGTAAAAACTGAGCATGGTTTCTCCTAGTTTGAACAATGTTGAAGTAAATGGTGAAAAAACACACATGTGATTTGTATCGAGTATCTGAGATCTCATCCGATACCGTGGCATTTGCATCATTTTGTCGTGTTTGTTTCATATTGTACTTTATCACATGAAAACCTTGTTATGACGTGTTGTAACCCATTTCATAAATGTGATATTACACACATGTAATAACACCTGCAGCGAATTTGATTGACTGCATGGCCGCATCACCCTTATTACATATTGGTATTATGCGCTAGCGTTATGCCAAACAAAAAAAACAAAGAAATTCCAAATGATGTCCCCAATGATGCGACAAAATAACAATGTTTTGACGTTGACGTCATCCTATTTTAAACAGCATTACACGCGCTCCTGTTTGGTAATATGAAGTGTTTACAAAGAACGGGAACCTATACTATGGCACATTTATAATATATTAGTTGCTAGCATTCAAACTATTTTTTTTTGTGGAGATTTTCAGCTTGATGAGAAAATAGTCAATGGTGTCTTCCCGTTGAAACGTATTGGATATCTCCCAAGTTTTCTGCTATTTGGAGTGTGAAGTCATGTGATAAACATCATCTCAAACTTGTTTCTATTTGATATGAAATTTATGAAATTCGTCAGCAAGAGGCTCGTTTCATACATATCAAATGGAAGCTCATTTGAGATCCTCTATTGCTTACTTGCTAATTTTGGCCTAGAATGAATTTTGTCCAAATATTTATTGTTATTACGGTACTTGCTAATTTTGGCCATCAGGTACGACTGTAAACCCAATGAGAACCGCGTGTGATCCGTGCACTGCCGGGAGTTCCTGTGATGGTACAACAGAGACCAACTGTACAGCAGGCAACTACAGTCTGGAAGGGGCGCCTACTTGTCTCTCGTGTCCCAGTGGTACGTGCACTACACATGCTGGGTCTGTACTGTTCATTCAAGTAGGTCAGCTGATTGCCGTGATATAATTCCATCTCTAAAATATTTAGATTTTGAACATTTGCCACATCCAGGTATGACAAGACAAGATTTCGTACCTGAATTAATTATAAAAGTTGCATTGTGTCTGGATTCGAAATTAACAAAACAAATTCTTCCTATGGTAGGTGCCCTACAGTTCCATGGCTGGTAAATCAAACACTCATGTTCGAGTCATATTTTGAATACCCCTTGGTCTACTTTCATGAAACTTCACATTATGCGTTATCTTCCATTATTTTTTTTCTCGCACAGATTTCGTGCCTGGCGTGTAACTCGATTACCCTTTGATATATGTGCATGAAACTTCACTCATTCATAGACCATGACCCAACGGTGTGTTATGCGTGAGTAGTATATAGTAGTATATAAGAGTCACAATGATACCACCACCCTCTGAAAGGCACCGGCTAACTGCATGGTGGTATCATTTGTGACTCTTATATACTACTTGGATTTCCCCCCACTGTTCGGCGGGTATGTATGAGAAGAATGGACCATATTTTTCATCAACCGCGAGACCATATATTTATGACATGAGAAGATACACCCTATTAGAGATAAGAATCCCTATGTTATACTCAGTATATTTATACAACATAATGGTTCTAGTTAAGTGTGCGTGGTTGAAGACAGGTAGTCACGAGAGGTGTCATCACACCGGTATTTACGAATATTGCAAACATCACCGTGCATGGATGCGAAGAGGTTCCGTTTCACCTCGCCCATGTCGACATTGTGGGGTAGGGACCAAAGCCGAGTCATTGCTGTGTCCACCATGCGGTGGCACTCAGGCTACTCATCGAATGGTTAACAAGGGATTACGTGCTCTCAAGTATTATCGTTTAGTAATAATTCAAATCGGAAAGTCAGTTAGAAAGATAGAATCAATCTGATGTGTAGTTTTTGATAAGTCACGGTGTTTCTACAGCATTAAAACACTGTAAAAAAACATTATCAAACTAATTTTATAAAATTGGAAATTGAACAGAAAAAAACAACTACCAATATTATTAGAGAAAATGGATAATACAATACAATTGGAATTGAAAGTTTTTAATGCCTGTGTTGAAGAAGTTTACGAAGAATACGGGGGTTATAGTCCTATATTTAAATTCTATAAAATGAAAACACTAGGCGATATCGAATACATGAAATATCAGCGTAATTTATTACGCTCCGATAAAAACGTTGCATTTACAATATTATACCGACACTTATGCGAACCATACAAGAGGCAAATACAAACATTAAGACGGATAGTGCGTATCGGATATGAAACTAGGGTGTATTATATAAAATTGTTAAAACCCAACGATTCGTTTACGAATGTACATTTCTACGATATCGCTTATAAAGATATGTATATTATTGAACAGAAAAAAAACTACTAATTAATTTATGTTGTAATCACAACACCAACCAGACGACAATGTTCCAATTACACGCGTTATGAACATGTAAATTAGGTGTCCCACCTTACACGTATATTAAGTGTCCATTAATAGAGAGGTTTACACGATTACATCTTCCGGGATGGAAAATAAACACACTGTAATATATACTACACACACGGTTATTTATAGCCGAGTGTATTTCTCCTTATCGATGGTATGTAAACGGGCTATCGATTTACACAGGTGGTGTGTACACAGTTTATAAACACTTAGTGAGGGTTATATTAGTTCACGAATTTCCGGGATGGTTCGTTATTTAATTTTGTAAAAAATATTTATAATTTAAAGCTGAACACCCCCTATTATATAGAAAACATATTATTAATTAATATAATAATTTATTAATTAATAATAAATAACCAATTTTAATTTTTTTTTCCATCAGCAAAGTTAGGTTTATATATGAGAAATAAACACATATATACATTGCTGGGACGCTGGCAGTAATCTCAACAGTGAGACAGGTTTCGCCACATGTACTTCACTCTGGCCGCTCTACACATTATAGCGGATGGAGGTAACAAAGAGGAGGGGTCCGCAGTATCGGTCCAATGATGGGGTGGAGGAGATGTGAGTGTAACACACCTCGCTAAGCCGAAAAAAAGAAGATAAGAGATTTAAGCGAAGGGCTTAGCGGGGGTGGACCCAGAAGGGTTTTGCTGGCGCGTGATCGAGCCTCGGTGGGACCTAAAACTTTTTTTTCTTTTTTCTTTTTAAAGTGTTAATAATTTTCCTAAAATTAATTAATAAATTGTTTACTGCACCAATATAATTAATTTTATAATTAATTTAAAGAAAATTATAAAATTAATTATTTAATAAAAATATTAATTTCTTCCGACTTTATCTCCAATTTTTTCCCTAAATTTATCCCAATCAGTACTCTCAATATTGGGCATGGTGGCGCGCGCTTTGATTCTAATATCATTTTTTAATTTTTCATATCTCCCCATTTCTTCCACCACGGATTCAAACTCTAAATTTGATATTTTCTTATCGGTCAACGCTTTGGACACTATAACGTCGATGCTATTTTTCTTAGACCTGGCGAGAACGTATATTCTATCATGTTTTCTACATTTTTTCTCGAGTTTTCCACCCGACGCCCTAATTACCATACAAAGTATTCCAGAAACGGCCGACACCGCACATAAAACCCCCGCTACAGGAACCGTTATAATGGGGGATATAGTTGCACTGTCCCCGCCCCACACAACACAGAAACACTCGCCAGAGCCGTGCTAGATGCTTCAGCCATGTTCACCACGCGCCTATATTTTTAGCTCAACTGAGCAAAGCTCATGTGAGCTATTGTTACCGCAATGTGTCTGTTGTCCGTCGTCGTCGTCCGTCGTCCGTCATCGTCCGTCGTTGTCCGTGAACATTTTCAAATGTCTTCTCCTCAGTAACCATTAGGCCTATAGTCACCAAACTTCATGATCATGGTCCTTAGGTAGGGGGATTACAAAAGTTGTTAAAATGACGTCATTACGTTATCCAAGATGGCTGCCGTCTAAAAATAGCACAAATTCTTCAAAAATCTTCTTCTCAAGAACCGCCAACCGGATTTCGACAAAACTTGGTAGGAATGATCGATGTACAATGCTCTTTCAAAGTTGTTAAAATGGTGACCCTGGGGTCAAAACTGGGCGTGGCCCGTGGGGCCAAATTGGGGTCAAATTTTATTTTTGACCGAATATGGTCATGTCATATATCAAATTGAAGGTATCAAAGAGGCGATCACTCTGGTGCGTTTTTTGTCGAAATCTGATGGTTATGTCATCCAAGATGGCCGCCGAAAGGTCAAAAGGTCATTCTTTTATTAGAGATTTAAAAATTCTTCTTCACATGAATCGCTTGGCCCATGGTAGCCAAACTTAAAAGTTATGGTCCATGGGTGAAGCCTTTTCAGATTTGTTAAAATGGAGGTCATCGCTTATCCAAGATGGCCGTCGTCTAAAAATAGCATAAATTCTTAAAAATCTTCTTCTCATGAACCGCTAGCCGGATTTCGACGAAACTTCGTAGGAATGATCAATGTACAATGCTCTTTCAAAGTTGTTAAAATGGTGACCCCGGGGTCAAAAATGAGCGTGGCCTGTGGGGTCAAATTTGGGTCAAATTTTATTTTTGACCGAATATGGTCAAGTCATATATCGAATTGAAGGTATCAAAGAGGCGATCACTCTGGTGCATTTTTTGTCGAAATCGGATGGTTATGTCATCCAAGATGGCCGCCGAAAGGTCAAAAGGTCGTTCTTTTATTAGAGATTTCAAAATTCTTCTTCACATGAACCGCTTGGCCCATGGTAGCCAAACTTAAAAGTTATGGTCCATGGGTGAAGCCTTTTCAGATTTGTTAAATGGAGGTCATCGCTAATCCAAGATGGCCGCCGTCTAAAAATAGCATAAATTCTTAAAAAATCTTCTCATGAACCGCCAGCCGGATTACGACAAAACTTGGTAGGAATGATCAATGTACAATGCTCTTTCAAAGTTGTTAAAATGGTGACCCCGGGGTCAACAATTTGCGTGGCCCGTGGGGTCAAATTGGGGTCAAATTTTATTTGTGACCGAATATGGTCATGTTATATATCAAATCGAAGGTATCAATGAGGCGATCACTTTGGTGATTTTTTTGTCGAAATATGATGGTTATGTCATCCAAGATGGCCGCCGAAAGGTCAAAAGGTTGTTCTTTTATTAGAGATTTAAAAATTCTACTTCACATGAACCGCTTGGCCCATGGTAGCCAAACTTCACAGTTATGGTCCATGGGTGAAGCCTTTTCAGATTTGTTATAATGGAGGTCATCGCTAATCCAAGATGGCCGCCATCTAAAAATAGCACAAATTCTTAAAAAATCTTTTTCTCATGAACCACTGGCCGGATTTTGACGAAACTTGGTAGGAATGATTGATGTACAATGCTCTTTTAAAGTTGTGAAAATGGTGACCCCGGGGTCAAAAATGGGCGTGGCCCGTGGGGTCAAATTTTATTTTTGACCGAATATGCTCATGTCATATATCAAATTGAAGGTATCGATGAGGCGATTGCTCTGGCGCAATATTTGTCGGAATTGGATGATTATGTTGTCCTTGATGGCCGCCAAAAGGTCCATTTATTTGAGATTTTGAACGTCTTTTTCTCAGGAACCACATGGCCGATGCTGGCC
Source organism: Conchocele bisecta (assembly GCA_029237695.1). Classification (NCBI taxonomy): domain Eukaryota; kingdom Metazoa; phylum Mollusca; class Bivalvia; order Lucinida; family Thyasiridae; genus Conchocele; species Conchocele bisecta. The sequence goes on from CM055276.1 coordinate 20,269,265, forward strand.
AAACTTCATAGGAAGTTCCGATCCTTGGGTGAAGCATTTTCAGATTTGGTAAAATGAGAGTCATCGCTTAATCCAAGATGACCGCCATCTAAAAATAGCACAATTTTTTTAAAACACATGAACTCAATGTCACATTCTCCTCTGGTGGTCATGGAGTCAGGTGAGCGAATTAGGGCCATCATGGCCCTCTTGTTTAGCGTGTCTTTTTCTATTTCTATATTCTCTAACTAAAATATCCTTCATAGCGACGATATTATTCAACCTAAAATCTGAACTTCTTTCGTTTCTTTCGTTAATTGGATACAGTGTTGATGTGGTATTGACAATTGGAAGTGGTGATTCGTTCATGATTTTCAATATATTAGTATTTACAAATTAAGTTCAATTAGTAATGAGACAATAGTGGAAGAACTCGCTGGGTCAGCGATTTTCGTAACAAAGTTAATAACACTACCTTCGGAAAGTCTAATTAGATCATAACCGGCGAACGAAACCACCGACGAACTATCTCCAGCAAGTTTAGTGACTCCAACCCCCCGTTCTTCCCCATCTACTACAAGATTTATCGTGACCGCGCCCACAGGTTTACCACTAGCATTAACCGAGCAGACCGCCATTCGGAGAAGTGTACCTGGAGCTGTCATGGCGTATCCCCCACATTTATTACTCGCTTTGGCACCGAACGAATATTCAGAGAGCCCCTCAACCAATGGGCCCCGCTTCTCAGCCCAAACTGTTATGACACGTTTTTGCGTTTTCATTGTTTGCAACAATCCGGCAAGCCCCCCGATAGAGGTATGGGCCTCAGCATGAATATTTTCAGAGGCCTCCTCAAGCTCTTTGGTCGTGGCTCTACAAACATGTTTCAGTTTATCGGAAACTTCTGTTATTTTACCGTCTAGTTCGGTAAGTGCCGCTTCTCTGCTGAGAGAGTCCTCTAAGCGCAATGCATCATAAGCCTCCGTAATGGTCGCCTGGTGGCCTTCTAGGGCTTTTTCAACACCCGACTGGGCCTCTTTTTGAAATTCCCGTCTAGTTCGGCAACCGCCGCTTCTCTGATGAGAAAGTCCTCTGAGCGCAACACCTCATAAGCCTTCGCAAGGGCCACCTGGTGGTCTTCTCAATACCCGTTCGGACCCCCTCAACCCCCAACCGGGTCTCTTTCCGAAATTCAGTTATTTTTCCGTCTAGTTCAGCAACCGCCGCTTCTCTGATGAGAGAGTCCTCTAAGCGCAACACCCCATAAGCCTCCGCAAGGGCCGCCTTGTGGTCTTCTCGGACTTTATCAATACCCGTTCGGACCCCCTCAACCCCCAACCGGGCCTCTTTTCGAAATTCGGTTATTTTTCCGTCTAGTTCAGTAAGTGCCGCTTCTCTGATGAGAGAGTCCTCTGAGTGCAACGCCCCATAAGCCTCCGCAAGGGCTACCTTGTTGTCTTCTCGGACCCCCTCAACCCCCAACCGGGTCTCTTTCAGAAATTCGGCTATTTTCCCGTCTAGTTCAGTAAGTGTCGCTTCTCTGCTGAGAGAGTCCTCTAAGCACAATGCATCATAAGCCTCCGCAAGGTCCACCTGGTGGTCTTCTCGGACTTTATCAATACCCAACCGGGTCTCTTTTTGAAATTTGGTTATTTTCCCGTCTAGTTCAGTAAGTGCCGCTTCTCTGATGAGAGAGTCCTCTAAGCGCAATGCATCATAACCCTCCGTAAGGTCCGCCTGGTGGTCTTCTCGGACTTTATCAATACCCGACCTGGTCTCTTTTCGAAATTTGGTTATTTGTTTTCCTAGTTCGGTAAGTGCCGCTTCTCTGATGAGAGAGTCCTTTAAGCGCAATGCATCATAAGCCTCCGTAAGGTCCGCCTGGTGGTCTTCTCGGACTTTATCAACACCCGTTCGGACTCCCTCAATCCCCAACCGGGCCTCTTTCCGAAATTCGGTTATTTTTTCACCTAGTTCGTTTAGTTCCGAGACTGCGAAAGGGGGGGGGCTATATCAGGCATATTCGTCGCGATTAAAGCTTAGACATCTCCGATACCCCAAAGGCCAGGAAGTAATATGGCAGTTGTTTCCCCAAGGCGTCTCGCTACATTTGTACGATCGGGGCTATTGATAATATCTAAAAAATCTCCGGAATAGATAGCCTCGAACGTTTCGATGTTTCGCCAGCCTACCGTGAAGGTGATTGATCTAAGGCCTACCCGGCGTTGTCCGCAGCAATTGTCTATTAACTTTTGAAGTTCACAACTCTTTTGAACATTAGTGATAGTAGCAAACATAATAATATCTTTCAATGGATACCAAAGCATTTAGCTTTAATTCTAATGCAAAGTACGCGGTCGGTGGTAAATACACGCAAAAAGATGTTGTTAACCGCCTTGTACACCCAACCGTAACGGTTAGACCGGAAAGTGGCTTTGCCACCAATTTCCCTAACACGTTTGAGAAATATGTAGTTCCAAAGACTACTAGTCAAGATGTAATACTAAGATGGAATTTTTCCCATTTCGCTGTAATTTCTCTGTATGGTGCGCAACGGCCGGATGCGGAGTTTCGCATCAAGACCATCTGACATCCAAGAATGTCATGCTCCGAAGTGTCTACAACTTTCACGTGTATTACACAATTAGGAGGATTCTCAAAGAACTAGGTATTCCATTACCTCAAGACGACGGCTGGGATCCCATTTCCAGCACATACGACCGTAAGGCGTTCGAAAGATTGTGTAACGAATTTGGGGTACCAAAAGACGCGGACTGGAGACAGAAAGTATACACCCCAACCGACAGTTTAGGGTTAGTTCACCGTAAAGGCTTAGTTAGTGGTGGGCATCTTGATAAAGTTCCCGCATATTTCTCAGGGTTGTGGAGTGCTCGCGGAGCTACCCCACCACCAGTTAGAAAAATGGCAACATGGACTAAATATAATTATAAATTGAATAAGATGACGTTCAGCGATGAAGTGCTTGGTGGGCTTGCGTGTAAAGACGGTTATTGTCATTGGCTACCTACTAAAGTAGCCCACGTGGAATACCTAGACCTGTGTGATACTCCACAGATGTGAAATGCGTGGACCACATTTATGTTAGATGAAAGCACTGGATTTACGCAGGGTGGGGTTATTCGTCTCAACGAATCCATTCGCATATACGTATGGGCAATCCTCGACTCACAGAAGCAAACGCGCAGCGCTATTCTGGGTACGGGAACGGCCTTTGACGCACAAAAACAGTTCTTGGCACTTGTCGAGGACGCCATCTCAGCTAAGGTGGACCTCCAGAAGGCGATCCAGAATTATCAAGACGTTTTGCAGACTGCCCGCACCCCGGTAGACTACGCATTTGGAATAGGTCTTTATATGGCGCCGAGCAATATGATACTACGAGACGACCCGGTTGACGGTTACAATAATCAGAACGTTGTCGCCACCGCCAATCAAAAAATCGGCCACAACGGAAACGTGATCACGGGTATCATCAAGCGCCCACCCAAGACGGTCGGGAGCGGAGGTGTAAGTGGAACCTATTACGTAAAACCCCCAAAACACAAAATGGATACACCTCCCTCAACTCCATTGAACCCAGTACCCCCAATTCGCAAATTGAATGCACCATCGAGTTCCCCCAATCCAATCATCAACAATGTTGAAATTGGAACAGGAGCAGAAACACCAATCGAGATTGGAAGCACAACACACGAGGAGGAGAAATTAGGGCTCGTCGTTACCCTCGTGGCGATCGGACTACTCGCGCTTTGGTTTTAGGAACTCACGAGAGAGTAAAAGTAGGAGACCGGCGATTGCCACGATTAAAGCCCAAGTATTTACCTGGCCGTTTTTGCTAATATAGATAGCAAGTAAGAAACGATACTTCCGATCAGTCCAGGTAGTGCGGCAGCCGCCTTTTCGGCTAATTTAGCCAGGAGACTGGCGAGGGCTTTTAGTTGTTTTTTTACCCACTCCTTGGCTCCACCGGATGGCGCGGGTGGTGGTGTGGGTGCTGGCGCGGGTGGTGGCGCCGCACCACCAATGAAAACTAGAACTATGGTCGATATAGTCATGCCGATAGCCGTGAGGATGCTTGCTATCGTGATGCCCTGTTCTCTGAACAGAGTGCGAAGACGCTCACCGAGTGTCGTCTCCTCGTGCAGGACCCTCAAGATTGTTTCGCGGATCCGACTTATTTGGGTGCGGAGAGCCTCACGGTTAGTCGAGGCAGCCTCCAAACGAGCTGCTCTTTCATCCCGCAACGACTGCAGGCGTTCGGTGATCCGCTCGGTAGATTCTCTATCGCCAGGGGCTTCCCCAAGTTTTCTTTCTTCTATCGCGATATGTTCATCCAGCACCTTGAGTTTGGAGAGGTTAAGGACCAGTTCGCCCCGGACCGTTTGCATAACCTTATCGAGGCCCCGGAGTTAGCGAAGAGGTAACGGTGGGTCATCGTTCGAGTATTTCGTTTTCGCTGAACGTGGTCTCCATCGTGTTAATAGCGTCGGTGGCTACTCGAGGGAGTTTGCTGAGCTCAACAGTTTCTATATCGGCGGCCGTCTTCGCCATCGTTTCGTCAGTAGACTGTAGGGCCTCTACAGCGCGGGTCGGCATAATTGGTTTACCCCTCTTCCAATCTGGGAATCCGAGTTCGTTCCTTATGAGTTGGCCACCGCCCGGGTTTCCTGCAATGGTGTTCAGTGCTAGGGGTTTACCGGTCCTCATGTTGACTAATGGGAGATTTGATGCTGCTTTTAGTCGCAATCTACCGTTCAGATCAAATTTGAACTTTGGAGTAGTCGCGACCGACAGATGGGACCAGACCTTTTTCTGCAAAACTGTTGTAGTAGTCGTCTACAGCTCCCTCGAGTAATTCCCGACTTTGACTAGTAGTAGCGCCACCTAATTCCCCCGATTGCGATTGGATTGGAACTGGAGTCTGTATCAAGGGTGTTTCGTCATTATCATCATCATCATCACCATCGAGGTAATCGTCTCTGTCGATTTCATACATGTGATTATCGTAATCAGCCATCTTTATAATTTTCTTAAAATTAATTATGTATTAAAGACAAAACCATACGGGTTTAAAATTATGTCTTCGAGTCAATACGGTCGCAAACTCAATCCATACCGCAGACTGCGTGAGCCCCTCGGGGCGAAAGGCGTGAGACAGAGTGTCGTTATTACGAACAACCCATCGACGATCGACCAGAACCAGCAGCTCTTAGTCAGCTTCCCCAACCTCGGAGCTAACGACGTCATTGTGCCGGGGACTGTTCGCCTCGCTTTCACTATTTCGCTGACGTCGACGGACGCGGACCGAACCGTCGTTCAGAACCTGGGTCGCGCCATCGTCAAGAAGACCATGATAAAGATTTCTGGTAATGAGGTGATGTCGATCGATGACAGCGACGTCTACCATTGTTATCAGGACCTGTGGAAGACGGCACAAGAGCGCGAAAACGCTGTCTATCAGGGTATTGACACCAGCAAAAATAAGAACGTAACCAAACTGAGAATCGGGGCTGGTAACAAGGCAGATAACAACGCGAGCGACGTCGCGGGCACTTACGGCAACCGCTTCTACATCCCGCTCGACTTTGAGTTGCTGCAGAGTCACATGCCCTACTATCAGAATGCTTTGGCTGACCGCCTCGAATACGAACTAACGTTCAACGACTACGGCCGAGTTCTCATAGCCACCGACATGTTATCGACGTACACGATCGTTAATGTTTCGCTGGAGTACGACATGGTCACGATGTCCGAACTCGCGCGATTGATCAGAACCCAGTACGCCGGGCGCGTTGCCATACTTCACGACCGAGTTCTTCGCCATCGCAAGATGACGAAAGACAAAGGCGACACATTGTGGAATATTAATGTCAACGTACCCGCCCGCTCGATGAAAGGTATACTGATGTTGTTCAAGGATGCTCGGTTCGCGTTCGGTGCTAGAAAAACCGACAAATTCTATAACCCCAAAATCACGAAGGTAGAGGTGACGATCTAGGGAGTACCCAATCAACTCTACAGCGCGGGTCTTCGCGCGCACCAACAGTGGGACGAAGTAAGAAAGCAGTTTGCTGCCGGCTCTAAGCGCTCTCCGGAGGTTGCCGCGGTTGCCAAAGACCTGCAGCTCTCGGCCGTCTCCCTCGCGGAGTTCCTGAATACCAAATACGCCTTATGGCTAGACATGCGAGCCAGCGACGATGACCAAATACACGGCAGCGGACGCCAAGTTGAGAACGCTAGTGAGGGTGTGACGATCCAAATAACCAAAGAGGCGGATGGAAATGGCGCATTGAAAGTGCACTTATATATAATTACAGACGCACAGCTGAACATCGAGGATGGCCAATACGTATCAGCGATCTACTGATTTTAAGAAAATTAGCAATCAATACCAATTCACGATTGGAGATGCCCACTCTGCCATAATATGTGGGCAGACAGGATGTGGAAAAACGGTTTTCATCCTAGACTTGCTTGAGGGCTCCTACCGCGATGCCTTTCATCACATTGTGATCCTGTGTCCCACTGTGCGGCACAACGATACTTATCAGCACCGCCCGTGGATATGGAACGACCTTGAGGTATACGTTATTGACCCTGGTGATAGGCTTCATGATTGGTTGCGTGGTTTATACCAAATATTCCTATACATGATTGACGATTGCTCGGCCAAGGCAGCGATGACCAAAAAGAAGGACATGCTCTCCGAGCTCGCATTTTCTGGCCGCCATGCTAGGCAAAGCGTATGGATATCCACTCAAAAGTACAACGCCGTCCTCAAGGATCTGCGCGAGCAAACGAAATGGGTCGCCCTCTTTCACTGCAAGGACCGAGACTCATTCGATGACTGTCTTCGAGAGAATGACGTTATCCCAACACGCGAGGAGCGCCTGGAGGTTCGACATATGCTTTCGGAAACTAAGCACGCCAAGCTTCTGCTAAAGACTGATCAACCAACTGCTTATAAAGTTATCAATTAATTTATTACAAAGTAATAAGCAATTACTTAACGCTCGTTAGTAACTGCTGAGTAAATGCTTAGCAATTGCTGAACAATGCTGAACAAATGCTTAACAAATGTTGAACAAATGCTAAACAATGGTTAACAATGTTAACAATTTGGTGCTCCGCTGCGAGCTTTGTTGCGAGCATAATGCTGATCATAAGTATCGGGTGGTGCGCTTGGCAATATGTTAAAGTGATGAGACTTGTTAGAATAGTTAAATTCATTTTAAGAAAATTAGCAATAATGAACTGCGACGAACTTCTCGATCGGCTAATGGAAGAAACCTCAACTCCGACTGCCGACACGGTATCTTTCCTGAAAGATAATGAAACATCAACTCCGACAGAGCAATCGGGATCAACTTCCACTCCAACGGCAGTTGGTATTGGGTTGAGTGCAACGACTCCGAATGAAAATGAAAACGCGGCGCGACGAAAGCGGCTAGCTGCGCTGGTTGTTGGGGGACAATCGGAGCATTATCTCGGTAGGCGTCTCTCAGTTTTTCAGGTGGATAAGATGTCAGATGCGGAGATCGATAAAATGTATGTGCGATACGAATCTAGGTTAGGTGCGGAGATGACAAAAACTCTTGGATCGGCGGCTATTCATTTGTACGCAACCGCCGTTAGTATACTTCTCCCTATACCAAACACCACGGGATTGATTGGTGATCTAGAGACTGACCCTTTTATAGGTCACACTCTTAGAACAGCCTGCTGCTCAATTTATCACAAGTTTGGAAAGTACTTAGCTCCGCTGACAACCGCGTTGACCACGGGTAAACACTGTCAATTTGGACATATATGCCCACGAACTATATGCTCTAATATTAATATCATAAATGATGACACAAGACACACCTGTGAGAGTGACGGAACACCAATCCCCGATTGCACCTCCAACGGCATTGGGAATTGCTCCAACCCAATCGAACCCGATTGCAGCACTTCCAGCTCCGATTGATCCTCTAACACAATCGCGCTTGGAGTTGGGGGTTGCACGACATAAAAACCCAAAAAGACATGCAGCTGGGCGGGCGGCGGCTGCCACCCGAAAAGTTAAACAAGATAAAATACTCGCCGAGCTTCGAGAGGCTAAACAGTCGTTGCAATCGGGGACGGAGACAGCAAAACATCTGAAGACAGAGCAATCAGGTTCAACAGTGTTGAGTGCAACAACACCCCCAATTTACGAATTGGAAGCACACTCAACCCAATCGAAATTGGAGTTGAATCCGATTGAACCACAATTCACGAATTGGAGTTGGGTTGTTGGTGGTGGTCTGGCAGTTGTTGGTGCCCTGTGCGTGTGGAAATACCCCCTATTACACCAATCCTTATCGAGAAAACAACCCCCATCAATTCATCCAAAAACAGTTACGAAACACCAATCGCAATTGGATGCGCCCCATTTAAACATTGATCGCGATCCCTTTTATATGCAATAATTATAATTATCAACAATGGCAGAACAAGATGGTAAAATGATAGTGAATGCGCTTTATCACGCCGTGGTGATATCGAGTTTCAGTATCAGTTTCAGTATGCTCGACTATCAAAGATGGCCCTAGGAGGGTCCGCTCCCAAATTGGACTTTACTGTGAGAGACGTAGGGCTCGCTACCTTAGATGTAGCGGCCGCAGTTTGGACCCGAGATTATCTAATTAAAGTTGGAATTCTACCTGTTAATATATGGAAATAAAATGGCTTCGATCGGAATAATGATAGGTGGTGCGCTTGTAAACGCATTGGCGTTCAGCGGTAGCAACTTTATATTCTCGAAAATGAGAAGCTCGAACGTGGATGAGGAGCGCAAGCGTCACAATTTAGCTGTAGAACAACTCAATAGCGCAAAGGAAGCGTGGTCGAAAAAACGAACCGCCCATCTGGACTGGTCAACGAAGAGCTTCGCCGCGAGAATCACGCCGCGCAAACTTTCCAGAACGTTGAAGAAGCCAACCGCGAGTACGCGCTGGCATATCCACAGAAAAGTCACAGCGCCGCTAGATCGCAGATTTCCCCCAACTTTCAGATTTCTATGTACCGTCAGAGCCCCAAAAAGATCGCGAGATCGCGTTCATCGTCGTGGGAATGGGTGTGGTGGGTCTCGTCGGCTACTATATTCAATCGAGATTTCAAATTAATTAATAATTTTTTACAAAACAAATTAATATTATTTTTAAATAATTTTTTTATAAATATATATATTTAGAACGATGTCAGTTGACAAACTTTATTTTGCTATGATCGATGTAGGCTACACTGCCCTTAAACACCGTATAGCTGGTGCAAAGGGTATGATTCGTCTGGCCCGAGATTCTCTCGAGACGTGGCGCGAGGACGAAAAAGCGGCCACCCTTTTCGCAAAGCGGATGTTAGATTCCTCCACCAATCCTGGGGGATTGGATGAATTATATTTTTCCAAGTTCCTTCAGAACTTAACCCCCAATCGCAATTGTACTTCCAACAAAGGTTTATTATTAACGACGCAGTTACCGGACGATCTGGCGAGGGCATGTTGGAGATTGTCCGATATATTAGAATACATCACATACGATGAACACGCGCAAACTTAATACCAAACTATCGGTTCGCCTAACGCGCAAGCTAGCGAACACGTACTACAGCCCCCGCGGCTACTGGAAGGGACTCGCGGCCATCAAGAACCTCGCGGCGGCGACCAAGGTTTCAGAAAACACTGTCAAGGAATGGCTCAAGAATCAGGCCATCTGGCAGATCTATTTACCCGCGCCTCACAGTATTCCGCGTCCGAAATTCGACGTGCCGGTGCCGAACCAAGTTCACCAAGCGGATCTCCTGTTTCTCCCTCACGATCGCGTCGGTCGCAAGACGTACAAGTACGCACTGACAATCGTTGACGTAGCGAGTCGTTATAAAGGGGCTGAGCCGTTGGCCACTAAAGAGTCTAAGGAGGTGGCCGAGGCTCTTTCCCGAATATACAAGAGGAGTCCTCTCAAATGGCCGAATCTTCTCCAGGTCGATCCCGGCCGCGAGTTCATGGGTGCGGTCTCTCATCTATTGTCTAAGCACGATGTTTCTGTCAGACGCGGCCGCGTCAATATCCACCGGGACTAGGGGATCGTGGAGCGCTTCAATCGAACCCTGGCTGAGAGACTGTTCGGACACCAATACGCCAAAGAACTTGTAGACCCTCATTCGCGATCGACCGAGTGGGTGGCCAGACTGCCCGCCGTGGTCTCCGCACTGAACGGAGAGGTGACCAGATTGATAGGTAAGAAGCCTGTAGATGCTATCAAGTTTAAAAGGGTGACGAGCAAGCCCTCTGCCGTCTCGCGCGGGCGACCCTTAGAGGAGCAACGGCTTCCATCAGATATTGACGTCCGGTACCTCTATCAACCGGGAGAGCTCGAAGGTGGCAGCCGCCGCGCGACTGATCCTGTGTGGTCTCTCAATGTATATCATCTAGATCGATCTATTACCAAACCTGATGAGCCCGTGCTCTACTATTTGGATGATGGGCCATCTAGAGGGTTTGTTCGCGAAGAACTTCTTATGGTGCCTTCTGACACCCAGCTACCCCCGGATCTTTAGTATTCTCTCCTTTTTTTTTTCTTTTTTTTACCTATCCTATAGGCTCGGTGTGTAACCCGTCTTCCATCACTCTCCTCTTGTCGTAGTACGCCGACAACCCCAACTTCTCGTGCTTGTACGTCTTCATCACCCCGTTAATCATTCGGAATCCCCTGTTCTCCGCCATATCCCTACCCCCTTCGAGAGCACTCTTGTACCTTCCCCAAGTCAGATCGTTAGATCTCTTCGACATCCCCTTGGCCGAGTGCTTAGATTTTCCATCACCACTAACGTAGTAACACTTGCTACACAGAGCGATGGGTCTATCCTCTTCGAATTCCAGCTTGAACAGTCCTGGAGTTCTCTTGCTCCACACGTCCCACGCCAACCACTTGGTCTTCTCCTTATTGAACTTTCTCTTCATATTCTTTCTCACCACCGCCGCCAGCGTCTTCTCCGACAGCGCGAAGTACATGCTGTCAGTGTCCATCTGTATCAGCTCGAAATCTCCGCGATCCACGTACTTGTCCAAGAAGTCGTAGTAGAACTCCAGCATCCGGAGCTTGGCCAACTGGTAGACCGCTATGCCACACTGAAACGGTCTGTTGATCACCACTCGAGTCTTCCTGCTCGATATCTCGTAAGCCTCCACCCCAATCTCCTCCAGGTCTTCGAACCACGCCGACCTCAGTGCCAGGTCGACAGTCTTCTCATCCTTCGTATATGTGGTGTTCAGGTGTCTTTCTTGTGCCTCTATCAGCTTGCCACAACACGCGTTGCCAACCAGTTTGAATATCTCCGCCAACACCGCCTTGCTCTTGTCGACGTCCCCCGTCCGTCTGGCAGCGGTGACCTCTTTAACGAACCATTGAAACGGTTTGCCGGGCGTGTAGTCTATCACCCTATGCACCGCCTTGATGATCAGACCGTGCTCCAAATACCACTTTAGCAGCGGGGAGTATATGATCATCTTCTTGGCGGACATTGCCCCCATGAGCTTTCTCTGTCCTTCGACTCTTTTCCTCTTTTTCTGGTCCCGGCCAGGTAGTCCTTCATGTGCTGTGGAACCTCGTTCTCATCGACTTCTCGATTAACAAACAGCGGCGACATTTCCGAGAACTTGTCTCTCAACGTTTCCGGGACCTCTATATCCAACTCCGCAAATCCGAACCACTTTTCACTCCTGACATTCCTCATGAAACAGTCTATATACGACTGTCTTTCCGGGTCGTCACACATCCATATCGTCTCCTCCCCGCACGGCATGTCTTTCGACAGGGTAGACAGGTACAGCGCATTGGCGTCGTACCCCATCACCGCCTTGCACATCTTCTCCTCCCGACTACCTACCTGACCCCTGATCGTCGACCTGCCAGCCTCTGCGTATCTGGAGAACACTATGGATGGACCACCGACCAATCCCTGCTTCATCATCTCATAAGTTTCAGACTTCGGTGACCACAGCTCGGGCATGTCCGCCTTCCCATCGATCGACCCGCGGAGTAGGTACTGAAGGGAAACACTGGGCAGAGACACAGCATCCTTGAGTATGTCCACGCCTCTTCCCCTGTAGAACTCAGTCATTTTAGTCAGAGCCTCCAGGAACGGTCCTACATCTAAGTCGTTGTAGTGTTGCAACCATTCCTTGAACGTCTTCATTCCATTTTCTCGGAATACCTTCTTACACTCTTTCCACTTGGACAACGACAGTAGGAACTCACCCTTCAACTTCGAGTACCACTCGGGATAGTCGGGCAATCCCGGATGGTCGAGCTTGTCCGCGCTATCGAACCACTCGTACGGGAAGTGAGACTTTACCGTTTTACAGTCGTACGCCTTAACCCACCGGTCGTACGTGGTGCCGGGTCCTAGATACTGGATGATGTCGAGAAATCTAAACTCCGGGGTAAACAGAAACATCGTCGTGCTGGCTCTCTTCCGACCATCACCTTATTCACGGTGGCCGCCAACTTCTCTACAAAGTACTGCTTGATGAGGTTCAGGTCGTACCTGCTACAGTTGAACCCCACCACCGGGACTTGGTCAATCCAAGAGATAATCTTTGCTTGCTGAGACTTCGATAACATATCTATGTCGGCCGGCAGATACTTCTTCCTAACCCCCTCCCTGATTGCCTTGCCTCTCATCTGCAGCTCGGTCACAAACTTCTCGACTAGCGTGTCGGGATCTCGTTCGCATATGTGTGTGATCCCTTCATGCATCGTATCCCCCAACGACACCGATATAGGAACGTGCTCGACCTCGAAGGTCAGGTCTTTGGTGGGTCGGGTGGTTTTTGACTTGTCGAGATACGCCTCAAAGTCGTAGACTATCTGGTGAGGGTACAGAGTCGTCGCCTCCTCGCGCGGTGGTGGTGGATAGTGGGGATTCCCCTCATTCAACCACTCACACTCCCACATCACCACCAGCTCGTAACCCGCCTCCCTTATCTTGGATTTTCGTCCTCCTGTACAGCGATCTCGCGTGACCTCCCCTGCAATGCGTCGGACACCCGTGCCAGTAACATCCGTGAAACTGAAACACGGTCTCGGTCTCGTGACAATAACTGTCGACCGGATCGCCAGCCACCCACCTCTCTCCACCGTGACCGCATCTCGCGTGATGTATGTGCTTTCCCACCCTCTCTTCTTCTCTATTCAACCATTGAATCGACCTCTCGCTCACTGACCCCTTGGGATAGAACGCCTTCTCGTAGGCCGACTGTGGTCTCTCTACCCTCTTACCTGGACATGTCACCACGGTCTTCCCACCCATGCAGGTGGTCACGTGCCTGTGCATGTTACACGACTTTGTGAACCGTTGTTGACATCCGGTGCACCCGTACTCGTTCGTCATCTTGCGGAGGTTCGTTATGAGGAAAGAGTGACCTCCAAACATTCCTATCGTATTCTCTCCAACCACGTCGTAATTTGCCGGAACCTTCATGAGGTACCACACTCCTTCGTCGGTGGGCTCGTAAACGCGAATGCCCATCTTGAAGTGCTCTTCGACCTTCTTAATATCTTCCAGGGGAATTCCCTTACTATCTGGTCCGTTATCGTGACCGAGATATTCGCGAGCCATAGCTCGTGCCTTCTCACAACATCGGTCTGGTCTCCCTCCACGGTGGATGGCTATGCACCTAAACAGACACAAGTAGTCGTCGTACGTGTCGACGGAATACATTCCCTTTTTCTGTCTTAACCAGTCTGGGAGTTTTCTCGCTCCCATGAGAAGTTGTTGAGCGTCGATGATCATCTTCACCTCGACCGATATCCAACGAACGAAGGTCCATTTTGTGTTTGGTCTATCAACTTTGTCGATGTCCATTCGACCTTTCTCTCTATCGGTTATCCAACTCTCTGCTTTGGAAATCTCGTTTATCCATGGACTGCCCTTTGATTGTTTGTGATAGATCATCGTTTCGTCGTTCTCGATGTTCCTAATACGATACGAGCACGAATATCTCAGATAACACGCCGTGGTCATCTCTGGGCGAATTTTATTCATTATGCGATTAGCGATCTCCCCATCTACCCCCCTCTCGAAAGTCCATACTATCTTCCTCCTACCCCTATCAACAGTTTCCCTAACTTCGGCTTCTTCGGCGAGAATCCTGGGACCCTCCTCCACCAAAGCTCTGGCGATATCTCTCCTCCTCTTAGGAGGTCTCCCCACCAACCCTTGATAAATCTTATTGTAGTACGCCTTGCATAGGGGTTTTCTATGTGCGCTGGGATCTTCTTTTGCATGCTGCGCGTAAGCGGTGGCACGCAGACTGGCCGTCGTCTCGTTCTCCAATTTCTCGGAGCGTTTTTCGGGGTCGGCGGGCAGTCGTCTGGTTGAAACCGCACGCCGCAGCCTCTCCTCGTAGACGATGGCTCGCGCGTCACTTATCCTATCTGCTATATCTTTCTTGACTCTCAAACCTCTTAGGGAAATTCCCCAACTCTTAGCTTGCTCTCTCATTTGCTTTATGGTAGACATTATACTGAGTATAACCAATAGATTTCTTATCTTTAATAGGGTGTCAGTTGTTATTTTATTCGTAATAAATGTATGACAGATTGTTATATATATATACTGAGTATAACATAGGGATTCTTATCTCTAATAGGGTGTATCTTCTCATGTCATAAATATATGGTCTCGCGGTTGATGAAAAATATGGTCCATTCTTCTCATACATACCCGCCGAACAGTGGGGGGAAATCCAAGTAGTATATAAGAGTCACAAATGATACCACCATGCGATGGGGGGCACCGCGCGTTAGCCGGTGCCTTTCAGAGGGTGGTGGTATCATTGTGACTCTTATATACTACTGTGAGAATGAAACTCTCGTCACGATAATCTCCCTTTGTGTTTTCACACACTGATTTTTATATCAGGAGCATAAGTTCCATAATTTGAATACCCTTTGGAATATTCTCATGAAACTTTACTGCAGTGTAACCGCTCTGGGCCGGACACCTTCGGGACCTCCTGGGGTGTCTGGTTTGGAGACGTTACATCGTACATGTGTAACGCAATGCAGATCCGACCAGACTGCGCTAAGGCTCATGCTGGACTGGTCGACTTTGTTCGGAAGGTAACAAGCCAGTGTCGTGTATGTTCATGATCGAAAAGGACAACATTGTTAATTGTGTGCTTAGTAACAGTGAGGCTGCTCTGGACTGGACACCATTTAATTCCTGATAGACAGGAGGGGATTGAGTGATAGTACATGTACGTGTGAAGAAAATACTGATATTTGTTCATATTCCCATTTTTCTGAGTGAAATTCTAATTGTACCATATTGCTATTCTGACATTACATTTATTGAGTATCTGAGATGTCGTCTGAGACTCTGTGCCTTTAAATCCTTGTTAACTACAACCCGTCCACCAGTCCAAGTCTTTAGCCATCTGTTTCCGCCAACTGTTTCCGTTTCAATGACTTAATTCTGATAAAATAACAGGTAAACATTTGCATCATTTTGTGGTGTTCGTTTCATATGATGCTGTCGAACCTCCCCAAATGGCCACCTCTCTACAACAACACCCTCTCTGTAACAGCCGCTATTTTATATCCCAAATAGATGATTTCCTCTATATATAACCTTTAGACTACTGAGCACGAACATTGTCGTCTGATGTTGCTTTAGCATTCTTTCTCAATAAAAACATGTTTGTACAGCACTTTAGAATCATTTCCATCGGAAATGATTCTAAAATGCTGTCAAAGCATGTATTTGATGAGAATTATCAAAGAAAATTATTAAACATCAGACGACAAAATGTATTTCAGTATTAACCTCCCTACAACAGCCACCTCTCTACAACAGCCAGTTTTGTGTCTTCCAATGGGTGGCTGTTGTAGAGAGGTTGCACTGTACTTCAATACCGTAATAGCCCTAAATCTTCGGACACCATTTGTTTTTGGGGTTTAAAAAAAACCCCTATAAAAAGAGGGTTTCCAAAACAAATTGTATTGAAATATAGCTTTAGTGTGATAAACCTATACAACCATATCTAGCCCAGACACTCGTGTTATGGGAAACCAGTTATTTGTTATGTGATTTCTAGAATAAAGATTGTCCAAATGTTTAGTGTTTAATTACGGTACTTGCTAATTTTGTGCCAACAGTACTACTGTATAACCCAAAGAGAAACTCGCGTGAAATCCATGCACTGCCCGGGAGTTCCCTGGATGGTACAACCGAGACCAACTGTAATATAGGCAGCCAACTACAGTCTGGAAGGGGCGCCTTACTTACTCTCGTTGTCCCATGGTAACGTGCACTAACACAAGTTGGTCTGTACTGTTCATTTCAAGTAGGTCAGCTGATTTACCGTGATAAAATTCCATCTCTAAAATATTTGGATTTTGACATTGCCTTGGCCGCTGTAAGCCACATCCAGGTAAGACAAGACAAGATTTCATAAATTCTAAACAGTTTGCATTGTGTATTGATTCGAAATTAAAAAAAACAAGATGCTTCCTATTAGGTTTGCCCTACAGTTTGGTTGGTAAATCATACACTCGTGTTCGAGTCATATTCATGAAATTAACACATGCATTGAGATGGTGTGTCGCATGCAAGAATAACAACTCTTGTCTTGCTAGTTTACGCGTTCTCTTCCATTATTTTTTTTCTCCCACAGATTTCGTGTCTGGCGTGTAACTCGATTACCCTTTGATATATTTTCATGAAACTTCACTCCTTCATAGACCATGACCCAAAGGTGTGTTATACGTGAGAATGAAACTCTCGTCTCGCTAATCTCCCTTTGTTTTTTCACACACTGATTTTTATGTCGGGAGCATAAGTTCCTATAATTTGAATACCCCTTTGGAATATTTCTCATGAACACTTTACTGCAGTGTAACCGCCTGGGCCGGAGACGAACCATCGGGACCTCCCTGGGGTGTCTGTTTAGGAGAGGATACAACAGTACATGTATAAACCATAACGCAATGCAGATTCGACCAGACACTGCGCAAGGCTCAATCTGGGACTGGTCTACTTTGTACGGAGGTAACAAGCCAGTGTCCCCCGCTCTGGACTGGACACCAATTTATTTCCTGATATAGACAGGAGGGATTTAGCGATAAATGCATGTACGTACGTGTGAAGAAAATATTGATATTACATTTATTGAGTATCTGAGATGTCGTCTGAGACTCTGTGCCTTTAAATCCTTGTTAACTTACAACCACCTCCACCATCCACGTCATTAGCCATCTGTTTTCCGCCAACTGTTTCCGTTTCAATGACTTAATTCTGATAAAATAACAGGTAAACATTTGCATCATTTTGTGGTGTTCGTTTCATATGATGCAGTCGAACCTCCCCGAACGGCCACCTCTCTACAACAACACCCTCTCTGTAACAGCCGCTATTTTATATCCCAAATAGATGATTTCCTCTTTATATAACCTTTAGACTACTGAGCACGAACAATGTCGTCTGATGTTCTTAGATTCCTTTCTCAATAAAAACATGTTGTACAGCACTTTTAGAAATCATAATCCATCGGAAATGATTTCTAAATGCTGTCAAAGCATGTATTTGATGAAAATATCAAGAAAATTAATAAACATCAGACGAACAAAATGTATTTCAGTATTAAAACCTCCCTACAACACCACCTCTCTAAAACCAGCCAGTTTTGTTGTCTTCCATGGGTGTCTGTTGTATAGAGGTTGCACTGTAACTTCAATGACCGTAATAGCCCTAAAACTCGGAAACCATTGTTTTCGGTTTAAAACCCCTATAAAAGAGGGTTCCCAAAACAAATGTATTGAAATAATAGCATTAGTGTGATAAAACCTATACAACCATACTAGCCCTAGACACTCGGTGTTATGGGAAACCAGTTATTTGTATGTGATTTCTAGAATAAAGTTTGTCCAAATGTTTAGTGTTATTACGGTACTTGCTAATTTTGGCCAACAGGTACGACTGTAAACCCAACGAGAACCGCGTGTAATCCATGCACTGCCGGGAGTTTCCTGTGATTGGTACACAGAGACCCAACTGGTAGAGCAGCGCAACCTACAGTCTGAAGGGGCGCCTACTTGTCTCTCTGTCCCAGTGTAACTGCCACTACCCATGTTGGGTCGTACTGTTCATCTCAAGTAGTCAGCTGATAACCGTGATATTAATTCATCTCTAAATATTTGGATTTTGAACATTTGCCTTGGCCGCGTGTAGCCACATCCAGGTATGACAAGACAAGATTTCATAAATTCTAACAGTTGCATTGTGTATTGATTCGAAATTAAAAAAAAACAAGTTGCTTCCTATGGTAGGTGCCCTACAGTTGGTTGGTAAATCATACACTCGTGTTCGAGTCATATTCATGAAATTAACACATGCATTGAGATGGTGTGTCGCATGCAAGAATAACAACTCTTGTCTTGCTATTTTTATCGCGATTCTCTTCCATTATTTTTTTTTCTCCCACAGATTTCGTGTCCTGGCGTGTACTCGATTAACCCTTTGATAATATTTTCATGAACTTCACATCCTTCATAGACCATGACCCAAAGGTGTGTTATACGTGAGAATGAAACTCTCGTCTCGCTAATCTCCCTTTGTTTTTTCACACACTGATTTTTATGTCGGGAGCATAAGTTCCATAATTTGAATACCCTTTGGAATATTCTCATGAAACTTTACTGCAGTGTAACCGCTCTGGGCCGGAGACACCATCGGGACCTCCTGGGGTGTCTGGTTTAGAGAGGATACACTGTACATGTATAACCGATAACGCAATGCAGATTCGACCAGACTGCGCTAAGGCTCATGCTGGACTGGTCTACTTTGTTCGGAAGTAACACAAGCCCAGCTGCCGCTCTGGACTGGACACCATTTATTTCCTGATAGACAGGAGGGATATAGCGATAAATGCATGTACGTACGCTGTGAAAAAATATTGAAATTATATACATTTAATGAGTATCTGAGATGTCGTCTGAGACTCTGGTGCCTTTAAATCCTTGTTAACTACAACCCGTCCACCAGTCCAAGTCTTTAGCCATCGTTTCCGCCAACTGTTTTCCCGTTTCAATGACTTAATTCTGATAAAATAACAGGTAATCCAATTGCATCATTTGTGGTGTTCGTTTTCATATGAGCAGTCGAACCTCCCCGAAACGGCCACCTCTCTACAAGTGCAGTCTGCGTTTTTGTTCCACCCGTAGACAACACTCAAACTCAACGGCGAACGCCAACGCGAACAGCATCGGTTAGCTGTACGTTGTATACGTAGTTTAAACGATAATACGTTCGTACACGTGTAATACACATTGTCAAACCGATTAGTTTAAAAGCGTTGTATACGATTTTTAAACGTAAAATACGGTTTCTTACACAGTGTAATACACATTGTGAAACCGTTATAGTTTAAAAGCGTTGATATACGTTGTTTAAAACGTATAATACGTTGTCGTACCGAGTAATACACATTGTCAACCGTTTTAATAAAAGCGTGTAATACGTTAAGCTTCAGGCGTATAACACCTTTGGCGTATACATATGTAGCGAGTGAAAGCGTTGAAACGTGTAACAACGCTTTACCCTGGAAGCGTGTAGCTATATGAAAAGCGTTGAAACGTGTACCACTGTTACACTATTTAACGCGAATAACCTGTTCGGCCCCGATCGCTTTCGAGGCGCATTGTTTCGTCCCTTTAAAAATATCGCGAAAACATGTACCTGTTCGGGCCTGGATCGTTTTACAGGCGGATCGTTTCGCACCTACATGTACCACCATCGCACATGCGAATTATTGTAAGCAGACTCATTTCGCCCCTGATATGAAAATGAATTAAAACGGGTGTAAACAACAATACATTGCAGCTCCATTCATAACGCGATGGTCGGGGTAACTTTATAGTGCTCGCGAAGACAGACACGCATATTACAATGTATAAAGCTCGCGATCAACAAGGCGCCTTAAAAGGATTAATGTTAGTAAATAATGGTCACGTGTCCTGACCTATTTCATGCGACGAATAGCTGTTGATACGTGCATAATCCCACCGAAATTTCCGCATGAACTCTGAATTTTGTGTCAGCTTTTCAACCCATTTACGGAAAAGTTTTCGAAATCAATAATCGGCGAAACATGGCGACAGATCAGGCGTATAATCCAGTGTTTTTTTGTAATCCATGCCTTTCGGAATACCCATTTACGGTATGAAAATAATAAATTAATTTATTTTTATTTTTGTTACTTCTCCAATGAAAGGTATACGTTGTGACCACTCATTTAGAACCGTACTCGACGAGACGTTTAAATGGGTCTCGCGCATAAACTTCTGATGCATAGAAGGAAAACATTCCCCGCAAACATAATCGTATCCTCAGCATGGAAATGTTTACTGCATGATTGCCCATGATCACACACGTTCGCCGAGCCGTCTGCGAACACAAAGGGCGTGTTGAACCAATCAAACATTCAAAACATAGCCAAAAGGAATGGTCTCGACGCATTTCTTCGTGCTGAATGATTCATACAATAAGCACCTGTTAGTTGACAGGGCTTAGTGTTTTATCGATTTTTTTGCACAAAGCGACCACACAAATCTCGTCTGTGTAAATATCACAGTTTGAAGTAAACGGACCGAGTACTATAAATACATTAAATAAGCCTAAAATCGTCAATTAATGAAGAAAAAAATAAAAAAATTTTTATTTAACACCCTCCATATAAAAAATTGATTTTGTTCATTCATTCACTGTGCTTTAGCATATTTAATTATTATAGACCTCAAAATGGCGAATCTAGGAACACTATAACTTTACCGCTGAACCGTCCTAATATCAGTCACTAATGCCTCTATACACCATCTCACCACTGCGTGTGGTTAGAGAAAAAATCGATATAATGAAGAAACTGAATACACAGCGAGCTGCACATGGTTTAAACAGGGATATGGCCCGCGCATATGTGTCATAAATTACTTGTCAAAACCGGTAAATTTACAAGGTTTATAGCGAAATAGCAGCCGACTGGCAATTTTTCTCTCGGACACGATTTTTAATGACTAGTTTTCAAATCCAAATCGTCTGAGAGTTCAAAAATCGTCCAGAACCGAAAACTGAAAATTTAGAAGCCCTGCAGTCTAGAAGTATATATACACACACGAAGACACGATCGACATGCTGCGCATTCTACGGAGTACACGTTGGCATACCAAAACGTGTATGCGTTAAAACCCGTGGAAACGTGTTATACGTATAACACGGTTTCATCTGTAGCGGTTCTGTGGTACATGTAGAAGCGAGTAAACCGTTTCGTCAAAGAAGCGTTAAATCGTTTAAACGGTTTACCTTAAGCTTAGGTATACTTTTGCACCGTCTGTAACGTTTACAACCGTTAGTTACAACACTGATTATCACGCTTTTGAAACTCAATGCGTTGTTTACAACCGTTGTAAATACTTTACAACCGTGTAAAAGTATTACACACTTTTGAAAACTCAATGCGTTTGAACAACACAGTTTGCTCGACTTTCGCGCATCGCGCAAGAGTGGGGAAAACGCAACGCATGTCCGAAAACGTATTACACGGAGACGACACACTGTTTTGAAACGCAACTAACGGAAACTCCACGATACCAACGCACAACACTTTGTCACGTATACAACCCGGAACAATTTTGACAGATACAACTGTACACAACAACACCCTCTCTGAACAGCCAGCATTTTTTTAAATCCCAAATAGATGATTTCCTCTTTATATAACCTTTAGACTACTCGAGCACGAAACAATGTCGTCTGATGTTGCTTTAGCATTCTTTCTCAATAAAAACATGTTTGTACAGCACTTTAGAATCATTTCCATCGGAAATGATTCTAAAATGCTGTCAAAGCATGTATTTGATGAGAATTATCAAAGAAAATTATTAAACATCAGACGACAAAATGTATTTCAGTATTAACCTCCCTACAACAGCCACCTCTCTACAACAGCCAGTTTTGTGTCTTCCAATGGGTGGCTGTTGTAGAGAGGTTGCACTGTACTTCAATACCGTAATAGCCCTAAATCTTCGGACACCATTTGTTTTGGGGTTTAAAACCCCTATAAAAGAGGGGTTTCCCAAAACAAATTGTATTGAAATATAGCATTAGTGTGATAAACCTATACAACCATACTAGCCCTAGACACTCGGTGTTATGGGAAACCAGTTATTTGTATGTGATTTCTAGAATAAAGTTTGTCCAAATGTTTAGTGTTATTACGGTACTTGCTAATTTTGGCCAACAGGTACGACTGTAAACCCAACGAGA
The DNA here is from genome assembly GCA_029237695.1 of Conchocele bisecta. Taxonomy (NCBI): domain Eukaryota; kingdom Metazoa; phylum Mollusca; class Bivalvia; order Lucinida; family Thyasiridae; genus Conchocele; species Conchocele bisecta. Next base: position 20,291,609 of record CM055276.1, read on the forward strand.
ACCGCGTGTAATCCATGCACTGCCGGGAGTTCCTGTGATGGTACAACAGAGACCAACTGTACAGCAGGCAACTACAGTCTGGAAGGGGCGCCTACTTGTCTCTCGTGTCCCAGTGGTACGTGCACTACACATGTTGGGTCTGTACTGTTCATTCAAGTAGGTCAGCTGATTACCGTGATATAATTCCATCTCTAAAATATTTGGATTTTGAACATTTGCCTTGGCCGCGTGTAGCCACATCCAGGTATGACAAGACAAGATTTCATAAATTCTAACAGTTGCATTGTGTATTGATTCGAAATTAAAAAAAAACAAGTTGCTTCCTATGGTAGGTGCCCTACAGTTGGTTGGTAAATCATACACTCGTGTTACGATCATATTCATAGAAATAACACATGCATTGAGAAGGGTGTGTCGCATGCAAGAATAACAACTCTTGTCTTGCTAGTTTACGCGTTCTCTTCCATTATTTTTTTTCTCCCACAGATTTCGTGTCTGGCGTGTACCGATTACCCTTTGATATATTTTCATGAAACCATCACTCCTTCATAACCATGACCCAAAGGTTGTTTTTATAACGAGAAGAATGCAAACTCTCGTCTCGCTAATCTCCCATTGTGTTTTTCACACATCAGATTTTTATTTCGGAGAGCATAATTCCACCATAATTGAATAACCCTTTGGGAATATTCCATGAAACTTTACTGCAGTGTAACCGCTCTGGGCCGGAGACACCATCGGGACCTCCTGGGGTGTCTGGTTTAGAGAGGATACACTGTACATGTATAACCGATAACGCAATGCAGATTCGACCAGACTGCGCTAAGGCTCATGCTGGACTGGTCTACTTTGTTCGGAAGGTAACAAGCCAGTGCCGCTCTGGACTGGACACCATTTATTTCCTGATAGACAGGAGGGGATTTAGCGATAATGCATGTACGTACGTGTGAAGAAAATATTGATATTACATTTATTGAGTATCTGAGATGTCGTCTGAGACTCTGTGCCTTTAAATCCTTGTTAACTACAACCCGTCCACCAGTCCAAGTCTTTAGCCATCTGTTTCCGCCAACTGTTTCCGTTTCAATGACTTAATTCTGATAAAATAACAGGTAAACATTTGCATCATTTTGTGGTGTTCGTTTCATATGATGCAGTCGAACCTCCCCGAACGGCCACCTCTCTACAACAACACCCTCTCTGTAACAGCCGCTATTTTATATCCAAATAATGATTTCCTCTATATATAACCTTTAGACTACTGAGCCCACGAAACAATGTCGTCTGATGTGCGTTAGCATTCTTTCTCATAAAAACATGTTGTACAGCACTTATAGAATCATTTTCCATCGGAAATGATTCTAAAATGCTGTCAAAGCAATGTATTTGATGAGAATTATCAAAAAAAATTAATTAAACAACAGACGAGCAAAATGTATTCAGTATTAACCTCCCTACAACAGCCACCTCTCAACACACCAATTTTGTGGTCTTCCAATGGGTTGCTGTTGTAGAAGAGGTTGCACTGTACTTCAATACCGTAATAGCCCTAAATCTTTCGGACAACATTGTTTTGGGTTCTAAAACCCCTATAAAAGAAGGGTTTTCCCCAAAACAAATTGTATTGAAATAAAGCATTAGTGTGATAAACCTAAACAACCATACTAGCCCTAGACACTCGTGTTATGGGAAACATTTATTTGTATGTGATTTCTAGAATAAAGATTGTCCAACAAGTTTAGTGTATTACGGTACCTTGCTAATATTTGGCCAACAGTAATGACTGTAACCAACAGAACCGCGTGTAATCCATGCACTGTCCGGAGTTCCTGTGGATGGTACAACACAGAGACCACTTACAGCAGGCACTACAGTTTACTGGAAGGGGCCCTACTTGTCTCTCGTGTACCAGTGGTACGTGCACTACACATGTTGGGTCTGTACTGTTCATTCAAGTAGGTCAGCTGATTACCGTGATATAATTCCATCTCTAAAATATTTGGATTTTGAACATTTGCCTTGGCCGCGTGTAGCCACATCCAGGTATGACAAGACAAGATTTCATAAATTCTAACAGTTGCATTGTGTATTGATTCGAAATTAAAAAAAAACAAGTTGCTTCCTATGGTAGGTGCCCTACAGTTGGTTGGTAAATCATACACTCGTGTTCGAGTCATATTCATGAAATTAACACATGCATTGAGATGGTGTGTCGCATGCAAGAATGACAACTCTTGTCTTGCTAGTTTACGCGTTCTCTTCCATTATTTTTTTTCTCCCACAGATTTCGTGTCTGGCGTGTAACTCGATTACCCTTTGATATATTTTCATGAAACTTCACTCCTTCATAGACCATGACCCAAAGGTGTGTTATACGTGAGAATGAAACTCTCGTCTCGCTAATCTCCCTTTGTTTTTTCACACACTGATTTTTATGTCGGGAGCATAAGTTCCATAATTTGAATACCCTTTGGAATATTCTCATGAAACTTTACTGCAGTGTAACCGCTCTGGGCCGGAGACACCATCGGGACCTCCTGGGGTGTCTGGTTTAGAGAGGATACACTGTACATGTATAACCGATAACGCAATGCAGATTCGACCAGACTGCGCTAAGGCTCATGCTGGACTGGTCTACTTTGTTCGGAAGGTAACAAGCCAGTGCCGCTCTGGACTGGACACCATTTATTTCCTGATAGACAGGAGGGGATTTAGCGATAATGCATGTACGTACGTGTGAAGAAAATATTGATATTACATTTATTGAGTATCTGAGATGTCGTCTGAGACTCTGTGCCTTTTAAATCTTGTTAACTAACAAACCCGTCCACCATCCAAGTCCTTAGCCATCTGTTTCCGCCAACTGTTTTCCTCCTTCAATGACTTAATTCTATAAAAAATAACAGGTTAAACATTTGCATCATTTTGGTGTGTTCGTTTCAATGAAGCAGTCGAACCTCCCCGAACGGCCCACTCTCTAACAACAACACCCTCTCTGTACAGCCTCCTATTTTATATCCAAATAGAAATTTCCTCTTATATAACCTTTAGACTGCTGGGCATGAACCAATGTCGTCTGGATGTTGCTTTAGCATTCTTTCTCAATAAAAACATGTTTTTTTTCTCAGACAATTTAGAAATCTTTCCATGGAAAATGATCTAAAAAGCAGTGCTAAGCATGTATTTGAATGAGAATTATCGAAGAAAATTATTTATAAACATCAGACACTTAAATGTAATTCAAGTATTAACCTCCCTACAACAGCCACCTCTCTACAACAGCCAGTTTTGCGTCTTCCCATGGGTGGCTGTTGTAGAGAGGTTGCACTGTACTTCAATACCGTAATTACCCTAATATCTTCGGGACACCATTTTTTTTGGGGTTTAAACCCATAAAAAAGAGGGGTTCCAAAACAAATTGTATTCAAAATATATCGTTAGTGTGATAAACCAATACACTGCAGCTCCATTATAACGCGATCGCGTATAGCGCGATCTCCATTATAACGCGGGTCTCTCGTGGATCAAAAAAAAATATTTAAAAATAGAGAAAAAAGAAGAAACTCGATGTTTGTGACAGTCATCAAAGTACAACTATCGCGCATGTTGTACCGGGTTTAGAAGGTTCTTGAACCAGTTCCCACATTTAAATATAAGATAACTACCGCTTTTTGTCATGTTATGAGAACATAAAATCCATGTTAACACAATACTTGGGGGTGGGGGGGTCGCTAATAAATCGTTTGCGTGTTCGCTTCGCCTTTTCTCTATTTAACCTCCCAGTACAGTTGTATTTGATTTGTAGCCAGGTGTTTTTGAAAAATATCCAGGCATTGGATTGGCGAAAGCCGGGCGTAGCGGCGGGCGGGCGGGTGGCGGGCGGGCGCGTCCACAATCAATGTTAACTTTTCGCGTTACAATGTTTAATTTTCGTGTTAAGTCCATTTCTTTTTTGTACTGTAACCAACTAGGACCACCAAACATTCAACAGCTTCATAATCATGGGGGGTGCCCACCACATATCACTATCCAACAATGTTACTATTTTTTTGTGTTAACTTGACCCATTTTTTCCGCGATTCGGAACCTTAAGCATTTTCAATGTAAGTTTTCGCGTATTTACAATGTTAAGTTTTTCGTGTTTACGTCCCATTCTTTGGTAAGGTACCACCTAAGACCAACCAAACTTCACAGCTTCATAAACCAAGGGGTGCCTACCACATACCAACTATCCACATGTGAACCATTTTTTTACCTTCACCTATTTTTTCTACGTAATTGACATTAGCCATTTTCAACGTTAACTTTTTTACTACTCTGGTAAAAGTTTTTTGGTTTAAACTTTTTTCGTTATACCTAATCTCTGCAACTGCTTCGCCCATTACTTTGAAAACTTCACATGGGTGTTTAATCATCATCCATATTCTCATTCTAACCCCCAACCGTGCGGCCCTGTGCCCAATGTCAAGGTCAAATACTTTGAGTTTTTTTGTTAAGTTTTTTTGTGTAATATATCTCTTCTTCAAACTGCTTCAACCCATTACCTTGATACTTCACATGGGTGTTTATCATCATGTCGCACCCCGCTTGCGGAAAGCGCGATATCGTCGTCATTTTGGCATAACGTCCCGACCTTCCGTCCGTACTCCTGTGTGTCCCGGTTAATGTTATTTCGTTAAAGTTTTTTCCTATCTACTATATCTATTTTTTTTAGTGTCCATGCCCTCCGCCCCAAGTCGCGACATGCAGGCCAAACGTGCCATCTAGTCTACAAAAAGTGGTATAATTATGTTATCCCTATGTCTATGCTTGGAAAAAACCTGGCCTCGTGGCTTTGCCTTGTTTCTTTCTTTTTAAGTCTTGACCCATTTTTTTTCCGCGCAGTCGAATTAGCCATTTTCAATGTTAAGTTTTCCGCGATTTACAATGTTTAAATTTTCGTCTTTAAGTCCATTTCTTTGGTACTGTACCACCTAGGACCACCAAAATTTCACAGCTTCATAACCAAGGGGTGCCTACCACATACAACTATCCAACATGTGACCATTTGTTTTACCTTCACCTATTATTTCTACGTAATTGACTTAGCCATTTTCAAATTTTTGGATAAAAGTTTTTCGTTATACTATATCTCTGCAACTGCTTCGCCCATTACCTTGAAACTTCACATGGGTGTTTATCATCATCCATATTTTCATTGTAACCCCCAACCGTGCGGCCCCTGTGCCCAATGTCAAGGTCCATTACCTTGATACTTCACATGGGTGTTTATCATCATTGTCGCACCCGCTTGCGGAAAGCGCGATATTGTCGGCATTTTGGCATATGTCCGTACGTCCGTGTGTCCGGTTAAAAAAACATTTTGTTAAAGTTTTTCCATCTACTATATCTATTTTTTTAGTGTCCATGCCTCGCCCCAAAAGGCGCACATCAGGCCATGGCCAATCAAGTCTACAAAAATGTGGTATATATTTATCCAAGTGTCCTATGCTTGGAAAAAACCTGCCTATCGTGGCATTGAGGCCTCGTTTCTTGTTCATAATTGTGACAGGTGTAATATTTAGCGTTCTATAAACAGACTAGTGTTTGTGTGCAATCTGAAACAATAACACTCAGCATTATCTGGTATGGGACTCACTTGGACTATTGTTTACACTGCAGCCCACCAATCATGATTCCTCAGCGTAAATCGTAAATTTTCATTCATCATAATGACTGTTGCAGTTGTAAACAATATATTCACGTGACACCACATTTCTGAGATCATGCAACGTATCAACAGCTATTGGTCCGCATGATTAGGCAGGACACGTGACCATTATTTATTATCAATTAATCCTTTTAAGCATCTGTCTATCACGAGCAGTATACTTGTAATAAGCGTCTGTCTATCACGAGCACTATACAACGTAATAAGCATGATTTTATAAATAACTCATATGTTTAATACATTAATACAAGTTTGTATGTCATAGTCATTATTAATAATAACTTTAACTTCTGTTCAAATGACATGATTTTATATGGATCCGTTGCTAATGGAATTCCCACAATAGTTGGTAACCGAAATGCGGATGATACCAGTACCCGAAATTTTATTAAGCGATCGGATTCGATCGCGATTTGAAATTTGGACCCCGACCATCGCGTTATAATGGAGCTGCAATGTACAACCATACTAGCCCTAGACACTCGTTGTTATGGGAAACCAGTTATTTGTATGTGCGTCCTAGAATAAATTTTGTCCAAATATTTATTGTTATTACGGTACTTGCTAATTTTGGCCATCAGGTACGACTGTAAACCCAATGAGAACCGCGTGTGATCCGTGCACTGCCGGGAGTTCCTGTGATGGTACAACAGAGACCAACTGTACACACGCAACTATAAACAGTCAGAAGGGGCGCCTACTTGTCTCTCGTGTCCCAGTGGTACTGCACTACACATGTTGGGTCTGTACTGTTTTCAATTCAGTAGGTCAGCTGATATACCGGATATAATTCCAATCTCTAAAATATTTGGAGATTTTGAACATTTGCCACATCCGTATGACAAACAAGATATCATACCTGAAATAAATTCTAACAGTTTGCATTGTGTATGATTCGAAATTAACAAAAGAAAATCTTCCTATGTAGGTGCCACTACAGTTGGAGCTTGGTAAAATCATACACTCATGTCGAGTCATATTTGAATACCCCTTGGTCTAACTTCATGAAACTTCAACATTATGCGTTATCTCCATTATTTTTTTTCTCGCATCAAGATTTAGTGCCAGGTGTTAGACTCGAATACCCTTTGATAAATTTGCATGAAACTCACTCATTTCATAGCCCATGACCCAAAAGGTGTGTGGTGCGTGATGAATGAAAACCTCGTCACGCTATACTCCCTTGTTGTTTTTTTATGTACAGAGCATAAATTCCATAATTTGAAAACCCTTTGGAATATTCTCATGAAACTGTACTGCAGTGTAACCGCTCTGGGCCGGACAACCATCGGCGAACCAAATCCTGGGTTTTCTGTTTAGAGAGTTTTGTTACACTGAACATGAAAACCTAAAAACGCAATGCAGATCCGAAACCCAGACTGCGTTACGGCTCATGCTGGACTGGTCGACTTTGTTCGGAAGGTAACAACCAGTTGACGTGTATTGTTTCATGATCCGAAAGGACAAAACATTGTTTTATTGTGTGCTTAGTAATAACAGTGATGCCTCTCTGGACCGCACACCATTTAAATTTCCTGATAGACAGGAGGGGATTTAAGCGATAGATACATGTGCGTGTGAAGAAAATAATGATATTTGTTCATAATCCCATTTTCCGGAGAGAAATTCTAATTGGTACCATATGCTATTCTGACATACAATTATTGAGTATCTGAGATGTTTGTCCTGAGACTCTTGCCTTTAAATCTGTTAACCACAACCCATCCACCAAGTCCAGTCTTTAGCCAGCTGTTTCCGCCAACTGTTTCCGTTTCACAATGACTTAATTCTGATTAACAATAACAGGGTTCGTTTGTGTTGTCGTTTCATAAATTACTTTTCAATACCGTAATAGCCCTAAAACTTCGGACAGCACCATTTGTTTTGGGGTTTAAACCCCTATAAAAGAGGGTTTCCCCAAACAAATTGTATTGAAATATAACGTTAGTGTGATAAACCTATACATCCATACTAGCCCTAGACCTCGATTGTTATGGGAAACCAGATCTTTGTATGTGCGTCCTAAATGAATTTTGATCAAATGTTTAGTTTATTACGGGGTACTTGCTAATTTTTGGCCATCAGGTACCTGTAAACCCAATGAGAACCGCGTGTGATCCGTGCACTGCCAGGGAGTTCCAGAGATGGTACAACAAGACAACTGTACAAGCAGGCAACTCCAGTCTGGAAGGGGCGCCTACTTGTCTCTCTCTCGGCCCAGTGGTACGTGCAAACTCACATTTGTGTCCTGTACTGTTCATTCAAGTAGGTCCAGCAGATTGCCGTGATATCATTCCATCTCAAAATATTTAGATTTTGAACATTTGCCCACATCCAGGAAATGACAAGACAAATTTTCATACCTGAATAAATTCTAACAGTTGACATTGTGTATTGATTCGAAATTAACAAAAAAAATTCCTTCCTATGGTAGTGCCTTACAGTTGCTGTAAATCATACACTCATGTTCGTAGTCATATTTTGAATACCCACCCCCTTGGTCTACTTTCATGAAACTTCTCATTATGCGTTACTTTCATTATTTTTTTTCCTCGCACAGATTAGTGCCTGGTGTGTAACTCGATTACCCTTTGATATATTTCATGAAAATTCACTCATCATAACCATGACCCAAAGGTGTGTTGTTCGTGAAATGAAACATCTCGTCGACGCTAATCTCCCTTTGATTTTTTTGTCAGACATAGTTTTTCATAATTTGAATACCCTTTGGAATATTCGCATGAAACTTTACTAGCATTGTAAAACCGCTCTGGCCGGACACCATTCGGGACCATCCTGGGGTGTCCCCTGGTTTGAGTAGGGTTACACTGTAAATGTATAACCTAAAACGCAATGCAGATCCGACCAGACTGCGTTAAGGGGCTCATGCTGGACTGGTCGACTGTTCGAAGGTTACAAGCCAGTGTCGTGTATGTGCATGATCGAAAAGGACACGTTTTGTGGTGTCGTTCAATATGTTGCAGTCGAACCCCCCGAACGCGCCACCCTTCGTGCGGTGCGTCATCAACTATTCACCCATCACTGTAACAGGCCGCTATTTTATATCCCAAATGTAATGGATTACCTCAGCACTCTTAGAAATCATATACCCTCCCGCAGAACGAGTTGTTGGGGGGGGTATACTGGTGGAGTCAGTTTGTTCCTCCTCCGTACCGTCCTCCGTCCCGGTACACTTAACACAGAGAAATATGTTAAAACTCTATTTCCTTCATCTAAAATGCTTGATATTTCACACATCATTCCTCCTGTAAGGCTCTACTACCATGCTGTGCCAAATCCACGACCGTCCAACCCCCGCAGAACCCAAGTCAAGGTTCCAAATACTTAGTCTCTTTAAAACAAAACCTAACATCATGAGCAATAAGTTGTTATAACTTCTTATTTCCTTCATCTATTGAAATGCGTTAATATTTCACCCATGCATTCCTGTAAGGCTCTACTACCATGCAGTTCCAAACCCAAACGACCATCCAAGCCCCCGCTTGAAACCAAGTTCACGGTCAAAAAACTTAGTCTCTTTTAACAAAACTTAACACATATAAATATGTTATAACTTCTATTATATTTCCTTCCATCAAAAATGCTTAATATTTCACACATGCATTCGCTGTAAGGCTCTACTACCATGCTGTGCCAAATCCATAACCGTCCAACCCCCGCTGATACCCCTTGTCAGGTCAAATACTCATTACAAAACTAAACATCAGAGAACTGCATTATAAACTTATCTATTTCCTTCATTGAAAATTAGGTTATGGACGTGCTGCTTTTCCCCCAGCCAGCGCCTGACAACCATATTGATATTCGTTGGATAATTTTTTTTTTATTATAATACAGCCCGTCTCAGGTCTACACAGCCCACACCGCAGGATCGATCGCCATCCACAAAATGCCATGCCGAGTCGATCAAGTGTGATCAGTAACTTCAGAGATTTTCAGAAATATCTTAAATGCCATTTTCCACGCAAACCGGAATGGACGTCATATATTCTATAACTTTCTAAAACTCTTCCTATTTTCAACTGCGATTTTCAAAAATTCTCTATCTCGGCCTCTTGCTGACCGTTCTAAGATCTCCACGGCTATCAGGTCAACTAAGAGAGCTATAGGCAATGACGTAAGAACCCATGTCCATACTAACCACGATTATTAAGCAGTCCATAAAAGGCCGAATTTCAGCTGATAACTGTTGGTCTTTACAAAACTTTTTTCCAATTTATGTACAGTAATGTCAGCAACATAATGTCTAGTGCCGAGTGTGATAGGGGAGTGACGAGGCCTATAAACTCTGATAATTTTCAGAGCTCTATCTTGACTACTTCCGGTTCAATTGGATGTCAAAGATGAACGTATTTATTTCCGAAGTTTTCAAAATATAGCAATACGGATGTGACTTCCAAGGCTTCGTTATTTCTCACTAGATATCAAAATTTCTTGCTGCGGGCAATATTTCCAGTCCTTTAGCAAAACTTTCCCGCTATGGCCCGGCCTAATGGGTGAAAAACAAAACGATAAACGGTCACTGGCGGAATATTTGCATATAATCCGTTTTTATTAAAGGTGATATACAAATGGCAGTAAAACTGCCATTTATCGGGCGATAACTATCGAAAAAAAAATCATTGTCCGCTGACTTACGGGCTCTCCTCCAACTACCCCAAACCGCTGGTCGGATCGACTTCAAATTTTGCATACCGATTCGGATCAGTGTGAAGCAGTAGACTCAGAGATTTTCAGATATCTTTTAATGCTACTTTCCACGAAAACGGAAGTGACGTCATACTTCCATATAACTTCCTTATTTTCAACCGATTTCAAGAATTCTTTTTGCATTGGAAAGCTGACAAAATTCTCTATCTCAGATTCACTGACAGTTTTCGGCTATCTGCTCAAATAAAAGATCTATATGCATTTGTATTTGAAAAATGTACATACTTTTCAACGATTTTGCCGAATTTCGGCTGATAACGGGTGGTCTTTACAAACGTTTTCCAATTTGTACAGTACTGTCAGCAACATAATTTCTTGCCAGGGTGATAGGGGAGTGTCAGCCGCATGAAAGATGATAATTTTCAGAGCTATATCTTGACTACTTACGGCTCTATTCGATGTCAAAGATGAACGTATTTTTTCAAGTTTTCAAAATAGAGCAAACGGATGTGACGTCAGCTTCGTTATTTATCATTCGATTTCAATTGTTTTTGCTGTAGTCGATATTTCAGTCCTTTAGCTAAAACTTTGGCTGAGGATCGAACCCGGTATCCCTCGCTCCGAGTCCATCGCTCTACCTCTAAGCTAACCGGCCCCACATCGGTGTGATGATGCGAAACAATAATGTGCGAACACAATAAAGTTGGACTGTTCATTCTAAAACTTCAGAAATTCTTTTTGTAACCAATAGTTTACACCTTGGGCTAAAGCTTAGTTACACATGAAATCAATGTTTGAGGCTCAAACCATTGATGCAGCTCAAGCTGCTCTAGTTCTTATTATTTCACTTGTGCATTCCTCTAAGGTTGTACTATCATGCTGTGACAAATCTACGACTGTCCAACCCCCGCTGATCCCAAGGTCAAGGTCACATACTTAGTCTCTTTACAAAACTTAACATCAGAGAAATATGTTATAACTTCTATTTCTTTCATTGAAAATACTTAATATTTCATATGCTGTGACAAATCCCCGCTGATCTCGAGGTCAACGTCACATACATACCGTATAACCTTGACTTAACGCCCCCACCCCCCCTCCTAATACCCCCCCCCCCCCCCCCTAAACCCCCCCCCCCCCCCCCCCCACCAAATAAAAAACATAAATAATAATTTTTTTTACCAATGACCCGCCAATTTCAAACACAAATAATCCTTAAATCCTTATTTGTGTTTCAAATTGGCGGTCCTTTTTTTTTTTTGTTTTTTTTTTTTTTTTTACTGGCTAATAAACCCCCCCCCCCCCCCCCCCCCACCACCCCCCCAAACCCCCCCAAAAAAAAAAAAAAAATAAAAAAAAAAAAAAAAAAAATTGTTTACCAATGACCGCCAATTTCAAACACAAATAATCTTTAAATCCTTATTTGTGTTTGAAATTGGTGGTCCTTGGTAAAAAAAAAATTTTTTTCTTCTTTCTTTTTTTTTTTTTTTTTTTTTTTACTGGCTAATAAACGCACCCCCCCCCCCCCCCCCCCCCCCCCCCCTCCCCCCCCCCCCTTATTTGTGTTTGAAATTGGGGCGGTCCTTGGTATAATTTAATTTTTTTTTTCTTTTTTTTTTTTTTTCTTTTTTACTGGCTAATAAACCCCCCCCCACCACCACCACCCCCCCCCCCCCCCTCCACCCCCAAAATAAAATAATAAAAAAAAAAATAATAATAATTTTACCAATGACCGCCAATTTCAAACACAAATAATCCTTGAATCCTTATTTGTGTTTGAAATTGGCGGTCCTTTGTAATTTCTTCTCTTTTTTTTTTCTTTTTTTTTACAGGCTAATAAACGCCCCCCCCCCCCCCCCCCCCCCCCCCACCCCCCCCCCCCCCCCCCCCCCCCCCCCCCCCCCCCCCCCCCCCCCCCCCCCCCCCTTTTGATAAAATGTAACGCCTCCGGGGGCATTAATTCAAGGTTATACGGTAGTCTCTTTACAAAACTTAACATCAGAGAAATCGGTTATAACTTCTATTTCCTTGCTCGGATCTGCTTCACATTTCACACACTCATTGCTCCAATGGACCTCTACCGCCCTGTGACAAATTCACGTTCATGCCGCTCGCGCTAATCCCAGAGTCAAGGTCACAAGCCCACACACTTGGAAATTTGTACATATTTTAGGGGTACCTGGGCCCACGCGGGGGTTATTCCGTAAGCCTCGCTTACTGACCAATCTAGTTTCCATTGGAAATGATTCTAAAATGCTGTCAAAGCATGTATTTGATGAGAATTATCGAAGAAAATTATTAAACATCAGACGACAAAATGTAATTCAGTATTAACCTCCCTACAACAGCCACCTCTCTACAACAGCCAGTTTTGCGTCTTCCCATGGGTGGCTGTTGTAGAGAGGTTGCACTGTACTTCAATACCGTAATAGCCCTAAATCTTCGGACACCATTTGTTTTGGGGTTTAAAACCCCTATAAAAGAGGGGTTTCCCAAAACAAATTGTATTGAAATATATCGTTATTGTGATAAACCTATACAACCATACTAGCCCTAGACACTCGTTGTTATGGGAAACCAGTTATTTGTATGTGCGTCCTAGAATGAATTTTGTCCAAATATTTATTGTTATTACAGTTCTTGCTAATTTTGGTCATCAGGTACGACTGTAAACCCAATGAGAACCGCGTGTGATCCGTGCACTGCCGGGAGTTCCTGTGATGGTACAACAGAGACCAACTGTACAGCAGGCAACTACAGTCTGGAAGGGGCGCCTACTTGTCTCTCGTGTCCCAGTGGTACGTGCACTACACATGTTGGGTCTGTACTGTTCATTCAAGTAGGTCAGCTGATTGCCGTGATATAATTCCATCTCTAAAATGTTTTAATTCTGAACATTTTCCTTGGCCGCGTGTAGCCACATCCAGGTATGACAAGACAAGATTTCATACCTGAATAAATTCTAACAGTTGCAGTTTGTATTGATTCGAAATTAACAAAAAACAAATTACTTCCTGTGGTAGGTGCCCTACAGTTGGCTGGTAAATCATACACTCATGTTTGAGTCATATTTTGAATACCACTTGGTCTACTTTCATGAAATTAACACATGCATTGAGATGGTGTGTCATGTGCAAGTATGACAACTCTTGTCTTGCTAGTTTACGCTTTATCTTCCATTATTTTTTTTCTCGCACAGATTTCGTGTCTGGCGTGTAACTCGATTACCCGTTGATATATGTTCATGAAACTTCACTCATTCATAAACCATGACCCAAAGGTGTGTTATGCGTGAGAATGAAAACTCTCGTCACGCTAATCTCCCTTGTTTTTTCGCACACTGATTTTTATGTCAGGAGCATATGTTCCATAATTTGAATACCCTTTGGAATATTCTCATGAAAGTTTACTGCAGTGTAACCGCTCTGGGCCGGACACCATAGGGACCTCCTAGGGTGTCTGGTTTAGAGAGGTTACACTGTACATGTATAACCTATAATGAAATGCAGATTCGACTAGACTGCGCTAAGGCTCCTGTTGGACTGGTCGACTTTGTTCGGAAGGTAACAAGCCAGTGTCGTGTATGTTCATGATCAAAAAGGACAACATTGTTATTTGTGTGCATAGTTAACAGTGAAACCACTCTGGACCGGACACCATCAAGACATCCCGGGGTGCCCGGTTTAGAGAGGTTACAGTGTACATATATAACCTACAACACAATGTAGATCTGACCAGACTGTGCTAAGGCTCATGTTGGACTGGTCTACTTTGTTCGGAAGGTATCAAGCCCGTGTCGTGTATGTTCATCATCGCAAATGACAACATTGTTAATTGTGTGCATAGTTAACAGTGAAACCGCTCTGGACCGGACACCATCGGGACTTCCCGGGGTGCCCGGTTTAGAGAGGTTTCACTGTACATATATAACCTATAATGCAATGCAGATCCGACCAGACTGCCTAAGGCTACACTGGTCTGCATCGATCGGAACGTAATAAGCATGTGTCCTATTGTGTCATTGTCGTGTATGTTCATGATCGAAAATGACAAATAATTGTTAATTTGTGTGCTTAATTGCAGTGTAACCAATCTGGACCGGACACCATCGGGATCTCCTAGGGTGTCCGGTTTAGAGAGGTTACACTGTACAAGCACATTAACCCACAAAAGTTGTCACTTGCATTTGACTCATACAATTAGCTCCACTCTAATTACTTGGTAGTCCATCTATCTGCTCTTTACTAACTACTTCCTGAAAATAACTAATGTTAGATTATTGCAATCATTGTAGAACCTGGGCTGATTGTGTATGCTTATCTAGGGCCGCTATGTTCTGCTGTTGTGTAATCTATTTTATTTTTTGTGTATACAAGTGTATGCAGTCAGCCAAAGCAGCCATGCGATTGATCACAAGTCAATTAGACTTACCTAGCTACTTTTCTTTTTGTAAATGCGTCAGCATCCATATGTCACTATGTGTCTGCTGAATATTCAATAACTGTTACCGCCCACGTGTCGAGTCGTATTGCGAAAATCGGTGTAGCCTATTCGTTGAATGAGTAATCAGTATAATATGCCTCAGTGTGAATGCATGGACTGCAAATAGTTGATGTAGTCGGGTGGATGAAGAAAAGATACCTTATGACGGGTACGCCCAGCACATGCCCGAATCTGCCTTCTCTTGCGTAAAATTTGCTTAGGACATACGCCTTTATTTTTAAATACGTTTGTATTTACAATAATGAAGCCTTATTGCTGACAATAAATTGATTGCCAATATGATAAACTGGTATTACTGACAATGATGTAAGATACCTTTTCTCAATGGCGGCCTAATTTTGTAAGCAGCGAAGCATTCATGCATTCATATATCCAGGTGACCATTCATTGATTGTGCACCGGTGATAGGGAGGTAACAGTTGATACCAGATAACAGTTTTTCATCAGTTACTCATCCGACAAATGTTATCACTCGAGCTTTACAGCGCCTATCTCAATACATCGTGCAATACGACTCGACAACGCCGGTTGGTTTAAGATAAATATCTGACGACTAAGCATATTATTCAATCTCGACTACAAAACTGTGCATGTACTCTTATCTCTACATGCATGTGTCTATTTATATCATCATAATATGTAACTTTGTGATCCCAGCATGCACAAACAATCATCAATTTTATTTGTTTTGTTTACGTCGGCTAGTCGGCTCTCTGATGTCATGCAGCGTAGCACGTTGGCGCACAGGGCCATTAATTCACATTACTCCAAATGACTTTATTACATGATCCGCTATGGCGGGTTTTGCCCTGTGCGTCATGAGGCATTAGATATATTTTGTGACCTCTTCCAATACCTGGCTGTCTCGTTGTTGTTGTTATCGGGAGATATTCATCCAAATCCAGGCCATCTGAGCAACTCCTTCAACACATCCGACTCGTCATTAATATCGGATCATTCCCTAGAATTATTAAATAGTGGGCTAAGCATAATGCACTTAAACATACAAAGCCTATGGCCCACTCTTGATTTATTAGAAATAGAATCGCAATCCTATGACATCCTAGTGTTTACTGAAACGTGGCTCTCACAAGATATTGCTAACAAAGATTTACGCATACCTAACTTTGGACCAGATAGAACAGGCATTCAAGGTCTCGAAGCCCTGTGGGTCGAAACTCATATAAAAATCAAACTATTCTCATAGCCGGTTTTTATCGCCCACCTAATTCTAATAATTAATTACTGGTCGCTCCTGGAAGAGAGTTTCGATAGAGGTTGTAACACATCAATTAAAAACATTATCATTACTGGGGATTTCAACATTAACACACTAAATCAACCAGCATCAAAGATAGACAACCTTATTGCCTCGTATAACTTCACTCAACTAATTTCAGAGCCAACTAACTTTACCGAACACTCACAGACTCTAATAGACCTAATTATCGTGAAGAATAGACAAACTGTTGCCACAAGTTTTGTAGCAGACCCTTTCGTCCCAGACCTAATTAGGTACCACTCACCTATCATAGTAGTTCTTCCTTCCCTAGACCTGAACACACCTCATTCAAACGCCACATATGTAAATACGATGAAGGCGACTTCGACAAATACCATCGACATCTAACTAACACTAACTGGGAAACTGCAATAACACCTAATGATCTAGAAACATCTGTCAATAACATCAGTTCCACTATCATTAATGCAGCTAAACAGTCCATACCGAATAAAATTGTAACTATAAGACCTAACGATATACCATGGATGAAAAGTAATGTCAGAAAACTAATAAGACAACGAAGACGACTGCATAAATAAGCTAAAAATATTAATACGGAACAATCCTGGCTAAAATTCAGAAACAAAAGAAATGAAGTACCAAAACACATTCGTAAAGCAAAACATGAGTACAAACAATCCATGATAGATAAAATTAACCAAGACAATATCACAGCCAAATAATGGTCAAAATGACAAAATCATTGTTATCCAATACAAATTGTAGCAACCAGCTACCTATACTAATTGACAATAACACGACAGCGTCTTCAGATATAGACAAAGCAAACCTATTGAATGAACATTTCTGTAGACAATCAAACGTAGATAACAAAAACAACAAGAGCTGTAGGAGAACAGCATAGCTCGACTGCGAGGGTTGTCGATGTACACATAGCTTGACAAACAAGGTGGCTGCGGCCTGCATACAAACCTTAACCAAGGTTGACTAAAAACCTTAACCAAGGGGAATTAAGTAAGTAAATCAAGGTGAAATGTAGGTCAATGTCAGATATAGGTCAGGGGTTATTGATGTACATCACTAGGAGATGAAATTTTCCAAGTATGGTTGCTGTAGGCCCAGGAGTATTCCATATATAAGCTTGACTAAAAACCTTAACCAAGGGGAATTAGCTAAGTAATTCAAGAGGAAATGTAGGTCAATGTCAAATATAGATCAGGGGTTATTGATGTACATCACTAGGAGATGAAGTTGTCCAAGTATGGTGGATGTAGGGCCAGTAGTATTCCATATACAAGCTTGACTAAAAACCTTAGCCAAGGGGAATTAACTAAGTAATTCAAGAGGAAATGTAGGTCAATGTCAACTATAGATCAGGGGTTATTGATGTACATCACTAGGAGATGAAGTTGTCCAAGTATGGTGGGTGTAGGGCCAGTAGTATTCCATATACAAGCTTGACTAAAAACCTTAACCAAGGGGAATTAAGTAAGTAATTCAAGAGGAAATGTAAGTCAAGGTCAAATATAGATCATGTATTATTGATGTACATCCCTATGAGAAAAGGTTGTCCAAGTATGGTGTCTGTATGCACAATAGTATTCCATGTACAAGCTTGACTAAAAACCTTAACCAAGGTTGACTGAAAACCTTAACCAAGGGGAATTAACTAAGTAATTCAAGAGGAAATGTAGGTCAATGTCAAATATAGATCAGGGGTTGTTGATGTACATCACTAGGAGATGAAGTTGTCCAAGTATGGTGGGTGTAGGGCCAGTAGTATTCCATATACAAGGTTGACTAAAAACCTTAACCAAGGCGTGATGGTGACGCCGACGACGACGACGACGCCGACGCCGGGGTGACAACATAAGCTCTAACTATACTCGAATAGTCGAGCTAAAAACCTACCACGAAGTCATACAAACTACAACAATACGCTCTCAACTATAGTTATATCAAAACAGGACGTAGAAGATGCAATCAATCAAATTGACCCTTTCTAAGCATCAGGCCCCGACACAATAAGCCCTCGCCTGTTAAGAGAAGGAGTGAACAAACTTTCAGCACCTTTAGTCAACCTATTTAATACATCTATATCTAGTTCCATATTTCCGTTGGCATGGAAAATGGCCAATGTTACCCCAATCTATAAGAAATCCAATCCTTCAAATGCCACTAACTACCGACCAATATCGTTACTTAGTTGTCTGGGCAAACTTGTGGAAAGGTGTATCCACAAATACTTATATAATTACTTGACTGCCAATAACATACTAACCCAGTACCAATTCGGCTTTAGACGTGGTGATTCTACAACTAACCAACTTGTTTACATATACAATGACATTTGTAAAGCCTTAGATGAAGGCAAAGAAATTTGGATCGTTTTCTGTGACATCTCAAAGGCTTTTGATAGAGTTTGGCACCGGGAATTACTAGCGAAACTCTACAGTACCAGAGTACTAATCATCCATATTTTTTATTCCATACCACACCCATGCGGCCTTCATGTCCAAGGTCAAGGTCAAATTACTTTTCTCACGTTCTCTGGTATAACATTTGTGGCCAGTTTAGATCCTGATCTACTAGTCCCAATGTGCAGCTTGATATACAATTTATTAGAAGCTTTTCACAGACATTTCACTGACTGAATAGCATACAGTTCACACCCTGATTAGATTTCAAATAATTTCCTCATGGGTCATAAAAAGGCTTTAGGCCCATTTTCTCCAATCACAGTCTACATTTACTTAAATTGTAACAGTTTGAAAAAACAGCTTATTTAATTTTTATGCTCTGGTATTAGCTAATCCCAAGGTCAAGCATCACCAGGCGCTCTTCGTTGTCTTCTGACATCTCTTGTTATACACTTCATTGAAAAATTGGAACTTGATAATACACTACCGTAAAACTGATTCTCAGACCATAAAACATCCCACATACTGCTCCAAATCAAATCAAAGTACTGAAAGTACTGAACATAGGGTACTACAAGACATCATCAATTCAAGTATAAATACAGATTCCAGATATCATTATAGATATATTGAAAACTGATTGAAGAGCAATAGTTACAAGAATTCCGCCACGGTAAAATGCCTTGTCGGTACAAAACAATGTTGTAGCAGGATTTTTGTTAAAGTTTCTGCATTACTTTGACATCGCCATGTTTACTTCTGTTTTGTGAATGAAATATTTGGCCCCGGATCGAGTATATTAAAACATACAAATGACATCATTGGGGAAACCGCTGACAAAGTGTTCAATGTATGGAAGCCCAAACTTGTTAGAATTTGTATTTGTCGTATTTTCAGTACTTGCATTAATATGGGTATTAATCTACGCTGGATGTGTTATGTCATTAATTTGTTCCCTGACTGTCATTTATCACTTTAAATACTGACTTATTGTCCCCCTTCCCTGAACATAGAATTGACACTCATGTTGGAGTGTATTGGCCACCATAGACAAATGTCAATCAGGCCGAATTTGGGAATGTCACTAAAATCCGCTGTAAATCCATCGATAGAATGAGGATTAACATCAGTTAGACCCACACGTGCAAGTTTTGTTTCGCACAGGTGTCGGGTGAGTTTAAAAATAGACTGTCGGAAGGTCAAACTTGATATCGTTTATGTGTTAAACGCGTCGCGTGTTTCGGAGAGTATTCAGAGGGGAGTTAACTCTGCTGAAAACTATAGCCTGTTACTAAATTTAGCGATGACCGCACGATTTGTGCCGCAAATGGGGGCAAATCACAACTTGAAAGCGCAACAAAATAATCCGATGTATTTTTGTATGTAGAACATCCGTTGTTGATATTGTTCAGTGCAAGTAGTTTTTCATAATATTATTTTCAATTAGCGGTTGCGTTTGACAGTTAAACGTTGAGTAACACAATGCATTTTGTTGTTATGGTTACTCCAAGATATCACTACGGACTATCCCATCGAGGGGGGTCTGGGGCGTGGCTAACTGTCCGCGGCGATGTTGTGTAACTTCTGTTTATTTACAGGAACACCTTCATATTTCATACATGCATGCATCTGATGATACTTTATTGTGCTATAGCAAATCCATGACCCACCCTCCACCCCTTTCACCAAGGTCAAGGTCACAAACTGTCAATCCAAAGCGCGATCCTGTGCCCAATGTCAAGGTCAAATTACTTTGAATTTTTTTGTTAAAGTTTTTTCGTGTACTATATCTCTGCAACTGCTTCACCCAATACCTTGATACTTCACATGGGTGTTTATCATCATTGTTGCACCTGCTTGCGGAAAGCGCGATCCTGTGCCCAATGTCAAGGTCAAATTACTTTGAATTTTTTTGTTAAAGTTTTTTCGTGTACTATATCTCTGCAACTGCTTCACCCAATACCTTGATACTTCACATGGGTGTTTATCATCATTGTCGCACCTGCTTGCGGAAAGCGCGATCCTGTGCCCTATGTCAAGTTCAAATTACTTTGAATTTTTTTTGTTAAAGTTTTTTCATGTACTATATCTCTGCAACTGCTTCACCCAATACCTTGATACTTCACATGTGTGTTTATCATCATTGTCACACCTGCTTGCGGAAAGCGCGATATCGTCGGCATTTTGGCATACGTCCGTCCGTTCGTCCGTGTGTCCGGTTAAAGTTTTTTGGTTAAAGTTTTTCCATCTACTATATCTATTTTTTTAGTGTCCATGCCTCGCCCCAAGGCGCGACATGCAGGCCACGGCCATCTAGTCTACAAAAAGTGGGTATAATTATGTTATCCAAGTGTCTATGCTTTGAAAAAACCTGGCCTTCGTGGCTTTGCCTCGTTTCTTGTTTTGAACTTGACCCATTTTTTCCGCGCAGTCGACTTAGCCATTTTCAATGTTAAGTTTTCGCGTTTACAATGTTAAGTTTTCGTGTTTAAGTCCATTTCTTTGGTACTGTACCACCTAGGACCACCAAACTTTCACAGCTTCATAACCAAGGGGTGCCTACCACATACAACTATCCAACATGTGACCATTTTTTTTACCTTCACCTAATATTTCTACGTTTTTGACTTAGCCATTTTCAACGTTAACTTTTTAACGTACGTCTGGTTAAAGTTTTTTGGTTAAAAGTTTTTCGTTTTACTATATCTCTGCAACTGCTTCGCCCATTACCTTGAAACTTCACATGGGTGTTTATCATCATCCATATTTTCATTCTACCCCCCAACCGTGCAGCCCTTGTGCCCAATGTCAAGGTCAAATTACTTTGAATTTTTTTGTTAAAGTTTTTTTGTGTACTATATCTCTGCAACTGCTTCACCCATTACCTTGATACTTCACATGGGTGTTTATCATCATTGTCGCGCCCGTTTGCGGAAACCGTGATATCGTCGGCATTTTGGCATATGTCCGTACGTCCGTCCGTACGTCCGTGTGTCCGGTTAATGTTTTTTGGTGAAAGTTTTTCCATCTACTATATCTATTTTTTTAGTGTCCATGCCTCGCCCCAAGGCGCGACATGCAGGCCACAGCCATCTAGTCTACAAAAAGTGGGTATAATTATGTTATCCAAGTGTTTGGAATGCTTGGAAAAAACATGGCCTTCGTGGCTTTGCCTCGTTTCTTGTTCATACATGCATTCATCTTAATATACTGTATCATGCTATAGCAAATCCACGACCCACCTTCCACCACTGACCTCAATGTCAAGGTCAACCGCACACCCCTTAACCCAAGGACAAGTGATATGATATTCATGTTTTTTATACAACTGTGCCAAGTTTGAGTGAAGGCTGCCAACAGGCGAGCTTCGTTGTCTTCTGACAACTCTTGTTAAATTTTCGACCACATGGTCCGTATCGAAATATATTGGCAGTCCTATGTGACGTCCATAGTCTAGCACTAAACCGGATGTTATAGACCATGACCCAAAGGTGTGTCGTGTGTGATAATGAAACCCTTATTTTATGTCCGGAGCATAAGTTCCATAATTCGAATACCCTTTGAAATATTCTCATGAAACTTTACACTTGTATAGACTACAACACAGAGGTTTTCATTATCTCGCGTTGTTTTTGCAGATAGATTTTTCTGTCAATCCAAAGCTTGATTACTCTATGGAATATTTTCATGACAATTGACTTGCATAAACCATGACCCAAAGGTGTGTCTTTTGCAAGAATGACAACTCTCACCTTACTAACATATTAGTTATTTACCTTTATATTATTGCAGTGTCCCAGTGGTACGTGCACTACACATGCTTGGTCTGTACTATTCATTATTACTAGTGAAGGAGCAGTGTTAAGACCTTCAAAAGGATTTTTTACCTTGGGCCCGTTTCACTAAACTTCTTACGATAAACATGTTTGTATGAAGAATTTTATTAAGGTAGTTGTACCCTTCTTGTGACCCCTTGTAAAATATATGGAAATGTAATAAAAAAAAAATACAAATAAAACAATAGCTACATACAGAATAAACCATATTGATGCGATCAGTACGTCTTTATGCAGACACTGCTACCAATAAAAATGCAAACACACCTGTAATATCCAGATAATAGACCAATTTTGATGTAGCACATGTATATTTACGTCTCTTCACAGGTGTGGAAGCCAAAATGTACATGTAAAACACCAAAATGTTCTTATTATTTACTAACGACATCTTATGGTGTGATTTCCTTGCAGGCAGTATCTGCATAAAGACTTATTGAACACATACATATGGTTTAGTTGTGTAAGTTGCTATCAGTTTATGAGTAGGTTTTTAGCTCACCTGAGCAAAGCTCATGTGAGATATTGTTGTATGTTACCGCAATGTGTCCGTCCGTCGTCCGTCCGTGAACATTTTCAAAGTCTTCTCCTCGGTAACCATTGGGCCTATAGTCACCAAACTTCATGGTCATGGTCCTTAGGTAGGGGGATTACAAAATTGTTAAAATGACGTCATTACGTAATCCAAAATGGCCGCCGTCTAAAAATAGCACAAATTCTTCAAAAATCTTCTTCTCAAGAACTGCCAACCGGATTTCGACAAAACTTGGTAGGAATGATCGATGTACAATGCTCTTTCAAACTTGTTAAAATGGTGACCGCGGGGTCAAAAATGGGCGTGGCCCGTGGGGTCAAATTGGGGTCAAATTTTATTTTTGAATATGGTTGTGTCATATTTCAAATCGAAGTTATCACTCTGGTGCATTTTTTGTCTAAATTGGATGGTTATGTCATCCAAGATGGCCGCCAAAAGGTCAAAAGGTCGTTCTTTTATTAGAGATGTCAAAATTCTGCATCACACGAACCGCTTGACCCATGGTAGCCAAACTTAAAAGTTATGGTCCATGGGTGAAACGTTTTCAGATTTGTTAAAATGAAGGTCATCGCTAATCCAAGATGGCCACCATCTAAAAATAGCATAAATTCTTAAAAATTCTTCTTCTCATGAACCGCTAGCCGGATTTCGATGAAAATTGGTATGAATGATTGATGTACAATGCTCTTTCACAGTTGTTAAAATGGTGACGTTGGGGTAAAAAATGGGCGTGACCCGTGGTGACAAATTGGGGTAAAATTTAATTTTTTACCGAATATGGTCATGTCTATATCAAATTTGAAGGTATCAAAGAGGCGATCGCTCTGGTACATTTTTTATCGAAATTGGATCATCATTGTCATCCAAGATGGCCGCCGAAAGGTCAAAAGGTCGTTCTTGTATTAGAGATTTCAAAATTCTTCTTCACACAAACCGCTTGGCCCATGGTGGCCAAACTTCACAGTTATCGTCCATGGGTGAAGCCTTTTCAGATTTGTTAAAATGGAGGTCGTCGCTAATCCAAGATGGCCGCCGTCTAAAAATAGCACAAATTCTTAAAAAATCTTCTCATGAACCGCTAGTCGGATTTCGACGAAACCTGGTAGGAATGATCGATGTAGAATGCTCTTTCAAAGGTGTTAAAATGGTGACCCCGGGGTCAAAAATGGGCATGGCCCGTGGGATCAAATTGGGGTCAAATTTGATTTTTGACCGAATATGCTGATGTCATATATCAAATTGAAGGTATCGATGAGGCAATTGCTCTGGTGCAATATTTGTCGGAATCGGATGATTATATCATCCATGATGGCCGCCAAAAGGTCCATTTATTCGAGATTTTGAACGTCTTTTTCTCGGGAACCACATGGCCGATGCTGGCCAAACTTCATAGTAAGTTAAGATCCTTGGGTGAAGCATTTTCAGATTTGGTAAAATGAGAGTCATTGCTTAATCCAAGATGACCGTCATCTAAAAATAGCAAAGTTTTTTTAAAACACATATGAACTCGATGTCACATTCGGGCCATCATGGCCCTCTTGTTTATAATTTCCTTTCACCACACTTCTCGATATTTCAAACATGCCTTCTTCTAATGGTTTTCTATCATTCTGTGACAAAGCTACGAATCTCATACCCCCGCTAACGCCAAGGTCAACGTCACAATTTTAGTGTTCACAAACTTTTTGGTGGGGAAAATTTGTTTCTATTTTTGTTTCCTTTCACGCTGCTTCTTAATATTTCACATGCTGTGACAATTCCATGAGTCTCTGATCTTCGCTAATCCCAAGGTCAAGTATCACCAGGCGCACTTCGTTGTCTTCTGACAACTCTTGTTATATACTTCATTGAAAGAAACTGGGATTTGATAATGCGCTGCCATAAAACTGATTCTCAAACCATAAAACCTCCCACATACTGCTCCAAATTGTAAAAACTGAGCATGATTTCTCCTAGTTTGAAGTAAATGGTGAAAAAACACACATATGATTTGTATCGAGTATCTGAGATCTCATCCGAGACACCGTGGCATTTGCATCATTTTGTCGTGTTTCTTTCATATTGTACTTTATCACATGAAAACCTTGTTATGACGTGTTATAACCCATTTCATAAATGTGATGTGACACACATGTAATAACACCTGCAGCGAAGTTGATTGATTACATGGCCGCATCACCCTAATTTCATATTCATATTATGCGCTAACGTTATGCCAAACAAACAAAAAAAAGAAATTCCAAATGATGTCCCCAATGGCGCGACAAAATAACGATGTTTTGACGTTGACGTCATCCTATTTTAAACGGCATTACACGCGTCGGTGACTCAGTAAAATCATTACAATTGTTAAAATGCGCTCCTGTTTGGTAATATTAAGTGTTTACAAAGAACGGGAACCTATACTATGGCACATTTATAATATATTAGTTGCTAGCATTAAAACAATTTTTTTTTGTGGAGATTTTCAGCTTCATGAGAAAATAGTCAATGGTGTCTTCATGCTGAAACGTATTGGATATCTCTCAAGTTTTCTGCTCTATGGGGTATGAAGTCATGTGATAAACATAATCTCAAACTCGTTTCTATTTGATGTGCAATTTATCATCAGGAAGATGCTCGTTTCATACATATCAAATGGAAACTCACTTGAGATCCTCTATTACTTACTTGCTAATTTTGGCCTAGAATGAATTTTGTCTGAATATTTAGTGTTATTACGGTACTTGCTAATTTTGGCCAACAGGTACGACTGTAAACCCAACGAGAACCGCGTGTAATCCATGCACTGCCGGGAGTTCCTGTGACGGTACAACAGAGACAAACTGTACGGCAGGCAACTACAGTCTGGAAGGGGCGCCTACTTGTCTCTCGTGTCCCAGTGGTACGTGCACTACACATGTTGGGTCTGTACTGTTCATTCAAGTAGGTCAGCTGATTACCGTGATTTATCCCGTCAACACAGTGCGTATGTGCCGTGAAACACGGTGCCGTGAAACATTTTTGATATCCAGTCAATACAATTTTTGCATTTTACAGCCATTTGTAGGTGTTGACGGGATAAATAGAATAGTAGGTTAGTGCCGTGAATGGGAAAACATATCTGGCGCGGCACGGAAACGGGATGGGCGAGGCTCTGCCTTGCCAGATATTTTTTCCCATTCACGGCACTAACCTACTATTCTCTATATAATTCCATCTCTAAAATATTTAGATTCTGAACATTTCCTTGACCGTGAGTAGCCACATCCAGGTACAAGACAAGGTTTCATACCTGAATACATTCTAACAGTTGCAGTTTGTATAGATTTGAAATTTCAAATAAAACTAGAGCACAGTCAATGGCTCGCCATCGCAATATACTCACTTTTCCCAAACGCCAAAAGTCGAAAAGGAGGAGATAATTCATGACCGGGGGTCAATAGAAATTCACTTTGCGCATCTACACACCATAAGGAAGGCACACACCAACTTTCAAGTCCCTACCTATTACGGTTAAAAAGTATTACTTCTTACAAGAATCGTGACAGACGGACACCCGTGACGAAAACAATTTTCCCAATTCTTTTCAATGACCGTCCAACCCTCGCTGATCCCAAGGTCAAGGTCAAATACTTAGTCTCTTTACAAAACTTAACATCAGAGAAATATTGTTATAACTTCTATTTCCTTCATCTAAAAACACAATATTGCTTCATATGGTAGGTGCCCTACATTTGTCTGGTAAATCAACGAGTTGTGGGGGGTATACTGGAGTCAGGTGTCCGTCCGTCCGTCCGTCGTCTGTCCATCGTCCGTCCGTCCGTCGTAAAAAAAAAACTCGTTAACTAAACTTCACAGAGAAAATATTGTTATAACTTCTATTTCCTTCATCTAAAATGCTTAATATTTGACACATGCATTCCTGTAAGGCTCTACTACCATGCTGTGCCAAATCCACGACCGTCCAATCCCCGCTGATCCCAAGGTCAAGGTCAAATACTTAGTCTCTTTGCAAAACTTAACATCAGAGAAATATTGTTATAACTTCTATTTCTTTCATCTAAAATGCTTAATGTTTCACACATGCATTCCTGTAAGGCTCTATATACTACCATGCTGTGCCAAATCCACGACCGTCCAACTCCAGCTGATCCCATGGTCAAGGTCAAATACCTAGTCTCTTTACAAAACTTAACATCAGAGAAATATTGTTATAACTTATAATTCCTTCATCTAAAATGCTTAATATTTCACACATGCATTCCTGTAAGGAAGGCTCTACTACCATGCTGTGCCAAATCCACGACCGTCCAACCTCCGCTGATTCCAAGGTCAAGGTCAAATACTTAGTCTCTTTGCAAAACTTAACATCAGAGAAATATTGTTATAACTTCTATTTCTTTCACAGCATTCCTGTAAGGCTCTACTACCATGCTGTGCCAAAATCCACGACCATCCAACTCCAGCTGATCCCATGGTCAAGGTCAAATACTTAGTCTCTTTACAAAACTTAACATCAGAGAAATATTGTTATAACTTATATTTCCTTCATCTAAAATGCTTAATATTTTACACATGCATTCCTGTAAAGCTCTACTACCATGCTGTGCCAAATACACGACCGTCCAACCCCTGCTGATCCCATGGATAAGGTCAAATACTTAGTCTCTTTACAAAACTTAACATCAGAAAAATATTGTTATAACTTATATTTCCTTCATCTAAAATGATTAATATTTCACATATGCATTCATGTAAGGCTCTACTAACATGCTGTGCCAAATCCACGACTGTCCAATCCCCGCTGATCCCATGGTCAAGGTCAAATACTTAGTCTCTTTACAAAACTTAACAACAGAGAAAAATGTTATAACTTCATCTAAGATTCTTAATATTTCATGCATGCATTCCTCTAAGGCTCTACTATCATGCTGTGACATATCCCCGCTGATCCAAAGGTCAAGATCACATACTTAGTCTCTTTAGAAAACTTAACATCAGAGAAATTGGTTATAACTTCTATTTCCTTGCTCGGATCTGCTTCACATTCACATTCGTGCCGCCCCCGCTAAGGCCAGAGTCAAGGACACAAGCCCACACACTTGGACAATTTTACATATTTAGGGGTGGGTGGCAGGTGGGAGCACGCGATGGGTAATTTAACGATCGGGGTTCATCCTTACCGGAATCCCGACTGGAGATCTGGTTTGGCCCTCACATACGTCTTTGACATTTTGTATGTGACAGTTGAATCTGGTTATACCCCTTATGTGAGTATTACGATATTCGTAATCCTATTTTAGGGGAAGGGGCCAAGTGACTTGGTGTGGTATGGACCTGGCACCAGGTCAGGTTATTCTAATTTCAGGGCTGAATATATTTGTTCTCGATGTAAATATTCCATTCTGATTTTGGGATTTTCCCCCCAATGCAGCAGGTTAAAATTGGATCGAACCCGTTTGCCCAGCCTTACATGACCTTAGCTGTTGATAGGCCGTTAAACACCAATAAACAAACAAAACAAACAAACATATTTAGGGGTACCTGGGCCCACGCGGGGGGTATTCCGTAAGCCTCGCTTACTTTTCAATCTAGTTTGAATACCCCTTGGTCTACTTTCATGAAACTCTTGGGTTGCTAGTTTACGAGTTATCTTCCATTGATTATTTTCCATTAACCTCCGAAGGGAAGCACATTTAATACACATTGTTTTAAAGTCACTCTTTGTATTAGCTCGCCTGCACGAAGTGCAGTGCAGAAGAGCTTATGGCATACCCCCGGCGTCGTCGGCGTCTCGTCGGCGTCCACAAACTTAACGTTGGGCTAAATGTCTTATAACTTCTGTTTCCTTTCATGGAACACCTTGTTATTTCATACATGCATTCCTTTGATGACCCTCTATCATGCTGTAGCAAATGACCCACCACCCAATCCTTATCCAAGGTCAAGGTCACAACTTAGCACATTCATAAACTTAACGTTGGGGTAAATGTCTTATAACATCTGTTTCCTTTCATGGAACGCCTTGATATTTCATACATGCATTCATCTGATGATACTCTATCGTGCGATAGCAAATCCATGATCCACCGCTCATCCCTTACCCCAAGGTCAAGGTCACAAACTTAGCATGTTCATAAACTTAACGTTGGGGTAAATGTTGTGTAACTTCTGTTTATTTACAGGGAACGCCTTGATATTTCATACATGCATTCACCTGATGATCCTCTATTGTGCTACAGCAAATCCATGACCCACACCCCCCACCCCTTTCCCCAAGGTCAAGGTCACAAACTTAGCACATTCATACATGCATTCCTCATGTGAATAGCTATCATGCTGTAGAAAATCACCAAATTAGTGCGTTCATAAACTTAACGTTGGGTTAAATTTTGTTTTACTTCTGTTTTCAGGGAGTGCATCGATATTTCATACATGCATTCATCTTAATATACTATGTCATGCTATAGCAAATCCACGACCCACCTTCCACCACTGACCTCAATGTCAAGGTCCACCGCACACCCCTACCCAAGGACAAGTTATATGATATTCATGTTTTTTATACAACTGTGCCAAGTTTGAGTGAAGGCTGCCAAGAGGCGAGCTTCGTTGTCTTCTGACAACTCTTAAATTTTCGACCACATGGTCTGTATCAAAATAGTGTGAAAATATATTGGCAGTCCTATGTGATGTCCATAGTCTAGCACTATACCGGATGTTATGAGCCGGACGTCATGACGTCGTGCGAGCTTAGGCTATACGTCAAACTACGATACACCACTTGTGCATCATGATTCTGCGATCCGACGCACAGTCCATGCCCGTATGACATCAAACTCATCCCATGACATTCGATACCAGAAATACGAATATTGAAAATATTCGCGTTTCCAGCATTGGGCCGCATGTGGTAAACCAAGAGTGCCATTGACGCCGCTACCATATGTAGTACAAAACCTATCAACCTGACACCAGTAACGGGATTGTTCGTGTTTCTAGTATCATGTTGAACAGGTTGAATGCGTCCGGATCAAAACACCAATATATTACACTTCACATTACACCCATGTGGCCCGTGGGGTCAAATTGGGGTCAAATTTTATTTTTGAATATGGTTGTGTCATATATCAAATCGAAGGTATCACTCTGGGGCATTTGTTATGTCTTCAAACTAACCTGAATGGTTGTAATGGTTGCAAACTGATAGGTTGCTATGAAATCGTCCTAATAATAAAAATCTGCCTACTCTAATCACTCAAATAACCCACCATAGACCATTCCGCTCTACCCACAGCCAATTGGCTAGTCCGCTATTTAAACTCCTCCTATTATTTTTAGGACGCTATCAGGGTGCAGGTATATTTTGTATCTCCCATAATTTCGTTCTAATTTTGAATTTCTGTCGTGTATTGTACCTTATTTGTCATTTGATATTGTTCAATACATATTACTATCACTCATTCGTGTTGCGTGATTATTCTCCATTGCGTTTTTTTTGGGGTTTTTCACTGTGTTTTTATTCTGTGTCACGTATTTTCGCGGTTCGCGTGTACGTTATTCGTACCCTAACGGGTTCGTCCCTTAGTGGATTCGTTCCCGTGACACATTTTTTGTAGCGTATTGCGGTGTATTCTATCGGGTTTTGTATTACAATACCGGTTAGCATGCCGCAATCACGCTCTGCTTGTGGGCACATGACTTCTCCGTGGGACACCCATAAGGACAGGTGCTTATGCCTGTGGCGGGTGTTGCAAGGAGAGGCCATGTGAGTTGTCTGTCCGTTGGACGGATACGACGTGGGGTAAGGATGGGTATCGTAGGACCCATATCTCACGTTCTAAGTAGTCTGTGGCCGCTTTCCAGCTCTTGGGAGCGGTGGGGCTTCGGTTGGTAAGGCTTCGGAGGGTGTGCCAGATGGGATCCCCCCATCGGGGGGATCTGGTTCCGTTGAGAAAGTTCGGTCAGGTTCTCTGACTTTGAAACTTTGCTCAGGTGATAGGCCGGTGATCCATGCAGGGGATACTGGGCTGCTGGGTCCGGTACTGATCTCATATCACCCGGTTCTCATAGAGCTATACCTATCACAGGGTTGCTTTGGCCGGTGCTTGTTCCCATAACACCCGGTTCAAAGCGAACCCAGCCTCTCACAGTAGAGGCGCCCGGTGTTGCCTCTCACAGTAGAGGTACCGTCACCGGGTACCGGTCACCGGGCACCGGGCACTCCCGGGCACCGGTTATGTCACCGGGCACCGGGCACCGGGCACCGGGCACCGGGCACCGGGTTAGTCACCGGCACCGGGCAGTTATGTCACCGGGCACAGGTACCGGGCACCGGGCCACCGTCACGGGTTGGGCACCGTACCGGGCACCGTGCACCGGGCACGGGACCGGTTATGTCACGGGCACCGGGCACGGGCACGGGCACCGGTTCTGTCAGGGCTATTATGTCACCGGACATTATGTCACCGGGCACCGGGCACCGGGCACCGGTTATGTCACCGGGCACCGGGCACCGGGCGCTGGTCACCGGGCACCGGGCACCGGGCACCGGGCACCGGGCGCTGGTCACCGGGCACCGGGCACCGGTTATGTCACCGGGCACCGGGCACCGGTTATGTCACGGGACACCGGGCACCGGGCATTATGTCACCGGGCATTATGTCACCGGGCACCGGGCACCGGGCACCGGGCACCGGGCACCGGTTAGGCTACCGGGCACCGGGTCAAACACCTGGCACCGGGCACCAGACTCTCCCTTGGACAGCCTGCTGTCTTCGGTAGGAAGACGTTCTTGTCTTCGGTTGGTCTTCGTTATACGTGTTCACGTAAGTCGAGGAGTCGATTTCGTCGTAGGTTCCTTTTCCTCGAGGTCATTCTCAGGTTTTGGAACAGGTTCATCTAGATCTCGTTCTCCTGTTCGTCGTAGGAGACGGTTGTATAGGGCTTCTACATGTATACTAGCTTCGGCAGTACTATACTATTTGGAACGATACAGTACAGTTCTGTTGAATCAGATTCCACGTATGTGGTAGATGACTGCCAGTCTAGGGTTGCTGCGGCAGGTGCTTATCACATTCACCCGGTCACAACGTACCCTAACTCTCGCAGGAGAGGTGCCGGTATTGTGTTACGGGCACCGGGCACCGGGCACCGGGCAGGCACCGGGTACCGGGCACCGGGGTAGCAACTATTTCTGACCGGGGTGTTCGTGGGTTCGTATCCTGTGTACATATTGTGTTTTTGTATCCGGCTCCTCGAGATCTAGCTCTTCCGTTCTCGGAGGAGACGGTCGAGGTGGTATTGGACGCCGTGTTGCTTTGGCTCCGTACTTGTCTGGCCTGCTCTTTATTCGAGTGTATATGAGTTCGAAATTCCCAGTCTATATTCAGGACTCGACACGCGATAGAGTTATGATGGTTCAGTTGGCTAAGATTCTGGAGTTCCTGTCTAAGTCCTAGTACTTAGTGGGTTTGTCGGCTCTTTCACAGCTGGTGGATTTTGCCAGTGGAGCCTCCCATAGGGGTACTTCCTCGGATGGCTGTTGTGAGGCTGATTCGGTGGTGGTGGAATTGCCGGAGTTGTCGTGGTTTCATTGCTCTCCTACAGTAGGGCTTCTTGTTACGTACATTGGGGAGCTTTAGGTAGGATTTGGCCACTGCGGGGTTCCTAGTGCTCAAACTTTGATCGCCACACTGGGGTCTAAGTTCTACATGCCCCTCTATGCGGTATGGTTTTTGAGATCTCCGTTTCTGGACAAGGACGCCGCAGCGTTTGGGATATCTTCGGCTCCTGGTCCTGGTTCGCGTTTACGAAGGCATGGGTGTAGGCTGTTAAGTCGATTGTGGCTATGCCAACTTTCGATTTATGTTTGAATCAGTATGATTCATCGTCTCTGGACGCAGTGCTTCAGTCGGCGATTTGTGCCGCTAAGCCTCTTGTCAACATGTCTTTGGAGTTTTCTATGGACATGCTCTTGTCCAGGTGAGACACAGTGATAGCCGGCTAGTTTTTTTTTTTTTTTCTTGAACGGCTATAGTTTTGCTTCGTTCGCCTCTTTTGACCTCTGTTAATTGTGCGATCGAACGGCCAAAGGGCAGCTACGGTACCGATGGTCCCTCCTGCTGCTCCTTCTTGTCTACCTCCTGTGGGGTCGTTTCCCCTGACGGGGGTATTTTCAAGGGTTTAGTAGAGTCTCTCTCTTGAAGTATAGTGCTATAGAGGAAGTTCGGGACGTGGTCGGAGCGCCATTTGCCCGGTAGACTGGGTTGTTTCCATAGATCTGCGGGTCTCGTACTTCCACGTGCCCTTCCGCAGATGCTCTCGGAAGTTTAAGTTGTTTCCGAGTTTTGTGTCTTTTAGATCTAGAGTAGTCGTAGTTGGTTCCCACACAGGATTTTTCTTAGGTGGGAATTAGCTTATTGACCGATCTATCAGTCATCATAGTACCTTTGGACAGGGTGCGTGGCTCTTGTTTTAGTTTCCGGGTACTGGTCAGAGGTTCTCTGTCAGCTAGGAAAATTTCTGCACTCCTGGAATTTCGGGGTGCAGAATAGGGGAAGGTTATGTTTGCGACCTCCAGTATTACTTTCTAGGGCTATGGAGGCCGCACCCCGATCCTTTGGATCGGTCTCTGCCTAGGATCACCATCTTCCTACGTTGTATCAGATGGTGGGCAGTGGAGGTCTGGTTCCTACAGGGATTTCCCATAGTGTTACCTCCTCCTACTCGCTTTCTGTCCACAGACGCGTCGTGAGAAGGCTGGGGGGCTCATTGGAGCCCCTACATTGGTGTGTTGGTGGTCAGTGCAGGAAACTCAGGGGACACATCAACATGTTTTAGCTTTTGGCAGTGTTCCGGGGGTTGACAGCGGCGGATTCTGTGTTCTGCACGGACAGGTGGTTATGGTTTCTGCGGTCATCTCCGGTTCTGACGGAATGGCTTCTGCATCCGTTGGTGTCCAGTGCTATCTTGTCCGGATGGGGGTATCCATTTGTGGTTTTGTTGCGGCAAGGCTCAAACGTCGGTTTTATTTTTTTCCACTGTTTGCGCCCACGTACCGATTCGGACTTTTCAATTTACTCGTTCCAGTATAACTTCGGACCCATGTACTGCATGTTGGACATTGCTAAGGAAGTGATTTGAGATACCAACTGTTCGTGTTTATAAGTTCGCATGTAATTCACTCAATTGTAATTATTATAAACAAGCGTCCGTTAATGATTATGGCATTTACGGATCGATTCATGTCAAGCATATAATTGGCTATTAACAAGAGTATTTTTGTGATTTCACGTCACACTGTCGTTAATTGGTTGACCACGGCTTACGTGGTCGGCTTTGACGGTATTCCGCGATTGTAACACGGTTACCGGCGGCATGTTTTGATCACTTTGTATGTGTGAAAAACTTACCTGTGCCAATTAAGTTTGACCAGACTTTACGACGCCCGCTGTTCAAATTGCATATCGACATTACAGTATAATGTGTATTAATTATACCATCGGCACTTGTTTTCCACATCGATATAAACGAGATGTCGACATTTCCGATATCCATATATCAGGTATGTAATGTATGAGTTATATAGCAGTTCGGCCGGGACCACTAGCGTATATCAACATAAGCAGGTATGTCGATGTAGGCAATGTCGACATAACGCGTATCGACTGTATATACAACATGCTGTTGTCACTCCATCATTTCTGAAGCAATTGGGTATTTCAAAATGTTAATTGTGTTAAATAGAAGCACACTACTGTTTACACATCAGCAGTTTCTCCTTTGACCGAGATTTCTCCCTCAGATACTTTATCCCTTCTCACATGATCTGGAATCAGTTGTGGTTCGGGCCTCCCTCCGTCACGCCTGTCAGCGACAGTGGTTCACACTTTCTGTCCAGTCCGTGCGATGAAGCATTAGGTTCGGAAGAATTAGGACATCCGGTCCGACCGTAAAGTTTTTTATTACCAATTTTAAGCCAACGGGAGGTATCGCAATCCTTTGTCTTCCGTTGGATAGATAGGGCCATTACTTGAGTTTTATTCTACAGTAAGTGGTTCTGCAGCTGAGTTGTTTAGGCCCTAAATGCACGAGGTGCATGTAGTCTCAACTTCTTTCTATGATCGCTCTCTGCACTGGCAGGAGATGCGTAACTGCCAACTGTTACGATTTTTCCGTATTTATTCCGGGAAATACGTTAGATAGACGGTAGTACGGATTACTATTAAAAGTACGATTTTTGATCGGCGCGGGTATATCTGGATATTATTATTTCGTTTAAATACAATTCTGCCAATAATCCTATTGTTTTATTTACCCGTTATCATTCTCGTCTAGGCGATTACCATTTGATATTCCAGCGCTCAGAGATATTGATTTATTCATCACGTAATTCGTATAATGTCTGATCTAAGCGTGCAGCCAACTTATTTGGGGATTGTTTTATCGGAAGAAGTTAGGACAACACTTCTGTTCATCTATGATTACAGCGAGACATGGCCCAATTTGGTCCTGTCACAGCGCGGTGATGTTTTTGCGTCTTGCAATCAGTGTTATTGTAGTTATTCGGGTGCTCATGGTAGCCGAAACTTGGGCCAAGGCTATATTTAACAAAATTATTTTATGCATATAAGTGAGTACTGATTTGTGTTCCGGAATACATAGGTGGTGTTCCGGAAAGTAACCCCCTTTTCTCTCCATGTTCCTCATGTGACCGACATGGGGTTGGCATCTCAGGGAGATGTTTAAGAACTGGGTCCGTTAGTAGCAGCGGGTGCAGTTGTGGGTTTATCAGCCCGTAGCATCAAGTTTAGGAGGCTGTTTGGATCTACCTGTTCGCGATAGTCTGCGATTTTTTCTGATTACCCGATTATTCGGTTTTTGTCTTTACAGTCCCAGTGGAATCCTGGGGGTTGGTAAGTGTGACTCTCCGCTCGATGAACTTCACTTGCTTTTGTTGATGAACGGGGATCTGTGGTGATCTATGGTTCTTACGGTTCATCACGCTGGCCCAGGAGGCATTGTTTTGTACATGTTTCAATTAGGGCGAGGCTACCTTTCTAGTTTGTAGCAGTGTTGTTGCAAAAGGATAGTGTTTCACTTTGGGTTATGATTCTATTCTCTTTGTCTACTATACATGGGTTTATAGGTATACAGTGGTCGACACTCGCAGTGTCCCGAGATCCCGAGGATCCCTGTTTTGTAGGAGGAATCACTGCATTTTCAAGAAAATCCCATTCAACATTATGTAACAATAGGGATGTCCATGCTGCGGAATCCCTGGGCCAAAAGTTAGTGTCAAACCCTGGTATAGGTTTTGATCTGGCTTTAGGGCCAGTTTAACTCCTCAGCACTTGCTTGTTAGGATGACCTTAGTGCTTAGGGCGTTTATACTGTGTTCTCGATATGTACGAGTCATGTGTCGTCATGAGACTATGTATAGACTTTGAGTTTATCTCAGTTGAGTTATTGCGTGTGAAGTGCCGGGCGACTACATTCGCCAGGGCTTCGTCTGGTAGCAGCAGCTATACCTTGAGTATTCTCCGGCGTTCTAACCAAGTATAGCAGGTTGGAGTCTACGAGTCAGTCTACGAGACTAGCGTGGTGGTGCTTGTCTTTATCCACCTCTCTTCTACTTTCGTAGAAAAGGGGGGGGGCCCGCTTTGGGCTCCCCTATGATTCTAGGGTGAGACCATGTTATTACTATATAGGTAACACCCAAGTTTGTACCTAGACCAAATATTTTTGAGGGTTTTTAATCTGCCTTACCATTCCGGTCGAGTATGAGTAGTGAGAATACCTCCCACCATCATTACGAATTCTTGCAACCATTCAGGTTAGTTTGAAGACATAAAAATGGAAAATTATTTCTAATTTTAGTTTTTATTATTCATACTCACCTGAATGGTAAGGTAGACCCTCCTCCCGTCCCCGCTTGATGGTTTTATCTTCTCCCTACTTAGTATACTTCAGGCTATTTTTATCTAGCAGTGTCATTTCCATATGGAAATGATTTACTTTTGAAGCTGTATACCTAACAATAATAGGAGGAGTTTAAATAGCGGACTAGCCAATTGGCTGTGGGTAGAGCGGAATGGTCTATGGTGGGTTATTTGAGTGATTAGAGTAGGCAGATTTTTATTATTAGGACGATTTCATAGCAACCTATCAGTTTGCAACCATTACAACCATTCAGGTGAGTATGAATAATAAAAACTAAAATTAGAAATAATTTTCCATTTTTGTCGAAATCGGATGATTTAGTCATCCAAGATGGCCGCCAAAAGGTCAAAAGGTTCGTTCTTTTATTACAGATTTCAAAATTCTTCATCACATGAACCGCTTGGCCCATGGTAGCCAAACTTTAAAGTTATGGTCCATGGGTGAAGCCTTTTCAGATTTCTTAAAATGCAGATTTGCATAAATTCTTAAAAAATCTTCTTCTCATGAACCGCCAGCCGGATTTCAACGAAACTTGGTAGGAATGATCGATGTACAATGCGCTTTCAAAGTTGTTAAAATGGTGACCCCGGGGTCAAAAATGGGCGTGGCTCTTGGGGTCAAATTTTATTTTTGACCGAATATAGTCATGTCTATATCAAATCGAAGGTATCAAAGAGGCGATCGCTCTGGTACATTTTTTGTCGAAATTGGATGGTCATGTCATCCAAGATGGCCACCGAAAGGTCAAAAGGTCGTTCTTTTATTAGATATTTCAAAATTCTTCTTCACACGAACTGCTTGGCCCATGGTAGCCAAACTTCACAGTTATCGTCCATGGGTGAAGCCTTTTCAGATTTGTTAAAACGGAGGTCGTCGCTAATCCAAGATGGCCGCCATCTAAAAATAGCACACATTCTTAAAAAATCTTCTTCTCATGAACCGCCAGCTGGATTTCGACGAAACTTGCTAGGAATGATCGACGTAACATGCTCTTTCAAAGGTGTTAAAATGGTGAACCCGGGGTCAAAAATGGGCATGGCCTGTGGGGTCAAATTACATTTTTGACCAAATATGCTCATCAAATTGAAGGTATCGATGAGGCGATTGCTCTGGTGCAATATATGTCGGAATCGGATGATTATGTCATCCATGATGGCCTCCAAAAGGTCCATTTATTTCTCAGGAACCACATGGCCGATGCTGGCCAAACTTCATAGTAAGTTAAGATCCTTGGGTGAAGCATTTTCAGATTTGGTCAAATGAGTCATCGCTTAATCCAAGATGACCGCCATCTAAAAATAGCACAATTATTTTCAAAACATGTCAACTCAATGTCACATTCTCCTCTGGTGTTCATGGAGTCAGGTGAGCGAATTAGGGCCTTCATGGCCCTCTTGTTTTTATTAGATTTCCATTGTCTTAACATCAGAAAAGTATGTTCTAACTTCTATTTCCTTCATCAATTTTTTTCATATTTCACCCATGCATTCCTCTGTTCTACTATCATGCTGTGACAAATCCACAACCATCACACCCGTGCTGATCCCAAGGTCATGGTCAAATACATAGTGTCTTTACAAAACTTAACATAGGAGAAATCTGTTATAACTTCTATTTCCTTAATCATAAATTCTTAATATTTCACTCCTGCATTCACCTAAGGGTCTACTATCATGATGTAACCGTCCGAACCCCGCTGATCCCAAGGTCACAGACCCAGAAACTTGGAAAAAATGTACATATTTAGGGGTACCTTAACCCACACGTGCTGTATTCCATACTGACAAACCTAGTGAGAGAAAGGATTTATTTGTAGCGCTGTGTAAGTTTTTGTGCCATATTACCAAACTTTATACCCCCCGCAACAATTTGTTGGAGGTATACTGGAGTCGGGTTGTCCGGGCAAACATCAGGGGTTTAGGAGCTTAGGGTAAGGGTTAGTTTCCTTTGAAGTTCTTTGAACTTATACCATTAGCCCATAAAACCTTTTGAAGTTTATGGGCTAGTCCTTTGATCTTTTATATAGCAAATAGCCCATAAACCCAAAATGTTGGTACGTCCGTCCGTCCGTCCGTCCGGGCAGACATTCAGGTACTTATGTGGCTAGCCCCACAGGGTTATGGACTTGTTAAAGGATAGGGTTGGTTACAATTAGCCACCTAAGATATCGTTTTATGTGGCTAAAAGTGGTTTTATGTGGCTAATATTTAACATGCGATAAGCCACATAGTTACCTGAAAGTAAGAACGTCCGTCCGTCCGTCCGTCCGTCCGTCCGGGCACACATTAGGGTACTTATGTGGCTAGCCCCACAGGGTTATGGACTTAGTAAAGGATAGGGTTGTCAATTAGCCACCTAAAAAATCGTTTTATGTGGTTAAAAAATCGTTTTAGTGGCTATTTAACATGTGATAAGCCACATAAGTAGTACTGTAAGAACGTCCGTCCGTCCGTCCGTCCGTCCGTCCGTCCGTCCGTCCGGGCACACATTAGGGTACTTATGTGGCTAGCCCCACAGGGTTATGGACTTAGTAAAGGATAGGGTTGGTTACAATTAGCCACCTAAAAAATCGTTTTATGTGGCTAAAAATCGTTTTATGTGGCTAATATTTAACATGTGATAAGCCACATAAGTATAGTAATGTAAGAACGTCCGTCCGTCCGTCCGTCCGTCCGGGCACACATTAGGGTACTTATGGGGTAGGGGGCGTGGCCTAAGACAATAGAAGACAATGGAACTTATTCCGTACCCCGTAAGCCTATTGTGTCTTACGGGGTATTTCCTTTGATCTTTTATATAGCAAGTATCCCCTAAGGTCCGAAATGTAAGTTCGTCCGTCCGTCCGTCCGTCCGTCCGTCCGTCCGTCCGCACTTATGTGGCTGGCCCCACAGGGGATGGACTTAGTAAAGGTTAGGGTTGGTTACAATTAGCCACCTAAAAATCCTTTTATGTGGCTAAAAATCCTTTTTTGTGGCTAATATTTAACATGTGATAAGCCACATAAGTATAGTACCGTAAGAACGTCCGTCCGTCCGTCCGTCCGTCCGTCACCAACCTTGTCATCAAACTTTTAAACCGTAATAACTACAGACCTTAAACTTGGTAATTAGCTTCCTTATGATGAGTAGATGTGCAAAGTAATTTTGATTTTTTATTCGACCCCCTGGTCATGAATTATCTGCCGGTTGGACTTTTTGGAATTTTGCCTTGTTTATTATCAAAGCGATATGTGGGGTAAACACATTTTCCAGTTTGTTTTATATTTTAATGACTTGAATAATACTGCCATTTATCTGCACCATATCCATGCCTGTACAGCTTTTCTATACTTTGATTGACAAAAATTGTGTTCATTCCATAATCATGCTGTAAATTATTGATCACAAACTGTCTGTTATCAACCTTTTGGTTGGCAATTTCATTGTGAATCATACATACAGTAGGCATGGTAGGTAAGGTGAAATATTCCCACTGCAGGCAGCTACAGTAGCAGCGATGGCCAGAGTAGCTGTACACCGTGTACCGCGGGAAGTTTCTGTACTGCCAGCACAGAGACGTCATGTGACGCGGGAACCTACAGTTCTACAGAGGCGACATCCTGTTCAAACTGTCATGCAGGCACCTTCAGCCCAGCACAGGCGGCAATTTGCTTGTCCTGTGACACTGGTACATATGAGACACGCCATGCGATTTTGTACCTTCGGACATCTGCCTAATTTCATGGAATACTTTTGCAAAATTTACATGCATGTTGCCTTTTATTGTATATATGCGGCTTTGATCTCATAATTCTGTTATTTTGATGAAGAATCGATTACCTTAAATGTAATAAAAACTAGAGCATGTGAATGTAGGAAATAAATGGTACTTGATTCTTTGTGAAAGTTGTAAATTTGTTATTGTAAATAACTTCCAGAGTACTCATAAAACACATATGCCATCATATTTGGTGCGCTACATATCAAAATCTATCCGTTTGATAGGAAGATTTTAAAGAAAATCTACTGTAAAAACAACGTCACAAATTATGTCACGTCGGAAAATCTGATTCGGAAACCACGTACGTGATCCCACACCCTGTTAATATTAACCACAGCAAAATCGATTTTTGAACCTGACAGCACTCAGTATACCAAAGTATTCTGGGGCCCGTTTCACTAAACTTCTTACGACTAAAATGTTCGTAAGTGAAAAATTATGATAGTTTGTAAATTTCACATTAACATTTCACATTTCACATTTTCTTGTAAACAATTATTAGATTTACATTTATTGATGCAGCCTATGCTCAATAAATGTAAATCTATCAATTGAAATTTACAGACGATCCTAAATTTGCACTTACGAACATTTTAGTCGTACGACGTTTAGTGAAACGGGCCCCTGGTGCATACTCAGAAGAAATCCTCTATATATGTAGGTATGCATGTGAGTAGATCTTGATTATTTTGGCAAGTAAATTCCTGCAGTATTGCCTCCGGCTATAAATACAAAAACTAGATGGCAGCGGCCCGCATGTCGCGCCCTCTGAGGCTTTGATAGTATACCGCAAAACTTTAACCAAAAACTCGGACGCACGTTCGTAGTATGGTACGTACGGACATACGTATGTCAATGTGCCAACTATATCACTCTGTGTGCAAGCGGGCGCAACAAAAATGTATGTTTAACCCATAAAACACTATAAACCTGTATAGTGGTATTGGCAGATAGTGTAGATCCAGATGTCTCGTCAGGATCTGCACTTTTTGCAAGTAATTTTCATATTTTGAGAATGGACTAGTGTGAAAATCATTTGTGACAGTTGGATTGGTTGCAAAATTAACATATCAAAATCCATTCCAGTTACTTAGGGGTGAAAGGGTTAAAGCTAGAGTCCCACATGCAAGGTTATATAGGGAGATATATTTTTTCTCTCCATTCTTTAGATTTGACATGTTTGGAGTTGTACGCAAGCGGGCGCAACAAAAATGTACGACACATTAAAGGTACATGCCCACTCAGTAGGCACAAACTGTTCTTTATATCAGAGACATCATCTGGGACATTTTCTAGCAAAATAATTCATTAATTCACCATTACCCGACGTATTGATTTGCATTATTATACTTTGTATATCAAACGTAAATTTCCACACTGATATCAGGGGCGATAAGCATATTTCCTTAAAATGTTAACGTGAATTACTATTTATTATCCGTATTTAATTTTTTTAGGTGAAACATTTAATATGTGTATAAATAATTAAAAAATGTCCTGCCTCATTTGCATATCAAAATAGCCTGCCAATACCGCAGTCATTATCAGTAAAATAAAGATTTTTAAATGATTTGTATTGTGGGCACTCATAATTTTTGTTGAACCCGCTTGCGGAAAGCGAGACATAGTGATTACAATGACGTCCGGGTGTCCGTGCATCCGTCCGTCCGAGCAACCAAGGGTGTAGAAGGGGCCATGGGGCAGAGCCTAACACAAAAGAATCCTTTGATTTATTCCGTGTGGCCCCTTATTCTATTCATTACAAGGGGCCATCTCTTTGATCTAGAACAATGGAAATGGCCCCTTCTTCACTATTGGTGGTCCGTTCGTCCGTCAGTCTATCGGTCCATCCGAAAACTGTGTTCAAGTTTTTAAATACCTAATATCTCTGTAGTCCTAAGTCACATTGACGTGAAACTTCATATGCTTATTAGTCATCATTCATATATTCATGCTGTATTCCACTCATGCGGCCCCTGTGCCCACGGTCAAGGTCAAATGACTTAGATGTTTACGTTAAAGTTTTTAAATACCTAATATCTCTGTAGTCCTAAGTCACATTGACTTGAAACTTCATATGCGAATTAGTCATCATCCATATATTCATGCTGTGTCCCACTCATGCAGCCACTGTGCCCAAGGTCAAGGTCAACTGAGATGTTTTTGTCAACATTTGCGGTAAACTTTTCGAGTACCTACTATCTCTATAACCGTAACTTGAATTGACTTGAATGTTTGTATGATTATTACTCATCATCCATATTTTCATTCTGTGACCGACTCATGCGGCCCATGTCCCAAGGTCAAGGTCAAATGAGTTAGATGTTTGTGTCACATTATATAAGTAGGTACATGATATTCACATTGTTAGGCAAAGGGTTGCAAAACTTCTGCGTTTAAGAAATATAATTATACAATTATACACGCGACGGGGGGGTGGGGGGGGATCTAGAAATCAAATTGTCTGTGCATCTGTCTGTAAGTATGTTTTGGTTTCCGTGCCAACAACTTTTGTTTCTTTTTACCGATTTACTCCATTTACTGTAGTCCACGTCCGATGTATGTTATTTTTTTTGTCGAGCCCGCTTGCAGAAATCGAGACATAGTGATCACAATGATGTCTGTCCGTTTTAAATACCTTATATCTCTGCAGTCCTAAGTCACATTGACTTGAAACTTCAAATGCTTATTAGTCATCATCCATATATTCATTCTGTGTCACACTCATGCGGCCCCTGTGCCCCAAAGTCAAGGTCAAATGACTTTGAAATTTGTGTTAAAGTTTTTACATACCTTATATCTGCACAACACTTACTCAGATTTGCTTAAAACTTCAAATAATTCTTTATTATCCATATTTTCATTCTATAGCCCACCTATACGACCCACATGCCCAAGATCAAGGTTAAATGACTTTCAAATTTGCATTAAAGCTTTTACATACCTTAATTCAAACTTCAAATAAATATACTCCAAGACCATCAAATGCCTCGGCGGGCTCGACATGCGGGCCAACTGGTTAAAACTGGTGGCATAGTTACACAATTATACACTTATTTAATTCATGTAATGAACATTTTATGCCTACTAGATGGGACCCTACCTTTAAGTGACATCACTAGCCTTGTCTCAGTCCCATTGTTATCAGTCATTAGTTATTGTCACTTGCTCCAGTCAGTCACATTTGGGCCGCATGCTAACAAACGGTACTTTACAGCATTTGGGACGAGTATAGCCCCAGACCAGCCCACACATTCGCACAGTCTTATTAGGGCCTATGCTGTTCGCCATTCAATCACTAAAGTACATGTATCTTTATTTCGTTGGCAAAACTATTAGGCGACTTTTGAGACTGTATGTGTGACTGGCTGTACAAGATGATTAAGATCTATAATTGTGCCAATTTTTTCTTAGATAGCGGACAATGTTTTTTTCCCTGGGCTTATGAAATATGTCCAGGGGCCTATTTCATCAACATTGCAAAGTATACTTTACTAGCAAAGTATACTTTGAGGGAGTAATCATTTATTTTTCCTGAAATGCATTATTTCATATAGAACTAACAAATGCATATATTTGATGATTAAAAGTATGCAGAATTATTATACTGAATTTATTACATTATCACAGCCAAATTGGCTGTGATAATGTAATAAATTCAGTATAATAAAAATTAATAAATTTATCATAAAATTGAAAATTTCTCCCTCAAAGTATACTTTGCTACTAAAGTATACTTTGCAATGTTGGTGAAATAGGCTACAGGTGTCTATAGTTTTCACCTATTCGTCCGTCTGTAACACATAAACTTGGACATTTGTGTGTTTGTTCATCAGTCCAGGCGACGGCTGTGGGTATCTGTCAGCCCCTGCTCACTTGCTCTAGTTTATTATTTTGAGATTATGGCAAATGCTCTATTTTTATGCCCCACCACGATAGTGGAGGGGGCATTTAGTGTTACCCTTGTCCGTCCGTCCCGTCCGTATTGTCCTTCCGTCCGTCCATCTGTCTGTAAGTCGTAAAACTTTTAAACCGTGCTAGCTACAGACCTGAAACTTGGTATGTAGCTTCCTTATGAAGAGTAGATGCACACAGTTCATTTTGATTTTTAATTTGACCCCGGGTCATGGATTATCTTGTAAAACTTTTAAACTGTAATAGCTACAGACCTGACACTTGGTATGTAGTTTCCTTATGATGAGTAGATGCACAAAGTTCATTTTACCCCGGGTCACAGTCTTCCTTTAGTTTAGTTTCCTTTCACCCCA
Organism: Conchocele bisecta; assembly: GCA_029237695.1. Classification (NCBI taxonomy): domain Eukaryota; kingdom Metazoa; phylum Mollusca; class Bivalvia; order Lucinida; family Thyasiridae; genus Conchocele; species Conchocele bisecta. The sequence continues at coordinate 20,336,484 of CM055276.1, forward strand.
CTTCTTGATATTTCATACATGCCTTCCTGTAATGGTTCTCTATCACAATCCTCAGAATCTTGCTAACCACTAGGTCAAGGTCACAATCTTAGTGCTTTCAAAAACCATGGCCATCAGATCTTCACCAACCCCAAGGTCATGGTCACAATCTTAGCGTGTTCGCAAACTTAGCATTGTGGGAATTTCTTTTAAGTTCTGTTTTCATTCATACAGCTTCTTGATATTTGTTAAACTAAAGCTCCACCAGACAACTCTTGTCAACGAATCATTGATGTTATCACAAATCGTGATCTGGGAATAAATTTTATACACATGTTTTATATTTCAGGGTGGTACAGCAGTGCTGGATCCAACAACTGCACAGAATGCCCGGCTGGGTCTTACTGCAATAGCACGACTGTGCATGGCTGTGCTGCCGGCGAATACAGCAATGCTGGCTCGTCTGTTTGTTCCACTTGTCCGGCCGGTAAATCTTAAATCTTAACTGTTACGATTGTTTTCCATTACAGTGGAACGCCTCCAAACCGAACCCCCTCTAAACTGGAATTCTCGCTAAACCGAACGGACGATCAAGTCCCGAATTCTACGCTATATAAACACATTGTATTCTACCCCTCTAATCCGGAACCACTCTATTCCGTAATCCAGACCATATTTCAAGTCCAAAAACATTATTTCAGCGTTAAAGAAAAAAACACCTATTTTATTTTTTCTGCATAATCAACATAGTCATTTTCAATGTTCAGTTTTTGCATTTAAATCTGTTTCTCACTTAATATACCACCTCGGACCACCATATTTGCACAACTTCACAACCAACGGGTGCCCACCACATACCACTATCCGACATGGACCTTTTTTTACCTTGACCTATTTTTTCAATGTAATGTAATCGACTTAGCCATTTCAATGTTCAGTTTTTGTGTTTAGCTCCATTTCTCTTTTACTGTACCACCTGAAACCATCATACTTGCACAATTACATAATCAACGAGTGCCCACGACGCACCACTATCCAACATGTGGCCTTTTATTTACTTTGACTTATTTTTTCTGCATAATCGACTTGGTTATTTTCAATATTAAGTTTTCGTGTTTAAATCTGTTTCTGTAATTGACTTAGCAATTTTGAACATTTAGGTTTTTGCCATCTTAGGCCACTGACAGTTGTCACTTTCAATCGTGGTCATAATAATATTAATAGCCAATTATCTGTTATCCAATTCTTATTTTATAACTATTTTGAACATTTTAGGATTACACTAGCATACCAAAGAACTATTCTAAAGATTTGTCTTCAGTTGATAGATGATTCACGTCTTCACAAAACCGCCAGATTGGCTCGCGTGAAATGGTACGCACATGTTGAATTGACGTAAAACTTTCGGAGAAGTTCCCGATTCGGATGTTCTCCCGATCTTAGGTGCTCGTACTGTAATTATACCCCCGGCATACAAAGTATGTCAAGGGTGTATAGTTTTCGTAATTCCGTCCGTCCACGTTAAAGTTTTTGGGTATCCAATATCTCTGTAACAGTAAGTCGGATTGACCTCAAACTTCATATACTTCCTTAATATCATCCATATTTTCATTCCATACCACCCCCATGTGGCCTTCATGTCCAAAGGCAAGGTCAAATTTCTTAGAACGATTTGTATTAAAGTTTTCATTTTTTTACCTTGACCTATTTTTTCCGCGTAATCGACTTAGCCATTTTCAATGTTAAGTTTTCACATTTTAATTTGTTTCTCACTTACTATACCATCTAGAACCACCATATGTAGCACAACTTTTAAACCAACAGGTTCCCACCACATACCACTATCCAACATGTGACATTTTTTTTGACTGACCTATTTTTTGTCCATGTAATTGATTTTCAACATTAAAGGTACATGCCCACGCAGCAGGTTACACTGTACTACTACTTTTCATTTTCTGTCATGCCTTATATGAGCCATTTGTCTACCCACTAACGAGTTATTTTTAATTACGGCGCGTGTTAATTGGTGTTAAATCAAATTTTATATGCCGCGACCAGAAAGTGTATTTTCCGACCTCGTGCTATTTTTACCAACACGCTTCACGTGACACGGTCAATCATATCACATATTTGACATGCGCAGTGAAGTATCAGAAGTTGAGAAGAAAAATCTCTGTTCGAGTCCAAATCTAAATCTCCACGTAACTCTTTCCATTTGGTGATCTGGTCGCCAATATTAACCACTCTCTCTCTGTACTGCCTGTCCCTCAGACATTTCGCCTTTTTTTTGGCCGACGCCGTTTCATACAATTTCCGTCCTGGACGTTTTGACATGTTGATATTCTTGTTTACATATTGGGAAGCCTACTGGCGCGCGTAGTATACTGCTCATGCGCACCGCAAGCCGTGATGTGAAAGTCGTCGTCCCCACACATTATCAAAATAGACTGTTACCGCCGCGCGTCGCTAACAGTAAATTGATAATTAATAAATGATTATATTTGTATAGCGGGCACTCATAATTTTTAGAACTGGTGGAATAGTGACATAATTATACACTTATTTAGTTCCTATAAAGAACATTTTGTGTCTACTGCGTGGGCATGTACCTTTAAGGTTTCACGTTTTTATCCGTTTCTCTTGTACCATCTAGTACCACCATACTCGCACAACTTCATAACCAACGGGTGCACACCACATACCACTATCCATCATCTGACATTTTGTTTTACTTTTACCTACTTTTTTACGCGTAGTCGACTTAGCCATTTTCAATGTTAAGTTGGACAACACTCATCAGACAGCACAGATGTTCCCTAAGGTTCCTGTGATAAGTACCCTAATGTGTGCCCGGATGGACGGACGGACGGGCAAAACAAACCTATATGGCACGGTGGTTCAAAAGAACGTAAACAATAGTATGACATCGAACATATATGCCAATTTTCGCACTTGCGTATTTGTGGCCGTCACTGGGGAACTGGGGCTTATGGAATTTATGATCAGTGTAGATCCTGATATGTATGACAAGTGTTTCATTGATGGAAAATCGAACAGTGCAAATCCTGATCAGACTGCGGATGCACATGCTGATCTGGATATACATTTCACCACTAACAGCCACATTTATGAAACACGCGAATATGTTGATGCTATGTTTTGCATGTCAAAAAGTTGTACTAATGAGTGCCACACATTAGTCGTTTATTACTCTAAATTAATATTGTTTCACAGAAGAAAACCTGTTCAGCTAATATCGGCGATATACACTGTTTTGTGCCCAATACATATAATATGTGATTCTTTTAAAAAATGGCAGACAAAATGCGTATGAAGAACTATGCAGTGTGAAAATAACATGACTTGTAGCAATATCTGTCACGCATGGGCTCTGAATATTGTGTCAATTTTAAATGCCATTTTCCGGAAAATACTGTATATATCGAAATCAATATCGGCAAAACGGCGATGCGATAAGAGAGGACCCAATTATGGATTTTGTTTTCAATAATTATAATCTTGTGCGATTGTTTTTGACAGCTGTACCCTATTCAGGAACGTTTTACACATCTTCTAGTTCCCATAACTCATCCACGACTGACTTGACTTAAAATTGGTATTCACAAATGTACACTTTATGAATGTTCATGTTCCCACTCGAGAATCTCCCACTGCAAAAAATAGTGTGCATCTGATCGTCCATAGCACCGAGGAGCAATATTTTTGAACTGTGCTCCAAATGACCATGAAAAAACTGTTTTATTACACGATCTGTAAACAGTGTATGTGACACAATGGCGTGAGGCGCGTTGACTGACCAATCAAAATTACAGAATTTTATGATGTAATCTTCGACAAAAATCATGACGTCGTGATTTACAGTGGTAAAATAGTTTAGCCTATTGACTGGGCACGCGGAACTATTGACTATTAGTCAAAACTATGGAATATCAACTATATAGGGAGGTGGTAATAATTAAAAGTATTATGCATGTATTATTTATTTGGAGCATATATACAAACTGAAAGCATATTGTTTATTATTACCCAACTCCCTATATAAGTTGATACAAGTTGGGTAATAAAAGACTTATTTCATGGTTATTTGGGGAACTGTCAAAACATATTGCCCCTCTGTGATGTGGATGATGCACTATTGGCTGAGGCCAAAGCCGCCGATCAGCCACAGCATCTCGGGGAAATAGCTTTGACTGTTCCCCAAATAACCATACAATAACTGTATACGATTGATCATTATCAATGTACAATAATTCCAGCACAAAAATATTTACACAATTCCCTAACATTTGATTGGCCCGTAGCAAGTCTCTGTCCAAAATTTATATCCCAGTAAACTCCCACGCCGAACTACTTTCCGTAACCATGAGGCGCAGTTAAAATAATTCTTAAGAAAACGGAAAATAAACACATTTTCTTGATGAATTTATTTCAAATGCTGGTATTATAAGGAATGAATGGCCTTTTTGTGGAATTTATTGGGGATATAAACTTGGAAAAGTCGTGGGAATACTGGACAAGGCCTTCCGGCCTTCGTCCAGTATTCCCGCGACTTTTCCAAGTTTATACCCCGATAAATTCCGCAGAAAGGCCATTCATTCCTATAACAGTATTCTAAATGCAGAAATATACATCCGATACGCAAGTGGTTGTGAAGTTCTAACTGTGGTACCAATTGCATTAATGTATTGAAGTTGTAAGATTACTGTTGCAAGCTGCTGTGGTCATAGATATGTGTAGAATGTGATGGAACAAATAAAAACAATTTAGTTTTATAACGTTCTTGTGATCATCACCTGAGTTGCACCTTGTCTGGAACCTCTCTAAGACAAACAACGTAATAGTTCTGCAATCATACTGTATTGGCGATCAATTGTATAGTAGAGTTATCCTGCATCTCAGATTCCCGGGTTGGCACCCGTGCTTAGACTACCAAACGGCGCCCAGTCTGGGTGCAACCTTCCAACCAGCCAACTTGACTGTATATCGCTAGCAAGCAATGTGTTCACTGATTACCAATCTCTGGGAGCCCATTATATATTGTATGGATGAAATTCACCCAGCTTGTCTGGCTTCAGCCAGCCTCACCCAAAATTTCTGTCTGTAACGTAGGGCGACTTACAGCCAGAACGCAAACGCATCAACTTACTGTCAATTCTTCCTGCGTTATCCATTTAAAAATCATTCAAATATCACAATTGCCTTCATGCCACATCTTAGTGGAGCATTTATCTCTTCAAAACAACACGTACCTTAAAAAAAAATCTCTTAAAACGTATTTACCGTATTTTGTCGTGTATAGGTCGCAAGAGTGTATAAGACTCGCCCCTATTTTCAGTCCAAAATCTGGGGGAAAATGTCTACAAGATGCACCCAATTTTTTGGTGCACTTTTTTTACACAGATTTTCATCCCACAAAGCCCCTGCGTCTTCTACACACGTTTGGACACAAGAGCATTTTTCCACCCCGAAATATCGACAAAAATTCATAAAATAAAGATTTGTTTCAATATTTTTTGTTGTTGTTAGTCTTTGCGGTAACATCCGGTTGAAATTGGAAAAGTAGCCTCAAATTTGTATTCTAAACAGTTCGCGCCTTACATGTTTTGACCACAGGCATTCAGTGTGTTTCGGCTTTCATCGGTATAACTGTTATACCGACGAAAGCCGAAACACGCCAAATGCCTGTGGTTTCGACGCTGTGTCACTCTCGGTCGACATTTTCTCTGCCGAATCACAATCTGGCCTCTATCATTTGAATTATCTTTTGAAAACATTTACCTGGCCCATATCGGTCCGTGTCATTTTGCCATGAAAGATATTGCATGACGCCATTAACGGTAAATCCCAATATGCATAATGCAATTCCATGCAAGTTATAAAACTCCATCATTAGTTTCGAAACTGTGTGTTTACACGATGCTGATTCATCCAAAGTGGCAAGCCTAAGTCAGCTGGCCGACACACCGCGTGTCAAGATTTACAACACAAAGCCATATCAAATATCAATACACGTGGTTGCTGACGTCAGTTTCGTATTCGTCACTAGACTGGTACCCTGTCTGATGCATGCCTAGTGAAACAATACTACCGGGAACCAGTTCATTTATGACACGGCAAACGTTTTTATGTGAATTGGATCTCTATCTCTGACAAATCCCGGCTTATTGCATTAGCTGCCATGCCAGGTGGTGGATTCGCATAGTCTGCACATTGTTTACAATGTTCACCAATCTCTAATTAAAAACATCATAATTACATCAGCGGACAATGCAAATTCGTCATAGCTATAGGCTGCTTTCAACGTCATTTCAGCTGCACTGCTCTGAAATTTCTGTCAACATTTACGGAAGACACGACTGATTTTGAAATATTACACAGGCGAAAGTTGTGTGTTGCTTTGTGCTAAAAATCGATAACACCCAGCCGTGTCAACTAACAGGTGTTTATCGTATGATATCGTCAGCACGAGGCTGCACTGATTGGTCAACATGCCTTTTGATGTGCCGCAGACTTCGCGAACGTGCGACTTTCATCCTCGCATCATGGGGCAATCAGTAACCCATTTCATGCTGAGGATACGCTTATGTTTGCGGAAAAACTTAAATATTTTCCTTCCATGCACTCAGAAGTATAGGCCGTGACCACCATTTCAACCGTCTCGTCCAGACGGTTCAAATGAGTGGTCACAACATATACTTTCATTGAGAAATAACAAAAATAAAAATAAAATATTTAATAAATTTCATATCCGTAAATGTGTATTCCGAAAGGAATGGGTTAACAATTTTGGATTATACGCAGATCTCTCGCCATATTTCGCCGATATTGATTTCGAAAATAGTTTCCGTAAACGGTGTTGAAAAGAGATAATACATACCCCAATCAATAATTAACAATATAATACAACTTTCAGCAGCAATATAATCGCAAATATAACCCGATTTCTGACAATAGTCTGTTACAAATAACACGATTTTGATATACAAATAGGCAAAAAAATCGGGAGCCAAGGCACAACCGTGTACTAACCGAGCACGTGTTATAGTCAAGCGTGTACTACCGGGTTCACAATGTAATTGAATATACTAGAAAACGGTGAAATACGGACCGGGGAATCACGGACATAGAGTCGGCAAGTTACAGACATAGCAAACTATGATAGGGAAAATACAGACAAAAACGTCCAAGGTACGAATAAGAAAAACAGTGCGGGGGAATAAATAACAATTTTTTTAATTTTTTGTTTCATTTTGTTACGAAAATTGGGTGCGTCTTATATTCTCATGTAGACATCTTACCCCAGATTTTGGACTGAAAATAGGGGTGCGTCTTATACACTCTTGCGACCTATAACCGGCAAAATACGGTACCACTAATAATATGACAAACACAGGAATAAAATTTGGTTCAACATGATGGGGATATATCAGACAACAGCAATGTCTGATACAGTCAGAATTTGTTACAGCGGCACACGTTACAGCGGCATATTCGCCTCCCGGCACAATAAGCCGCCAAACCAAACGGCGCCGGTACCCGGCGTCTGTGACCCAGCTCTGCTATCCGGCATTACGTGCCGGAAACCGATATTCGGGAACCAGTCACTGACCATATAATGTGCGTCATAACGGCGCCAGTACCCGCGTCGCTGGTACCAGCTCAGTTATCCGGCATTACGTGGAACCAGTCACTGACCATATCTAAACAATTTCGCGGCTGGTTAACCCCGACCTGCAGTCATAAATCGCGGCAATTAACGTGTCGGTACCTTGTCACCTGCTGTGATGTACTATTTTGCAAACATCAATTAAGAAATGAACAGTTAGCAACTAAATTTACAAGTGATTAAATCCAGTAAGGACCGATAGATTGTAAATAAAAAAATATCATAATCGTGAACAATTTAAATAATTATCGTGTAACATTGCTTGCCTCTGGGGCGAGTTCAGATAGGGACGAATCGTCATGTAAATATTTAAAGGGAAACCACTCTACATGTTTTTGCTTTGTATTTTTATAAATTTTAGCATGTAAATTAAAACAAACTGTTTATTAAAATATGTGTTTCTTTTCTATATATGCACATGTTTGCGAATTGCTAACAATAAAGAAACAATTTCACAGATAATCCGGTATTCGCCACACGCTCTACAATTAACAACAGGTTCGCCTGCAACCTGGACTGTCAAATACCGGATTAGCTTTGAATGTTGTTGGTTTCCTTGATATAAATTTGTATATATGCATTGCTTTATCAATGAGGTGACAAATAAGTATATATCTCGCCGATAATGCTAATGTAAAATGACAGCAAATAGCGTCGATACAATGCTTGGTTACCAATTACCGACATATTCCAATTACCGGAATTATCACGACAGTCTGATAGTGAGGATAAAATCGCCGATTCTTAATACCGGCATATTCGTTATAACGGCAGATTCATCTCTGACGAACTATTTCATTGTAACAAATTCTGACTGTATATGAACGGTTTGTTGACCCTTTGTTAAAATGTTTGAGAATTCAGTAAAGACTGTGTAACAGTAAGAAAAATACACAATGCTGTAGATATATACCTGTATTACCATACATATTGCATCAAATCCAGTGACTTGTAAGCAGTTATCTGAGTGTATTGTTACTACTGTCTACTTGCCTGCTGTGCGAGTAAATACAGCTTTTAGCTGTGTCAGATGTACTTAATAGACAGTGCATCAGTTTGAAATTTTACACATGGAAAAAGTGTCCATTGTATATTTTGTGAGTGATGGTAGAAAAGCTCAGATATCTAGCGTTTTGTGTAGTCCGCTGAAATAATATTTATAGAACATTGTCATTCTATATACAGTCAGAATTCGTTACAACGGCATAGTTCGTCAGAGATGAATCTGCCGTTATAACGAATATGCCGTTATAACGAATATGCCGGTATAAAGAATCGGCGATTTTCTCCTCGCTATCAGACTGTCGTGATAATTCCGGTAATTGGAACATGTCGGTAATTGGTAACCACGCATTGTATCGACGCTATTTGCTGTCATTTTACATTAGTATTATCGGCGAGATATATACTTATTTGTCACCACATTGATAAAGCAATGCATATATACGAATTTATATCAAGGAAACATATAAAATTCAAAGCTAATCCGGTATTTGACAAAGTCTAGGTTGCAGGCGAACCTGTTGTTAATTGTAGAGCACGTGGTGAATACCGGGTTATCTGTGAAATTGTTTCTTTATTGTTAGCAATTCGCAAACATGTGCATTTATAAAAGAAACACATATTTGAATAAACAGTTTGTTTTAATTTACATGCTAAAATTTATAAAATTGCAAAGCAAAAACATGTAGAGTGGTTTCCCTTTAAATATTTACATGACGATTCGTCTCTATCTGAACTCGCCCCAGAGGCAATGCTACACGATCATTATTTAAATTGTTCACGATTATGATATTTTTTTATTTACAATCTATCGGTCCTTGCTGGATTTAATCACTTGTAAATTTAGTTGCTAACTGTTCATTTCTTAATTGATGTTTGCACAATAGTACATCACAGCAGGTGACAGGGTACCGACACGTTAATTGCCACGATTTATGACAGCAGGTCGGTGTTAATCAGCTGTGAAATTGTTTAGATATGGTCAGTGACTGGTTCCCGAATATCGGTTTCCGGCACGTAATGCCGGATAACAGAGCTGGTACCAGCGACGCCAGGTACCAGCGATGCCGGGTACCGGCGCTGTTATCATGGTTATGACTCACATTATATGGTCAGTGACTGGTTCCCGAATATCGGTTTCCGTAATGCCGGATAACAGAGCTGGGTCACAGCGCTGGTACCAGCGACGCCGGGTACCGGCGCCGTTATAACGCACATTAAATAAGACTTAAACTGTGTATTCGTTTGCGGGAATTCCCTGCCGGTGCCGGAAGCCGAATTTGCCGGTATATCGAGCAGATTAAAGAGCATGCCGATTGGTTTGGCGGCTTATTGTGCCGGTAGGCGAATATGCCGCTATAACGTGTGCCGCTGTAACGAATTCTGACTGTATCTGGAACGTATTGCACCAAATTTTATTAGAGATTTTCTGCCATAGTATTTTCTGTACGTGTCAAACGCTCCAAGTGGTGAAACTGTCTGATAGCATGCACCAGCTAAAATGGCGGAGATGGCAACTCAATGCTCTGTATAATATTCGGTACTGTAAGAAGGACAGGGTCAGATATATTATATAGATATTCAGTCACATGTATGATTCTACTACATTTGAAACAAAATGTCATATTCTATGTAGTTGGTCCTTAAGATATAATTTATACCTGATTACAACTGTAATTATTGTTGACAATTTGCTGAATTATTTAGATATGCATATATAGCATTTATGTGGAATTTTCTGTTTCCGTTTGATAGTGTAATGATCTTTGTGCGTTCTGTCTGTAAGTCGCCCTGCGTTACAGACATAAAATTCGGGTTACAGACAGCCAAAACCAGTATTAACTAGAGCATCTTGAGCTGCATCAACGGTTTGAGCCTCAAACATTGATTTCATGTGTAACTAAGCTTTAGCCCAAGGTGTAAACTATCGGTTGCAAAAAGAATTTCTGAAGTTTTAGAATGAACAGTCCAACATTATTGTGTTCGCATCATCACACCGATGTGGGGCTGGTTAGCTTAGAGGTAGAGCGATGGACTCTGAGCGAGGGATACCGGGTTCGATCATCAGCCAAAGTTTTAGCTAAATGACTGAAATATCGACTACAGCAAAAACAATTGAAATCGAATGATAAATAACGAAGCTGACGTCACATCCGTTTGCTCTATTTTGAAAACTTGAAAAAATACGTTCATCTTTGACATCGAATAGAGCCGTAAGTAGTCAAGATATAGCTCTGAAAATTATCATCTTTCATGCGGCTGACACTCCCCTATCACCCTGGCAAGAAATTATGTTGCTGACAGTACTGTACAAATTGGAAAACGTTTGTAAAGACCACCCGTTATCAGCCGAAATTCGGCAAAATCGTTGAAAAGTATGTACATTTTTCAACTTCAAATGCATATAGCTATTTTATTTGAGCAGATAGCCGAAAACTGTCAGTGAATCTGAGATAGAGAATTTTGTCAGCTTTCCAATGCAAAAAGAATTCTTGAAATCGGTTGGAAAATAAGGAAGTTATAGGAAGTATGACGTCACTTCCGTTTTCGTGGAAAGTAGCATTAAAAGATATCTGAAAATCTCTGAGTCTCTGCTCACACTTGATCCGAATCGGCATGCAAAATTTGAAGTCGATCCGACCAGCGGTTTGGTGTAGATGGAGGGAGCCCGTAAGTCAGCGGATGATTATTTTTCGATAGTTATCACCCTTAAATTGCAGTTTACGCCATTTGTAAATACACCTAATAAAATTAAATATGTGCAATATTCCGCCAGTGAAGTTTTCGTTTGTTTTTCACCATAGGCCTGGCACAAAGCGGGAAAGTTTTAGCTAAAGGACTGAAATATCGACCGCAGCAAGAAATTTTGAAATCTATTGATAAATAACGAAGCTGACGTCACATCCGTTTGCTCTATTTTTAAAACTTGAAAAAAAGACGTTCATCTTTGACATCCAATAGAACCGGAAGTAGTCAAGATAGAGCTCTGAAAATTATCATCTTTTATGCGCCTGACACTCCCCTATCACACTGGCAAGAAATTATGTTGCTGAAATTACTGTACAAATTGGAAAACGTTTGTAAAGACCACCCGTTATTAGCCGAAATTCGGCAAAAAATCGGCAAAATCGTTGAAAAGTATGTACATTTTTCAACTTAAAATGCCTATAGCTCTCTTATTTGACCAGATAGCCGAGAACTGTCAGCGAGTCCGAGATAGAGAATTTTGTCAGCTTTCCAATGCAAAAAGAATTTTTGAAATCGGTTGGAAAATAAGGAAGTTAAGGAAAGTATGACGTCACTTCCGGTTTCGTGGAAAGTGGCATTAAGAGATTTCTGAAAATCTCTGAGTCTCTGCTCACACTTGATCCGAATCGGCATGCAACATTTGAAGTCGATCCGACCAGCGGTTTGGCCTGTAGACTGAACGGCTGAATAAAAAAAAAACAAAAAAAAACCAACGAATACAATAGGTTTTCGGCGCAGCTGAAAGCCGCCTCAAACCTAATTACCAAACACATATTGTCATACCGACTTGAACTCTGAGGGGCAGGCCACATCGTTACAGTTGCAATTTATATCAGTTTATTAAAACACACAAGAGAAATTTGAAAAACAATCTGGATTTGTTTAAACAACTATTTATGATACTGAAAACTGACATTTCAAAATCTTATTTGTTTGCTATATGGAATCGATAATTACCTCACCAATAGGAGGTTAATTCCATGTCGTTTAATACTTTGTAGTTGCTTGATCCATAATAGTCCAATTAGATTAAAGAAAATTATTTGTTACATTATCTAGCACGAGTGTAAATCTGTTAACCCTTTCAACCCTAACTGGAATGGACTGTGATGTGTTGATTTTCTGACCAATCCAATCGTCACAAAATGATGTTCAGACTAGCCCATTTATAAGAAGGGGGTGTTTTTTTTTCTAAACAATGTGAAAATTACTTGCAAAAAGTGCAGATCATGTTGAGAATGCTCCTTTCTAGCCGGCTCATCTGGATCTACACTGTTTGCAAACATCACAGAAGAGGTCGGTAGTGTTGAAAGGGTTATTACAGCTGAGATAAGTATTGACATGCACATTGCCTGGCACGATTCACAGCTCGTTGATCCTTGGAATGTCAATCATCTCATAAGCTTTGTAGCATCACATAGAACCTCATCCACTTCAGCATTGTTTACATTGCAAATATCAGCACAATACACAATCCTATTGTTTTCAATGTAACTGGCTACCGGTACGTCAAATTTTGTTACATCAAATTTTCACCAATTTAAACTAATTGTTAGGTCTCGAATACAGAAATGTGTGGTATTTCACTCTCGTTAAGTCAAAGTGTCAGTTTGCGCTCGAAGTGCGAATTCGCGGCGCCAATTTACCGGATCAAAGACTGGACTTGTTTACCTGTGTAAACCTGTGTAAACAAACTTTGAATAAGTGTTAAAGGTAATTTCCTCGACACCAATTAAACTTAGCTCATCTGATTTAATCACCAGGGCCGTATTGGACTAGGGCCGTTTTGACTCGTTATTCACATGGATTTAAATACACAGCCAAGAACGTTACTTATTTTATTTGCTGAAATATTTTATAAATAAATAAATCATTCAAAAGTTGTCACACCATGTCAACATTCGAAACAATTTACGGAAAATTTTCCCGAATTTCGTTTCAATAAAAAAACGAAGGTACAATAAAGAATGGTTTTCTCAAATCCAACTTGTCCGGATTTATTTGCATGTGTCATCAGATGCGAAACTTTGCCTGAGTATATAGACTGAGTATATAGACTCACATTCACCCTTGATAAATGCTGTGTGTACATATAATCAAGACCGGTATGTACAACGACTTGTTAATTTCCGGTTTACATGCTTTATTTATTATAAACATAATAAAATCTTTCTTTACTGCTTTGAATTGTCTTTTCTTGTTCCACCCTGATAATACTGATGTGTATACTTAGTTTGACTACACACATGCGTGTATAGGTAAACGCAAGTAAATACATTAGAGTTGCAAAAGTGTAACTCCGTGTGTCACAGGTCGTATGGGAGTTGCGTCTCGTAACGTGTATGGCAATATTTCGAGGTCCTGTTAAGATTTTGTTACGAACTTCGGTTTACTCGAAGTATTTATCACAGTCCGATGGAATTCGAGTAAACGAGCGTGGACTGTATTATGAAAACAAAAATATTTGGAAATCTGTCATCTGTTTTTCAATACTATATACAGTCAAACCTGTGCTAAAGGCCACCTCAGAATAGCAATTACCTGTCTATAGCAGTCACACTTTTGTTTTCCAAGTTATTCAATTACTACATAAATTAGCCTGCGAACAAAGATCACATGTGAACAAAGGCCAGATTTTTCTCTTCCCATGGCTGGCCTTTATTCACAGTATATATTCCAAACAACATTTAAGTTGGAGCAAATGCGTAAAATATCTGGGATGCCCCTCATTTATTACTGTATACTGTCATCATTTCAGTTTTTGCCATGACTATGAGTTGGGTGGTTCTAAATGCTTATCTTTTCACTGACCAGTCAGTTAGTAGCGGAACCAAATATAGCCGACTCTATATATATTTATACCGCAACCAGCGTCTGAAGTAACCTAACAAAGGGGGCCGAATAAACATCATCTATATTCGCTACTAACCGTATATACATCAAAGTAGCATAATAAACTTGCACTTTTGTTTTGGTGCTCAGTTTGCATATAATTACAATGTAACCGAGTACCAGCCGTACTAGCTTTATTTTCTCAACTTTGACCTCTCATCATGTGACCAGTGGGTTCAAAATAGCAACGGAAAAAGTGTCTCACTTCACCTCAATAGTGTTGGAATCATTTTAGAATTACTGGACCGATTATCACAAACTAACTCTTGTTTTCTTAGTTAGACCATTTCCAAGCTATCTAGCTGGGTTTCGGAGTGAATTTCTAAAAAAGTTGTTTTTTGACCAGGTTCTCGAGCTCCTCCTCCACCTTGTCAAAACTGTCCCACTTCAAATCGATTTTTCGCAATAATTTCAGAATTACCGGACCGATTTGAACAAACTAGCTCTTGTTTTCTTATTTGGATCATTTCCAAGGTAGCTAGCATGGTTTTTGGGGCGAATTTCTAAAATAAAATGTTTTCCGTACTGCTCCTTGTCTAGCTCGTCATCCAAGATGGCCGTATTGACGTCAGTCAGACAACTTGATGTTACGTCATAAATCAACGTGACGTAAACGTAAAATGGGTTGCGGTATAAAGTAAATACATGGTTAGTGCCTTAGAATATAAAATATATTCGGTTTCGCCCCGACAACGTTATTGGGGCTCGCTTATAAAGCTGTTTAAGGCTCAACCGAATATATTTTATATTCTAAGGCACTAACCATGTATTTACTATATATGCAATAAATGCAATAAATGATTAAACAAACATTGGACAGGATTTTAAGCCCGTTGTGTCAGCATGTTCAGCAGTCTTACTCTTTGTTAAACCATTTATTGAAAAGACAGCAATTTAGATTCTAATTTGCATAAGCTACTAACTGAGTTTAGGGAAAAGTTCACTGATTAGTCCTTTCCAACTTTTACATTTTAGGCTTCTACAGCACATCCGGCCAAGCCAGCTGCCTTAACTGTCCTGCAGGCCAGCAATGTTTGAATCCTGATAATCCAGAAGATTGTTTAGCCGGGACGTACAGTGAACTTGGATGGGGAGAGTGTTCCACCTGTCCATCTGGCTACTACAGTAATTTGCCCGGTGCCACTGAATGTACGATATGTCCAGAAGGCAAAGATTGTAACAATTCGACTCTGACACCAACAGATTGTAATGCAGGGTATTACAGTCCAGAAGGAATTCCAATTTGCCTTCTTTGTGCATCTGGCTACTACAGTAATTTGCCCGGTGCCAATGAATGTACGATATGTCCAGAAGGCAAAGATTGTAACAATTCGACTCTGACACCAACAGATTGTAATGCAGGGTATTACAGTCCAGAAGGAATTCCAATTTGCCTTCTTTGTGCCTCGGGCTTCTTCAGTGGAATTGGATCCGCAACATGTACACAGTGTCCGGCTGGTTTGAATTGTTCGGATCCTTCTGTTAATCCACCTACATCATGTCCATTTTGGACATACAGTCAGGAGGGGTGGGATGGATGTGTGTCATGTGGCACTGGATACTATAGTGACATTAATGCCAGTGTGTGTGCTACATGTCCTGCAGGACAATCTTGTACATATCCATCGCCAACACCTACAGATTGCAGTGCAGGTACATATAGTGCACAAGGAGAACAAACATGTTTGGCCTGTCAATCAGGATATTACAGCAAAGGTATGGCCACACTCTGTACCATTTGTCCTGAGGGTAGTGATTGCAGCAACCAATCCGTGATTGACAGCCCAGACCCTTGTGCTAGAGGGACTTACAGCAAGACAGGCTGGGCAGGCTGCAGGGCATGTCAATATGGTTACTACAGTAATGCGACTGGTGCCTTTGATTGTTTAGAATGTCCTTCTGGACACGACTGCAGCGATCCATCCCAAACATCCATTGTTTGTGGCGCTGGTTTTTACAGTGTGCAGGGAACCCCGAATTGCCTCAAATGTGCTTCAGGAACGCACAGTGTCTCAGCATCGAGTGAGTGTGCTTTGTGTTCTTCTGGATATAACTGCACTGATCCCTCAGTCGTCCCACAACCATGTCCAGGTGGAACATTCAGCCATGAGCAAGATGCTGGCTGCACTATTTGTGAGACAGGTTATTACAGTAATGGCACTGCACAGGATTGTACAATTTGCTCTGCTGGTAAAAACTGCTTTGATCCAACTAAAAACCCAGCTAATTGTGCAGCAGGAACATTCAGCTTAGAAGGAGACAATGGCTGTACAAACTGTGTGCCAGGATTCTATAACTTTGTCCCAGGGTCATCAAACTGTACAGAATGTCCTGCTGGTAAAGACTGTTCAAACCGGAATGTAGAACCACTTGATTGCCTGCCGGGAACCTTCAGTGATCAGGGTGATTATGGCTGTACTAGCTGTGTACAGGGCTACTATAACTCCGCCAATGGATCATCTAATTGCACCATATGTCCTGCTGGCTCAGATTGTTCAAACAATTCAATAGAACCCGTGCCATGTCCTGCCGGTACCTATAGCCATGACGGCAACTATAGATGTACAGTCTGCGCCCAGGGGGACTACAGCAACAACGGGTCAAAGAACTGCACCGGATGTAATGCTGGTTACGATTGTTCTGACCCAGCAAATCCAGTAATCTGTCCAAACATGACATTCAGTCCAGCTAGTTCTATCATCTGTGAACCGTGCGTACAAGGGCAGTACAGTATAGAAGGACAGGGAAGCTGCTCTCCCTGCCCCGCTGGGAAAAACTGTTCGGCGACGTTATCCGGATCTCTACCACAAGACTGTGTTGATGGGTACTACAGCAAAGAGGGGGATTACACATGTACCAAGTGTCAACCAGGGACGTACAGTGGAGCCGGAGCAAATAATTGTACCGACTGTGCAGCTGGACTAGACTGCACTGATCCAGCCAATCCCGTGAACTGTTCTGCTGGCAGCTACAGTCCTCTGGGAGTGGTTGGCTGCACCATGTGTGATGGCGGCGATTACAGCAATGAAGGCTGGGCCAGTTGCCAGCCGTGTCCGGCGGGACAGAACTGCACGAATCCTGGCAACACCAGCGACTGCCCAGAAATGACGTACAGCCCTCAGGGAGTGTCTGACTGTATTCGTTGTTATGATGGTAAGTTATCTTGATGTTAGATAGAGAAGATTTAGAATAGAGAAGGTCAAATAATTATTGAATGTGTTTACAATATAGTATACTGACAATCAAATGACATATTAAATGGTATAGCAAATCAGTATAGAACATACTAAAAGTTGAAATTATTTATATTTAGAAGCTGTATGTCAGGTCAAGGTCCAGTAATGACATAAAATAATATCCAAGTAATATCATAACAATTGGACGTGTTTGAATGTGGTAAACTGGTAAAATAAATTATGGCTTCCGATATAAACTGATCTTAGTCCCCTCGGGCGGCCCACAACCCTCGTCCGCCGGTGGAGGGGGGGGGGTTCCAGGTTCAAGTTGGGGTGCGAAATGCGGTGGGTATACTTCAGAACTCGTTAAACATGAAATGCTACAACATTTGCGCCTGGAGAGGAACTGTGTAGAAAAAGCTGTTGGCATAATGTAAAGTACACCGAGTAAGGATCCGCCGAGGTTATAAAATCTCGGCGCCTTGTAAATGTTGCGGAAATGGTGTCCAGAGTGACATTCAGGTTTGTCGAGGTTGCTGCCGGGAAAGGATTTGGCATCAGCAACTGGTCTTAGAATGGAGGACCAGACGGCAGTTTCAATGGGTCCTGGATGAACTCCTCACTATTCATCTTTCCATTTAGACCATGGCGGACAAGGTGTAAACCCATCCATCTGGGCCAACCCTTGCCACCCGCGTCCCCATTTAGCACATGGTCTGGTAAGGAGTATACCCATCTAGACCCACCCCTTGCTACTCATGTTCCCATTTAGAAAGTGGTCGAGCAAGATATATACCCATCCACCACATGGCTACTGGGCGTAATTTACGCGTCCGCTCCAAATAAAGAATTCGGTCTATCAGGGTATTCGGCTCTGAAAAGACTTTTGCAGGCTACGAGGTCGGGGCGGTTCCCGGCTATTCGTGGGGATCTTGAAAACCCCCACAAGCGCGGTCAGAGACTCTGCGAGCTTAGACAGCTCGCCGCCGAGGTCACGGTATCACTGCGTATAATGGCGGTCGAGAAGAGACTGCGGAAGAACCCAATCAGGAGAGAAGGGGTGTTCCGACACAATGGCGAACAAGAGAGACGACAGACTCTTGTGAAAAATATTTTGCGAGAAGGGCCTGAGATACTCGGGAAAACTGAGGGAGCGGGAAGAGGAGCGACCATTCGACCTGGTCCAGCTCCCACCCCCGATGGACGAACCGTGGGTAGAGCTCTTGGATGATGCCAAAGATGAGTTTAACATCAACGACTCTGCCGTGGTCTTCTCTACATAGAGGGTAGAGGTGGCCGACGGCTATAATGTCTTTGCTGCCCATGGAGGGCAGATAGCCATGGATGCTCGTATGACAGACAAGAGGGCAGAAAGGCTACTCGCAGCCCTTCCGGAGGGTGGGTTCATTTCAAAGATCAAATTTCTGCAGGAACATGACAAAGGCGACTGGGTCAAGGCGTCACCCCTGCGAGGAGGCAAAAGATACATTACTGGTAAGATAGAGTCCATGAGACAGGCGCCACGGTTGATGATGTAGCTGAGTTTGAAAGCATTCTCCAAATCGCAATTGTCCTTAGAGACATTGTAGGTAAGGACATCTACAACAGTGGCAAGTACCAGAGACGTGGCACCAAAAGCTATGGAAAAGTCGAGCTCATCTGCCACAACGGCTACGCCTGGTCCAAAGACCTTCACTTCCCGCTGTCCAGGCAGGTCCACATCTACGCGGGTGATGTCTGGCAGGCCATCCGAGACGCAACCCGAAACTAGCCTATCGCAATCTGGCTTCTTGGGGGCGGAGACAACTGGCTGAATGTTGACCAGTTTGTTAACGGACATTACTATTTATTCTTTGTATTTATGTTTTGACGTACAATGATCAAACTTTATAATCTGTCTAAAATATTTTTTCAGGTGACGCATTTAATTACTATTAATAACTAAAAAATATCATGCCTGATACCACCACGAGTCATTATCAGTAAAATAATTAATACTAAATGATTATATCTGGAAAGCGGGTGGAACTGGTGGAATAGTGACACAATTATACACTTATTTAATTCCTATAAAGAACATTTTGTGCCTACTAAGTGGGCATGTACCTTTAATGTTGGTTACCGAACACACTGGGTTTCATGGCCATTTTGGATTTGGAACAAACATCCTTGCATATTCCTTTAAATCCAAAAGGATTCAAGATGTAAAAGTGATATACCATGTGTTACAAAACTTTCTTACCAGCCTACACGATGGTGGTTTATTATTATTATGTCATACATTAACATATTTTGGTGGCCATCTTGAATTAATTAATATGTCTTAATATTTTTTATATATTGTTTTGCAAATATTGAGTTAAATGATAACAGAGATATAAATGGGTCAACCTGGTCGGATTTGACTACCAACTACTTCCAGGAATATAACCACTGGTAATATAGATATATTGCAGATTTTTAACGGCCATTTTGAATATATGACACTATGTCAGAGCAAAAAGTGTAGATTTAAATAACAAAGTGCCTAACTTGTTGAAATACCGCTCACGATTATACAGATGACTGATTTTCGTATTCTGTACAATTTTTTACAATTTCTGGTGGCCATTTTGAATATTGAAACGTTGACGCATCTGATTAGTTTTCTTTTGTACCAGAAACAAATAGAAATTATTTCTGAACATATTCCAGTACAAAACAGCTTTCTACAAAATGTGTGCCTAATTCCTTCTGTTCATAAACAAGTTACCATTCTTTGACCTTGACCTAACCTTGACCATTAAAATCGGGTAGGTCCGCAAAAAAAAAAATGTTTTTGCCTGAAATATAACTGTACCAAATGTGGTCATTTCTGCCTGTCAGTCACGATCACATACATTTCTGGGACTAAGCAACTTCACTAAAACGAATAAAATACGAATAAAATGTTTGTATTAAGTGCAAAACTGTGATAGTCTGAATTTCACATTAACAATGTTTTCTTTGAAACAATTATTGGATTTACATTGTTCAATAAATGTAAATCCATCAATTGAAATTTCCAGACTATCCTAAATTTGCACTTATGAACATTTTAGTCGTACAAAGTGTGTAAATCAAATGTAGGGTTGGGGTGGGTGGATAGTCATAGCAGATCAGGGATCCTTTTCACTAAACTTCGTACGATAAACATTTTCGTATGGAGATTTCTATGGATTTGCTTCTCACATTAACGTGTTCCTCACATGCAGCACATCCATGAAATTTCCAAAATCAGCTGTCAGAGCAAATGTTATTGTGGATTTCAATTTTGGAGTTAGACGTCTAGTCAGAACTACCATAAGACCCAAGTTATCTCGGGCAGATCCAGCATTCAGGGGGGTGGGAGGGTGGTTGTCCTATTTTTGAGCTCCACATTGTGGAACGTGTATGCTGGGGGGTCCGGGTGGACTGTGTGTCTGTCCATGTGTCTGTCCAGCTAAGACGTTTGACGGAGTTTCTCTAATCTGCCGTCGGGGGCATTCGTGTGCACATTTATTTCTACTCAAAGGCATATGGGCCTGGCTCTGGACTTACCTCATTTATCGAATCACAGGGCATATCGATGACAGGGCATAGCTTGTCCACACAATTACTACAAGTTCTACTCGACAGATCATAACCAAATTTGGTATACATGTTTATCACGGCAAGACGAAGAAACCTATTGATTTACATATTGATCCGATGACTTGTCTTCCCTTGATTTTCAAAATATTTAGATGATTTTTCACCCCTTGGCGGCCATGTAAATTTTTGTATTCTGTTTGCTTGTCTACGCAATATCTTGAGTTCTACTTGACGTATCGTAACCAACTTTGGTACACATGTTTATCACGGCAACCTGAAGAAAACTTTTGATTGTCATATTGATCAGATGACTTGTCTTCTCTTGGCGGCCATTGGCAGCATATTTAATTTTCATGTTCTATATCCTTGTCCATGCAATAACTCGAGTTCTAATTGTCACATCTGAACCAAATTTGGTATACATGTTTACCACAGCAAGACATCTTTTTCAAAATGTTCTGATTAATTGTCTCCCCTTGCTTCGGCGGGCGTATATGGTGACACTCGTCACTCATGTTTCAAAATCATTATCAACGAAAAACATTGATTCAATACCGGAAGTAATTCTAGATCCAGACCCATATGTTGTGTTCATGGCCACTGATATGTGGCTGTGACTGGAGAAATGGTGCTTATGAGATTTGTGACCAGTGTAGCTCCTGGTGAAATAACACTCTTCTGTAACCTGATAACCATCTACATATTGCTTGCTAGAAGCATGGCCCACAAGCCGAATTGCCACAGTCTCGGCCACATATGGAAAAATAAGAAAGATATTTTCAAATCTCTATCAGCAAACTGTTGTATCACTGTTATGTAATTGATTAATGACAAATTCTGAAATAGTGTATAGTCTAATCATGAAATAATATTATCTGAATAATAAACAAGCAAATCTACACCAACATCAATAGCAGTTAGCAATGTTTTCATTTTTATGCCCCACCACGATAGTGGAGGAGGCATTTAGTGTTACCCTTGTCCGTCACCAACATTGTAAGTCATCAAACTTTTAAACCGTACTAGCTACAGACCTGAAAGTTGGTATGTAGCTTCCTTATGATGAGCAGATGCGGGAAGTTTATTTCGATATTTTTTATTCGACCCTGGGGTCATGGATTATCTCCCCCTTTTCGACTTTGAATTTTCCAAGTTTTTTTACTAAAATGCATTTTCCAAGTTTGGCTTGTAAGTCGTAAAACTTGTAAACCTTAATAGCTACAAACCTGAAACTTGGTATGTCCTTATGATGAGTAGATGCGCAAAGTTTATTTAAAAATTTTCCTCGTTTATTATCAAAGCGATATGTGGGACATCCGTGTTCTATGGACATATTTTCTAGTTCCAATTACATTCTATTGTTTGCAGGGAACTACCAGCCAACACCAGGCCAAGCCAGCTGTATTGAATGCCCTGGAGGCTCCTATTGTGACGCAATATCAAAGAAAGACTGTGGAGTTGGCAATTACAGCTCTTCTTTGTCCATCTTCTGTCACACATGTACCGCTGGTTTTGAGTGTTCAACGGCAAATACAGAAAAACCTAAAGGTAATTTTTTGGTGCCAGAAAGTATGATTTTACTAGAGAATTGTGTAATTGTGACAGGGATATCAATCATTCTCTTTTTAGAGGATGTCCAGTTTTTGCTGCTTTTCGTCCATCCGTCAAAGTGTCATGTTCAATCGAAGGTACTGACGAGACGATCACTCTGGTTTATAAATTGCTGATGTTTTCGCTTGAAATACAAAACTGACCCATTTTTTTATGAACTCGCAGACAAATTTTGAACTTAACTTGATATATATAATCGACAGTCCATGAAAAGAAAGTTGCTGAACGGTGTCCAAACTGCTTGAAAATGATAAAATCTTGGATGTGGTAGGGGTTTCCTCTTTTTTTTGGCAATTTCCTCTTTCACAATTTCCTGTTGGCACCCCTGTTGTGAATCCAATATTAACTAGAGCAGCTTGAGCTGCATCAACGGTTTGAACCTCAAACATTGATTTCATGTGTAACTAAGCTTTAGCCCAAGGTGTAAACTATCGGTTGCAAAAATAATTTCTGAAGTTTTAGAATGAACAGTCCAACATTATTGTTTTCGCATCATCACACCGATGTGGGGCCGGTTAGCTTAGAGGTAGAGCGATGGACTCGGAGCGAGGGATACCGGGTTCGATCCTCAGCCAAAGTTTTAGCTAAAGGACTGAAATATCGACTACAGCAAAAACAATTTAAATCGAATGATAAATAACGAAGCTGACGTCACATCAGTTTGCTCTATTTTGAAAACTTGAAAAAATACGTTCATCTTTGACATCGAATAGAGCCGTAAGTAGTCAAGATATAGCTCTGAAAATTATCATCTTTCATGTGGCTGACACTCCCCTATCACCCTGGCAAGAAATTATGTTGCTGACAGTACTGTACAAATTGGAAAACGTTTGTAAAGACCACCCGTTTTCAGCCGAAATTCGGCAAAATCGTTGAAAAGTATGTACATTTTTCAACTTCAAATGCATATAGCTCTTTTATTTGAGCAGATAGCCGAAAACTGTCAGTGAGTCTGAGATAGAGAATTTTGTCAGCTTTCCAATGCAAAAAGAATTCTTGAAATCGGTTGGAAAATAAGGAAGTTATAGGAAGTATGACGTCACTTCCGTTTTCGTGGAAAGTAGCATTAAAAGATCTCTGAGTCTCTGAGTCTCTGCTCACACTTGATCCGAATCGGCATGCAAAATTTGAAGTCGATCCGACCAGCGGTTTGGTGTAGATGGAGGGAGCCCGTAAGTCAGCGGATGATTATTTTTCGATAGTTATCGCCCTTAAATTGCAGTTTAGGCCATTTGTAAATACACCTAATAAAACGGAAATTAAATATGTGCAATATTCCGCCAGTGAAGTTTTCGTTTGTTTTTCACCATAGACCGGGCACAAAGCGGGAAAGTTTTAGCTAAAGGACTGAAATATCGACCGCAGCAAGAAATTTTGAAATCTGTTGATAAATAACGAAGCTGACGTCACATCCGTTTGCTCTATTTTGAAAACTTGAAAAAAAGACGTTCATCTTTGACATCCAATAGAACCGGAAGTAGTCAAGATAGTGCTCTGAAAATTATCATCTTTTATGCGCCTGACACTCCCCTATCACACTGGCAAGAAATTATGTTGCTGACATTACTGTACAAATTGGAAAACGTTTGTAAAGACCACCCGTTATCAGCCGAAATTCGGCAAAAATTCGGCAAAATCGTTGAAAAGTATGTACATTTTTCAACTTCAAATGCCTATAGCTCTCTTATTTGACCAGATAGCCGAGAACTGTCAGCGAGTCCGAGATAGAGAATTTTGTCAGCTTTCCAATGCAAAAAGAATTTTTGAAATCGGTTGGAAAATAAGGAAGATATAGAAAGTATGACGTCATTTCCGGTTTCGTGGAAAGTGGCATATTAAGAGATTTCTGAAAATCGCTAAGTCTCAACTCACACTTGATCCGAATCGGCATGCAAAATTTGAAGTCGATCCGAACAGCGGTTTGGGCTGTAGACTGAACGGCTGAATAAAAAAAACAAAAAAAAAACCCAACGAAAACAATAGGTTTTCGGCGCAGCTGAAAGCCGCCTCAAACCTAATAATAATAGTAGGTAACATAATAGGTCACTTGTATTCTCAAACATTTTACTTTACTATGAAACACATATAAATACATGGTTTTCCACAACAAAGAATGTCCCAATCTTCAAGGTTAGTTTGGTTGTACTTGTTTAGCTCAATAACACTATATTTGAATACTACGGTACTTGTTTTGGGAACATATGGTGTCCGAATATTTAGGGTTATTATGGTATGTATTGCTGTATTTGGTTATTAGGCATATAAAGTTTAAAGTGGATCTAATGAATGCTGTAGTAGTTGGTTGAATAAGCAATGCATGAAACATACTCGGACACTGGTGCTGTGCTCCATCCTATTTGCCATATCCTATTATCTCTGCGGCCCAATGTCCAACTGAGTTGATACTTCATATTCCTGTTTATCACCATCCATATTTTCATTTGCAATAGCCCATCTATGCGACTTGCATTCCCAAGATCAAACTACTTAATCATCTCTCATAATTCCAAATTGAATGGCACCTATACTTGTTCTGCCTATTATGTTGTACGGTTGATGAGACGTAAATAAATAAATAAATTCTTCTCGACAGATTGTAAAGCTGGAACATATGCACCTGAAGGCACTGTGAATTGTTCAAAGTGTGACGCTGGCTCTGAATGTCCGTCAGATCTGATGCATGCACCTACAGCCTGCCCAGTGGGAACGTACTCCCCTAATACTGGCGCTACGTCATGTACACCATGTCCCGGCGGTGAGTACATTGATTGGTCAACCATACGTGGCTGCAACTGGAGAAATAGGGCTTATGGGATTTGTGGCAATGACTGATGAAATCGGTAAAAAAGTCAAAAAGTTTGTAATAGTTTCTCCAGTTACAGTCCAGTATTCATGTTTTACAAACATAATGTCTAGTTGTATTTTATTTTGCTGAATGTAAAATTGACATGATTTTCGGCACAATTCTGGCGTAGACGGCAGCGGCAGCAATGACATCGTAGGTGTCAACTATGTACACAATGTCATTTGTGTTACCTTGACATTGGTCACCTTGACCTTCATGTCTACAATTTTGGACATACTTCCAAATGTTGAATATCTCCTGACCTGTTACTTGAATCATTACCCAACTTCATCTTTACATTGATGGGTGATTGATCACAGTCTCATTCGGGTGACCATGGCCTTCATGTCAACAATTTTTTACATACGTCCAAATGTTGAAATCTCCCGATCTGTTAGTGATATCATTATAAAACGTCATCTATAACCTTCTCACATTGACTATCCACCCATCAGATAATCTTGACCTTGGTGACTTTCATGTCAACAATTTTGGACGTTCTTTAAATGTTGAATATCTCCTGATAACATTGCCTTGCAATTAATTGTATCCCCCGGACTCCCCGGACTCAGTCGGGGGATACTATGGATTTGACAGCGGCCGCGTCCGCCGCAGACACTTCTTGTCCGGAGCATAACTCGAACACCCTTTGGAATATTTTCATGAAACTTCACACATGCATAGACCACGACGTGAAGGTGTGTCGCGCACAAGAATGACAACTCTTGCATAGCTAATTTTTTAGTTATCTCCCTTTTTTGTTTCGCGCACTGATTTCGTGTCCGGAGCATAACTCGACCACCCTTTGGAATATTTTCATGAAACTTCACACATGCATAGACCACGACCCGAAGGTGTGTCGCGCACAAGAATGACAACTCTTGCATAGCTAATTTTTTAGTTATCTCCCTTTTTTGTTTCGCGTACTGATTGACCATAACTCGACCACCCTTTGGAATATTTTTATGAAACTTCACACATTCAATTAGACCACGAACCGAAGGTGTGTCGTGCACAAGAATGACAATTCTTGCATAGCTAATTTTTTAGTTATCTCCCTTTTTTGTTTTCGCGCACTAATTTCCTGTCTGGAGCATAACTCGACCACATTTGGAATATTTTCATGAAACTTCACACATGCATAGACCACGACCCGGAGGTGTGTCGCGCACAAGAATTTCAACTCTTGCATAGCTAATTTTTTAGTTATCTCCCTTTTTTGTTTTGCGCACTCTACAAACTGGACAATAATGCATGAAGACCCGTTTTCTCGTGTGCTCTGTACACCTTACCTGTAGAGAGAACAATACAGACTGGGAGAACCATTCACCTGTGCATGTGCTAGCATGTGCTAGCATGTGCTAGCATGTGCTAGCATGTGCAAATGTCCAGTCTTGACCACTCTTGACCACAGGTAATTTATACAGGTAAATTATTACATTGGATATTACATTTCCGTAAACTGTGTTGAAAATATTGTGGCATTATGTGGGCCTGTGCAGATATATGTAGATAAATATAGGACTATTAAAAATAAATTCTGGGCTCCAGTAGCAAGCATTATTATTTTTAATTTTTAAACTTTTTTTTAGCTCACCTGAGGGAAGCTCATGTGAGCTATTGTTACCGCAATGTGTCCGTCGCCGTCGTCCGTCCGTCGTCGTCCGTGAACATTTTCAAACGTCTTCTCCTCAGTAACCATTGGGCCTATAGTCACCAAACTTCATGTTCATGGTCCTTAGGTAGGGGGATTACAAAATTGTTAAAATGACGTCATTGCGTAATCCAAGATGGCCACGGTCTAAAAATAGCACAAATTCTTCAAAAATCTTCTTCTCAAGAACCGCCAACCGGATTTCGACAAAACTTTGTAGGAATGATCGATGTACAATGCTCTTTCAAAGTTGTTAAAATGGTGACCCTGGGGTCAAAAATGGGTGTGGCCTGTGGGGTCAAATTGGGGTCAAATTTTATTTTTGACCAAATATGGTCAAGTCATATATCGAATTGAAGGTATCAAAGAGGCGATCACTCTGGTGCATTTTTTGTCGAAATCTGATGGTTATGTCATCCAAGATGGCCGCCGAAAGGTCAAAAGATCGTTCTTTTATTAGAGATTTCAAAATTCTTCTTCACATGAACCGCTTGGCCCATGGTAGCCAAACTTAAAAGTTATGGTCCATGGGTGAAGCCTTTTCAGATTTATTAAAATGGAGGTCATCGCTAATCCAAGATGGCCGCCATCTAAAAATAGCATAAATTCTTAAAAAATCTTCTTCTCATGAACCCCCATCCGGATTTCGACGAAACTTGGTAGGAATGATCAATGTACAATGCTCTTTCAAAGTTAAAATGGTGACCCCGGGGTCAACAATGTGCGTGGCCCGTGGGGTCAAATTTTATTTGTGACCGAATATGGTCATGTTATATATCAAATCGAAGGTATCAATGAGGCGATCACTCTGGTGATTTTTTTGTCGAAATCTGATGGTTATGTCATCCAAGATGGCCTCCGAAAGGTCAAAAGGTCGTTCTTTTATTAGAGATTTAAAAATTCTACTTCACATGAACTGCTTCAAACTTCACAGTTATGGTCCATGGGTGAAGCCTTTTCAGATTTGTTATAATGGAGGTCATCTCTAATCCAAGATGGCCGCCGTCTAAAAATAGCACAAATTCTTAAAAAATCTTCTTCTCATGAACCACTGGCCGGATTTCGACGAAACTTGGTAGGAATGATTGATGTACAATGCTCTTTTAAAGTTGTGAAAATGGTGACCCCGGGGTCAAAAATGGGCGTGGCCCGTGGGGTCAAATTTTATTTTTGACCGAATATGCTCATGTCATATATCAAATTGAAGGTATCGATGAGGCGATTGCTCTGGCGCAATATTTGTCGGAATCGGATGATTATGTCATCCATGATGGCCGCCAAAAGGTCCATTTATTTGAGATTTTGAACGTCTTTTTCTCAGGAACCACATGGCTGATGCTGGCCAAACTTCATAGGAAGTTCCGATCCTTGGGTGAAGCATTTTCAGATTTGGTAAAATGAGAGTCATCGCTTAATCCAAGATGACCGCCGTCTAAAAATAGCACAATTTTTTTAAAACACATGAACTCGATGTCACATTCTCCTCTGGTGTTCATGGAGTCAGGTGAGCGAATTAGGGCCATCATGGCCCTCTTGTTTCCTTCTTTTTTTTCTCTTCAAATTCTTTTTCAATTTTTGTTTAGTAGCATAAGGTCGTAAGTGCTATATACAGACTATTCACCTGTGCATGTGCTAGCATGTGCAACTGACCACTGACCACTTACAGGTAATTTATACAGGTAATTGATTATATTACATTTCCGTAAACTGTGTTGAAAATATTGTGGCAATATGTGGACCTGTGCATATATGATATGTAGATAAATATAGGACTATTAAAAAACATTCTGGGCTCCAGTAGGGAGCATTATTTTTTATTTTTTTTTATTTTTTTTTAAATTTAATTATTTTTTTCCATTTTTGTTTTTACATTCTTTTTCAATTTTTTAACTGACCACTAACTTATTACAGGTAATTTATACAGGTACATTATTACATTTCCGTAAACTGTGTTGACAATATTGTGGCAGTATGTGGACCTGTGCAGATATATGTAGATAAATATAGGACTATTAACAAAAATTCTGGGCTCCAATAGCGAGCATTATTTTTTAATTGTGATTTTTTGTATATTACATTTCCGTAAACTGTGTTGAAAATATTGTGGCATTATGTGGACCTGTGCAGATATATGTAGATAAATATAGGACTATTAAAAAAAAATCTGGACTCCAGTAGCAAGCATTACCGGTATTATTTTTAATTTTTAAACTTTTTTTTTCCATTTTTTTTTTTCATTTTTTTTTTCAAATTCTTTTTAAATTTTTGTCTAGTAGCATAAGGTCGTAAGTGCTATATACAGACTATTATCATATAATAAAACAATTATTGACTAGTGAGCCATAGAATATAATCTGATATTCTATGGCTCACTAGTCAATAATTATATAATATGTTCGGGCCAGTGAAAATTGCTTTCGGGCCCAGGCTCGAGGTCAAGGCAGGACAAGGCGAGGCATTTGATTCCGTGGAATTCTTGTTTACTTATCTCCCTTTGTTGTTTCGTGCTCTGATTTTGTATCCAGAGCATAACTCGAACACCCTTTGGAATATTTTTATGCCCCACCACAATAGTGGAGGGGGCATTTAGTGTTACCCTTGTCCGTCCGTCCGTCCGCACACACGAATGGGTACTTGTTGTAAGCATACGGGGATCTTATTGGGTAGGGTTAGGATAGTGTTGGGTACTCTTGTTGGGTATTTTTATAGAGTAAAAACCCAACAAGTATTCATTCGTAGGAACATGCGTCCCGTCCTCCCGTCGTCCCATCCGTCCGTCACAAAACTTCAACACTCGGGTAAATGTCTCATAATTTCTTCATCCTTTGACCGATCTCCTTCATATTTCATATACATATTGCTCTAATGGTCCTCTACCGCCCTGTGCCAAATCCACGTTCGTTCGTCCTGCCCCCGCCAAGCCCAGGGTTAAGATCACATACTTAGTGCTTCAAAAACTTTAACGCTCAGGTAAATATCTTATAATTTCTGTTTTCTTAAACGGATCAGCTTCATATTTCATATATGCATTGCTCTAATGGTCCTCTACTGCCCTGTGCCAAATCCACGTTCGTCCTGCCCCCGCCAAGCCCAGGGTTAAGATCACATACTTAGTGCTTCAAAAACTTTAACGCTCAGGTAAATATCTTATAATTTCTGTTTTCTTAAACGGATCAGCTTCATATTTCATATATGCATTGCTCTAATGGTCCTCTACCGCCCTGTGCCAAATCCACATTCGTCCTGCCCCCGCCAAGCCCAGGGTCAAGGTCACATACTTGGTGCTTCAAAAACTTTAACGCTCAGGTAAAAGAAAATTTTGACTTGGAATTTGGCCTCATTTATTTAACAAAGCGATATGTGGGACATCCGTGTTCTATGAACACATTTTCTAGTTTATTAACCTTCACACATGCATAGAAGACGACCCAAAGGTGTGTCGCACGTAAGAATGACAACTCTTGCATCGTTAATTTCTTAGTTATCTGACATTGTTGTTTCGTGCACTGATTTCGTGTCCGGAGCATAACTCGAACACCCTTTGGAATATTTTCATGAAACTTCACACATGCATAGACCACGACCCTAAAGGTGTGTCACGCAAGAATGACAACTCTTGCATCACTAATTTTTTAGTTATCTCCCTTTGTTTTTCCGTCACTGATTTTGTCTCCGGAGCATAACTCGAACACCCTTTTTTCAAACTACTTGTGTATCTGGGGAGGGGGATACACATGCGCTTGTCGACAAGCGTCCATTTCTAGTTATATTGATAATTCTAATTTAATTTTTGTCTGACATACGTTAGTGGAAAGTGAGACATAGTGGTCAGAATTTCCACTATGAGTGGCAGCAATGATGTAGGCGTACGTCCAAACGTGTATATGGTACAGTTTTATGATCATATGTAAAATATTTTTTGTTGCGCTTGCTTTAGTAGAAGGCGTGACTATAGTCGCCGCTTTTTCTGTTGTCAAAAAGTAATTTATACAAGTTTCTTCATCATGATATAACTTTAATATTTCTTTATGGATTGCTTCAATACTTGGACACTTGATATGGAGCATACTCATACTGCCAATAACATGACCTTGACTTTTTATTTTGCGTCAAAAAATTTGTACAAGTTTCTTCATTATCATATAACTTTAATATTGCTTGATGAATTGCTTCAATGTTTGGACACTTGATACATGTGAGCATTTGGAACACAATTATGCCCCGATTAACATGACGTTGACTTTTTTGACCTTCACATGGTTGTAGAAACACTTAGCGATTTTTATGTCACAAAGTTTCTTCCAGTTTCTTCATCATCATATACCTTTAATATTACTTGATAGATGTGAGCATTTGTAACACACTTATGCTCCAATTAACATGACTTTGACCTTCACATATATAGTTGTGAAATATTTTCACGTCAAAAAGTTTCTTCATCATTATATAACTTTAATATTACATGATGGATTGCTTCAATATTTGGATACTTGATACATGTGAGCATTTGGAACACACTCATGCTGCACTATTAACATGACCTTGACCTTGTTTGTGCTCATGATCATATTATGGTCAAATGCCTCGGCAGGCGCGACACCACTTCCTTGACAGAATTCTTGTTTTTGAAAAAAAAAACAGACTTGTTTATGCATCATTACACTTACGTTATTCGATGACGCCGTTCGACCATTGAAACATTAGATTTTAATTCACGGTAACCCGGATTTTCGAATCGGGTCAGGGTCAATGCCTGATTATGTTATCAGTCTGTATGTATTAGGCGAAATACGCAGCTCACTACCTAATGAAATAGAACACACAGCTAGTACCTTGATCAAGTTTATCGCTCTACTTGGAAACAGTAGGAGAATTCCTACACATTCCCTAGCCACGCCTGATATCAAAAGACACTAGCCTGGTATTCTTTATTACATTTTATCAGGTAACAAACTTTGTATGTGCCTAATACGTGCTGACTGATAACAACATTTTGTATCAGGCATTGACCTGATACGAATATCCGGGTTACAACAATTTGAAAGCTGACGTTTCATTGGTCGAACGATGTCACGTAACGTTACCGAATGACGTCATTGTAATGATGTAACGTAAACAAGTCCACATTCTCTTCAATGAAAACAATGTCATAATTGCGCATTTCTTAGCGTAAAGCGCTACCTAATAATAGAATACCATGCTAGAATCTTTTGATATACTTTATTATCAGGCTTGGCTCAAAAACGGTAGGAATATCCTCAGTTACCTTTGGAATTCCTACGTGTTTCCTAGCCTTGCCTGACAAACTTGATGTCTGTCTTGATATCAAGTTTATCAGGCTTGGCTCGGAAACTGTAGGAATTCCTCGGCGAGTCACGGAATTCCTGATTGCCTGATAAGCTTGATGTGAAAAGTCACTAGCCTGGAGTTGTCTGTCTCTGGTTACTGATGAGACGTGTCACTTGATTTTGTACCTTCGGACATCTGCGTAATTTCATGTAATATGTTTACAAAATTTACAATATTTTTAGCCAGGTTTTTTTAAAAAAAATCCAGGCTATTGGATTGACGAAAGGCGGGCGGCGGGCGGGCGGTCGGCGGGCGGCGTCCACAATCAATGTTAAGTTTTCGTGTTTGAGTCCATTTCTTTGTTACTGTACCACCTAGGACCACCAAACTTTCACAGCTTCATAATCAAGGGGTGCCCACCACATATCACTATCCAACATGTTACTTTTTTTTTAACTTGACCCATTTTTTCCGCGCAGTCGACTTAGCCATTTTCAATGTTAAGTTTTCGCGTTTACAATGTTAAGTTTTCGTGTTTAAGTCCATTTCTTTGGTACTGTACCAACTAGGACCACCAAACTTTCACAGCTTCATAACCAAGGGATGCCTACCACATATCACTATCCAACATGTTACTTTTTTTTTACTTTTTTTTTAACTTGACCCATTTTTTCCGTGCAGTCGACTTAGCCATTTTCAATGTTAAGTTTTCGCGTTTACAATGTTAAGTTTTCGTGTTTAAGTCCATTTCTTTGGTACTGTACCAACTAGGACCACCAAACTTTTACAGCTTCATAACCAAGGGATGCCTACCACATACAACTATCCAACATGTGACCATTTTTTTTTTTTACGTTTTTAACGTACGTCTGGTTAAAGTTTTTTGGTTAAATTTTTTTGTTATACTATATCTCTGCAACTGCTTCGCCCATTACCTTGAAACTTCACATGGGTGTTTATCCTCATCCATATTTTCATTCTAACCACCAACCGTGCGGCCCCTGTGCCCAATGGGTTATTTTTTTTGCATATTAAAGCTATTTGTAGGTGTTGACGGGATAAATAGAATAGTAGGTTAGTGCCGTGAATGGAAAAATATATGGCGCGGCCAGATATTTATTCCCATTCACAGCACTAACCTACTATTCTCTATTTCCAGGTCAGCGCTGCCCGGACCTAGCTGGTGTTGCAGTTGACTGTCTGGCGGGGGAATTCAGCCCGAATGGCAGTGCCGTGTGTACAACATGTGCCAATGGCAAATATAGCAGCCAGAATGGCACCAGCGAATGTACCGAGTGCACAGATGGCCACGAATGCAACATAAAATATGCAGATCCAGTGCCCTGCCCACCTGGAGAAACAAGGTACAGTGAGGTCTCAGCAGAACAAAAAAAAAGACATCACAACATTTGCAGTGAATTGTTGGCCTTATGCACAATGTCACAGCCTGATTTTGATCAAATTCAGGGATGGACATTTTCAGGATATACATGTATATGGGAAGCGCACTTTTATACATTTGTTATGCATTTGTGGGTGCAAAAATATCATAGTCATTTTCAGGATTTGGCATTTGTTCTCTGTTCGCACGGGATGGGTTGTGGCCGTAGGGGTTAGAACTCCTGACTTACAATTTGTGGGTTCAAACCTCGATTTAGGCATAAAAAATACTTTCATAGTAATTCCATCCCACTGGTCCGTCGGATGAGACTTTAACTATGGTCCCGTCTCTATATGATCCTATATGGGATGTTAAACCTATTCACTTTCACTTTTTTCCAACCTAAACTGGAATAACTGGAAAATAACCCATTCATTTTCACGTTTCCCAGTTCTCACCCCTGAAACGTGGCTGCGACTTGGAGTTTTTGGACTCATCTTATTTGTGCCTAGTCTGGCTTATGATTGTCTAGTGTGCACTCTAACTGCCTGATAGGGAGCAATACTGTTATTTAATTAATCCTTTCAACACCACATGCCTGTATAGTGGTATTGGCAAAAAGTGTAGATCCAGATGAGCCGGCTTGTGACAAGCCGTCTCATCAGGATCTGCACCTTTTGCAAGTTATTTTCATATTTTTGAAAATAAAAACACCCGCTTTTCATAAATGGACTAGTCTGGAAATCATTTTGTGACCATTGGATTGGTTGCAAAATTAACATATCAAAATCCATTCCAGTTACTTGGGGGTGAAAGAGTTAAAAACATGCTGGGTGTTTAACGAATAACGAAGAGTGCAGACCTTGATCAGACTGTGGATGTTCAGGCTGATCTGTGGCTTCTCTGTTTGTAAATTCCATAAGCCTCATTTCAGCCACAAATTGAGTAGTTTTCCCTAAGTTTTACTATGAGTAGTAACACTTATTTGAGAATATTTGTTACATACAGGTAAGTGTTTTTGGACGGAATTGGTTATTTAAGTGAATGAATGTCCAACAGCACAGGAGCAGTCTTTATAGGGGTTTCCCAAAACAAACTGTATCCAACTACATTTTCATTGTGATAAATAAGTACAACCATGCTAACCATAAATATTGGGGAATTCTTTGTTGTGGGTAATTATGTGTGTTTCCCCAGAATCAATAGTATCCAAATATGTAGTGTTATTATGGTACATTGGATTCATATCATGTTCTGAGCCCTTTTATGAGCTCGCTAAACATTTTTGTCCTGACCATGATGGAGTGATCACAATCTCAGTGTTTGCTGTGCGTCTGTCAGTCTGAAAACTCGCTGTAACTAACATATTTAGGATATATTGCGAAAACATTGAGATACTAGTAAAATTAGCTACTTTAATTTTAATAATGAATTTCCAACGTGTGCCATTCATCAGGTTAAAATTTTATGCCACGTCGAGTCTTGCGACCGGTGTAGATCCAGATCAGCCTATCAGGACTGCACTCTTCGCTGTTCCATTAATGAAGCACCCATCACGCTTCTGATAAGCAATACAGATCGCTATCAGGCTACATGAGTGTGCTACTTGATCAGGAGCGACACTGATCACAAATCCCATAATCCACATTTCTTCAGTCACAGTTACATATTACTAGCAGAGAGACCAAATGGCTGCCGTCTAATTATTGCGCAGAAATGAACAAGTTCTAACAAGCAATATAGATCATTATCAGGTTACAGGAGTGTGCTATTTGATCAGGAGCTACACTGGTCACATATCCCATAAGTCCCATTTCTCCAGTCACAGCCACAATTACTGTAGTTATTGGTGAGAATCGTTCCTGTTGCAGTGGAGCGGGCCAGATGTACTGCCAGCAGTGCAAACCAGGCACATATAAGGCGGACACGGGCGCTGGTGGCTGTACTCCTTGTGAGGCGGGCTACGAATGCCCCACCATTAATATGACACGTAAGTGACGATTATTTCTATGGTCTCACAAAACCAGTGGCTGTGTTTCTGTCTGGAGAATTGTTTTTATCCCATATGCCCTATTCCATGTTCCACCATTAATAACAAGTCACAGGGGTTGGAATTTTCAGGATATATCCTGAAATCAAGATTTGAGGTTCCTGCTAATTGCAGCAAAATACTAACGTTTCAACATGGGAAGCACATTTCGCGCATTTGTTGATGCCAACATATGATGTTAGTTTAGCCATTGTCAGGATTTGGCATTTGGAGCTGTTTAAGTAAGTGACAATTTCTATTCTATCGTCTCACAAAATAGACAGGCATGAAAAGTTTTTTATGGCAATTTTTGTTACAAATGGGTACCCATGCTAGTTTATATCTATGATGGGTAAGCTTTCGGATAGGGGTGGGTACCCCCTCAAATTTGACCTTTGAAGGTGATTTCAAGGTCATTTAGTGGTTAAATCAAGAAGGTGTCTTAATGTTTGCCATGTATAGGTAACCATCACTCATAAAATCAATGTTGAAAATGGAAGCAAGTTAAATGCTGGTAGTACTATTATTGTTAGTAATAAAAAATGAAAAATAAAGGATAACAAATCAAAATGGCCACCCAAATAGTGACACTACATGGAGAAACCGACATTTTCGTGCATATGCAACATAAACTAGCTTTGTGTTTGTTACTGAATGTCTTCACAAAATAATTTGTATCATGGTATGACATTTAATAAAATAGCATATTAGAGCATTTACTAACTTAAATTCCAAGATTCCACAATCGCTATTTTCCTTTCATCACAATCTGGCCGCTATCATTTGAATTGCAACTGGTCGTATCCAATTATTCATTGATTACATTCGCATACATTGGCACAACGCTCTTTTGAAAACATTTACCTTGCCCGATATGGTTGGTGTCATTTTGGCGACATTAAACATTTTCCATGAAAAATATTGCATAACTCCATTAACGGTAATTCCCGATATGTATTCCGTGTCGTGTATTCCAATAGGCATGATGCAATTCTGCGTAAGTCATAAAACTCCATCATAAGTTGACAAACTGTGTTTACACGATGCTGATTCGTCTACAGTGACAAGACTAAGACTTCAAACACACTGCGCTTGTCAAGTATTACTCCGTGTAAATTTCCCACCGCGGGGCACAAGGTAATATCAAAGATCAATACACGCGGTTGCTGACATCAGTCACATAGTCGACACAAGACTGGTACCCTGTCGGATGCGCAGCCTAGCGAAACAATACTACCGGGAACCAGTCTAAAGTGACACGACAAACGTGTTTATGTGAATTGGGTCTCGATCTCCGACAAATCCAGGCTTATTGCATTAGCGGCCAGACCAGGCAGTGGATTCGCGTAGTCTGCCCATGGTTTACAATGCTCGCCAATCTCTAATTAAAAACATCAGTAATTACGTCAGCGGACATTCCCAATTCGTCATAGGCTGCTTAAATTTTTATTACAAAAAAAATCGCGGTTTTCACAGGCCGCGCCACATAGGCTATCGTTGTAATAAAGACTATATGACCGTTATTCATTTCAACTGATGGTGTCAAATTGAGAATAAGAAAACAAAATACTATAATGGTCATGCTAATTAAACCACTTACATGTAATTACGACAAGTTATTAAATGGTGCACCAAAGCAAGCCGCGGGATGTACTTATCATGAAGATAATTACTCCCCTTTGTATATAATTTCCAAAGCGAGGCTGGGTACAGAACAATAATGACCAAGATGACATGACAAAATAAATTAACTATTTTTGCCATTTTCATGCAATTTTTAATTGATCAAAAGCAGATACACTCCATGATCGTGCAATAGCGAATCGTCAAGTGGAAGTGTATACAGCCAAGACGTTTTCTATGAATGCATATAGATTACAATAGAATGCTAAATACATGGCCGACTTTGTTGTGAAACAGGGAAAATGTTTGACCCTTGGAACAACAACCACCTGTCAACAACGGCCACTTTGGCCACTTCCCTTTGCCGGTCATTGTTCACAGGTTCGACTGTATATAGACAGTTTGTTACTGCTTTTTTTAGGCCACCTGAGCGAAGCTCATGTCCTTAGGTAGGGGGATTACAAAATTGTTAAAATGACGTCATTACATAATTCAAGATGGCCGCCGTCTAAAAATAGCACAAATTCTTCAAAAATCTTCTTCTCAAGAACCGCCAACCGGATTTTGACAAAACTTGGTAGGAATGATCGATGTACAATGCTCTTTCAAAGTTGTTAAAATGGTGACCCCGGGGTCAAAAAAGGGCATGGCCCGTGGGGTCAAATTTTATTTTTGACCAAATATGGTCATGTCATATATCAAATTGAAGGTATCAATGAGGCGATCACTCTGGTGCATTTTTTGTCGCAATTGGATTGTTATGTCATCCAAGATGGCCGCCGAAATGTCAAAAGGTCGTTCTTTTATTAGAGATTTCAAAATTCTTCTTCACATGAACAGCTTGGCCCATGGTAGCTAAACTTAAAAGTTATGGTCCATGGGTGAAGCCTTTTCAGATTTGTTAAAATGGAGGTCATCGCTAATCCAAGATTGGTAGGAATGATCGATTTACAATGCTCTTTCAAAGTTGTGAAAATGGTGACCCCGGGGTAAAAAATTGGCGTGGCCAGAGATAGCCGAGGGTGAACATACCTCCAGACGGGCAATATTACACCATATAGCCTG
Organism: Conchocele bisecta; assembly: GCA_029237695.1. Taxonomy (NCBI): domain Eukaryota; kingdom Metazoa; phylum Mollusca; class Bivalvia; order Lucinida; family Thyasiridae; genus Conchocele; species Conchocele bisecta. The sequence goes on from CM055276.1 coordinate 20,375,059, forward strand.
TGTAGAATCACAATAACGTATTTGTCATACCGCAGATCCTATATTTGGCCGTATAAACATATCTCTTCTTTTGTTCTTTGCGTTTTTTCAGGAAGAAAAATAATCCGAGATTCGATTTTCTACCGTCAGTCTTAATATAAAGGCGTAAATGAACATTTTGTTTTTTGATTAAACGTAAACAAACTAAATATGGAGTAAGAAATCCATCAAAAACGACTTTATGACAGTTTTTTTATATCGTGTAATTTAATTTATATTCCACTGCTCTATCGATCTACGCTCCCTTTGGCGCCTCTAGAATAATGCGACTGGTTCCCAAACATTCGCTTTCATTACTACGTCGCGTTTCATGCGTGGAACCCATAGTTTGTGACCTAAATATAGCCGTGTCACGAAGCCAAGTGTGTTGAGATTTGATTTTCAATTTTCGTTATTTTGGCTACATTACGCAAACATTGTATTAGCGAGCCAACCTCACCAAACCCCCGGTTACCTATGTAAACAGCGGGTTTGATGAGGTTGCCGCGCAATAGGTAATGCGGTCAAATAGGTCACGATGCAGTGACTATTTTCAATCAATAACTTATGTTGTAAGCGATTGTAATGTGTATTTTCAATATTTATATTATTAAAATGTATCATATCGGTACCCCTTTAAGTAATATTTGTATATTTTAAATGTAATGATGTTGTCATGAAGCGCATGAATATAAGTATTAATTAATCCAGTTTATATTGAGGCAAATCACACAGCCTAAAAACATAGTGCTGGAGTATAAACCATAGTATCGTATATTATTCATAAGTATATCACTATTAAACATTAATTACAATATGTATGCATATTATTAAAACAGTAGATGCTACCGCTGTTTCGCTGTATGTGATATTTATAACAAAATATTTTTTTTATTCGTCCGAGTACGGATTTCTGTCACACAAAGCGCCATTTTCAGTTCATATTTTGACCTGTGCATATGAACCGGACTAAGTTTAAACAACGCTCGATTCCATCCAATTCAGATTTCTCTGCAGAATGTTCAGACTAACTACATATTAAGTAATGTTGCTAAATAAGTGTTAACGGCTGGAACATGGTTATCACTAAAAGGAAGAAACCACAGTCGTATTATTGAAAAATAAGATTTACCTGAGACCTCATGGAGGCCGCCATTAATCCAGTGTAAACAATAGACCGTGTGATCCCATTTCCTGAGTAGCCCCCGCTTAGTGAAACGATGTGCTAATCATGATATTATGTTCCCCAATAATTGGAAACGGTTTGAATTTCTCGGTAAAAACTTTGAAAGTCATAAAAAAATAACGATGTATATTTAACATTGGATACGCTTAAACGGTATTACTCTCTCATCGGATAGTCAGTTGTCGTCGATAGCGATTTAACGTACTGATCTGGTCTTAATTTATTGTCAACTTTCAACGCCATTTACAGAATATATGGTTAATTTTTGGAAATAAATAACGGCAAATTACGATGACGTCTGCTCTGAAATATCTGTCAACATGCGGACGTAATTTAAGGAAATCGATTATATTTTAAGGCTACATCTGTGACTAATTACGAATTTATGTATGGTCTTTGGCTACACCCAACACATTACACAGATCTAGTTGTAAATACACGTCGCTTTGTGTGGGGAAAAAAAATTGATAATGCGTAGTTGTGTGTGACGAGGTGTTGATCTGATGACACCACACAGCTGTGACCCTTAGGCAATGTTTTGAAATTGACGTGTCGTTTTGATGTGTGCCGCAACACCTCACTGTCGGAGACAACATGACAATTAACGATATACTCTCGATTATACACAGATCTATTAGACGGCTGGTTATTTAAAATAAAGAGTAGTTCAGTACACCTTCGACGATATTGTTTTTAGAAAATCAGTAATATTTTCCGGAAATGGTGTTGAAAAGTTGACAAAAATTCTATCACCGTATTTAGTTGTGCCGATATTGTTTTAAAAAATCAGTAATTTTTTTCCGTAAATGGTGTTGAAAATTGACAAAATATATAGCCGCATTTCTCCGATATTCGTTTAGAAAATCACCAATATTTTCTGTAAATGGTGTTGACACAAAATGCAGCGTTCACGCGGAATTCAAATAAAATACAAAATAATAATTTAATAAATAGACGCCGATGGCTACTGTGTTTGCGGCCAGTGAATTCTGGTCGTGGTAGCCACAGGCGCAGTTCGAACAGTGTTGTGAGCAGATGGAGGACAATAATTATTTCAAATTCATAAAAAAATGTTTGCTGTCCGAAAATTAATTAATTGTGACAGCCAAAAAAAAAAGATTTTGGGACAGTAAAACATTATATGGTATAGACAGTACCACAAACTTAAAAAAACATTAACAAACTGTCTGTGTATATATTACTTAAATTTAAAAAATCAGTAACAAACTGTCTGTGTATATATTACTTAAAGACAGACACTTTAATTGTTGGTAAGTTTCTATCAATTTATAGGTATTTTTATTAAAATCATAAAATTGTGAAAATATTAAAAAATATTAAAATCACAAAAATAATATATATGGAGAAAATAAAATTATACCACGTCGAGGTTTGAACCACCCACCCTTCCGGTAATCGGTAATTAAATCATTGAAGTCGGCGACCTTAACCTCACGACTGTTGTGCCATTTACGACAATCACAGTTATACAGAAGTGCTATCAGTATTACGCCACCATTTGAACGTAATAATTATTAAATTATTTGCAACTCCATCTACAACAATACCGTTACAGAGATACACTATTGAAACAACATGTATTAGTACCCATAACATAACAAAGTAATGTATCATTATATATCACAGGAGATAGCTTAAAACTATATATACTAATCATAAACAGAACAATCCGCTTGGCTCGTATGAAAATAGTTCGCATGATATTGATTATCTCCCTTGCCGAAAGTAGTTCAGTGATTTATTAATTCCAAATAAGACGTGTTTGCGTTAATGTAATTTTTCGCTCATATTTTGATGAGCGAAGAATATTTATGGAAAAATAAACAATAAAGACTGGTTTTGAGTGTACAATTTGTTACTTTTATTGATCAATTCGGGGTTTTATTGTGTTTAGTGAGGAATACAATTCGCAATCGCTAGACGCTTGCAAAATGTGTCTTCATTGGACACGAGGCGCCGGAGGGGAATCGCAATTTCGCTATGTCCGACGGCCTTGGCAGGTCATATAATATATATGACCAGGCAAGCTAGCCAATCAAAAGCCGAGAAACATATCTGCGGTATGACAATTAATATTGCATTTAATTTTGGCTCTTTTAGAATAAGCTAAATTTTCGGACAGCAAACATTTTTTTTATGAATTTGAAATAATTAATGTCCTCCATCTGATAATAACACTGTTCGAACTGCGCCTGTGGCTACCACGACCAGAATTCACTGGCCGCAAACACAGTAGCCTTCGGCGTCTATTTATTAAATTAGTATTTTTTATTTGATTTGAATTCCGCTTGAGCGCTGAATTTTTTGTCAACACCATTTACGGAAAATATTGGTGATTTTCTAAACGAATATCGGCGAAATCCGGCGATATATTTTCTGTCAATTTTCAACACCATTTACGTAAAATATGACTGATTTTTTAACAAAAATATCGGCAAAACTAAATACGGTGATAGAATTTTTGTCAACTTTTCAACACAATTGTACAGAAAATAATACTGATTTTCTAAAAACAATATTGGCGAAGGTGTACTGAACAACTTAAAATATGTCTCACGCTTTTCACGTTGAAAGTCAACAATAAATTCACACCAGATCTACACTATGTTAAATATCTATCGACGACAAATGACAATCAGATGAGAGAGTAATACCGTTTACACGCGTAATGTTAAATATAAATCGTTATTCTTTTCATGATTTTCGTAGTATTTACCGAAAAATTAAAACCGTTTCCAATTATTGTTGCGGTACATATTATCATGATTAGCACACCGTCTCACGAAGCGGCGGCTACTCAGGGAATGGGATAACGTGATCTATTGTTTACACTGGATTAATGGCAGCCCCCATGAGGTCTCGGGGTAAATCTTATTTTTCATCAATACGACTGGTTTCTTCCTTTTAATGATGACCATGTTCCAACAGTTAACACTTATTTAGCAGCATTACTTATGTAGTTAGTCTGAACATTCTGCAGAGAAATTTGAATCGGACAGAATCGAACATTGTTTAAGCTTGGTCTGGTTCATATGCACAAGTCAAAATATGAACTGAAAATGGCGCTTTGTGTAACAGAAAATCTGTACGCGGACGAATAAAAAAAATATTTTGTTATAAATATCACATATAGCGAAACAGCGATAGCATCTATTGTTTTAATGCATACATATTGTAATTAATGTTTAATAGCGATATACTTATGAATAATATACTACATTGTATAATATTGTTGATACTCCAGCACTATGTTTTAAGGCTGTGTGATTTGCCTCAAAATAAGCTGGATCAGTTAATACTTATATTCATGTGCTTCATCAGAACATCAACACATTTAAAATATACAAATATTATTTAAAGGAGTACCGATATGATATATTTTAATAATAAAAATATTGAAAATACTTACTACAATTGCTTACAACATAATTTATTGATCGAAAATACCGGTAGTCACTAAATCGTAGCCTATTTGACCGCATTACCTATTACGCAGGTACTCCACTAGACCCCCTCTTCACGTTGGTCAGTGGGGGTGTTCTGGAGTGCGATCGCTATTACAATGTTTGCGTAATGACCATATTTAAGTAACAAATGGTGTGCCAGCTATATATTTGCATACATGTATTATTATATGTTTATCAAGCATGTAGATGTCGGCCATCTTTTATTTTAAAATTATGATTAACTCTACTCTAAATTGCCACATACCATGTAACAATTAACGAAGAAATCTTATACAATTTATATTTTGACCTAATCTGTACCTAAATATACGCATTTCAATCCGAATGTTGTACTGAAAACGACCTAAAACTGTAAAAAGACATCTCATTTTCTTTTTTTCGCCTGGTTACGTAGATATTTGATTTTATACTTTTCAAAATTGAATTGGCGGCCATTTTGAATGTGGGGCTCCATGAAATGCAGCTCCAGTTGTCCCAATTAATAATACAAAATGAAAGATAACATTAGTCACAAATTCCATGAAACTGACATGTTAATGGGAAATTCATCAACAAATAGGCTAAATGAGAACCAAATTAATACAACATACTGTTTTGACGACCATCTTGGATTTACGAACAGTAACGTTGAGAAAATGGTATCAATACGTTTGTAAACAATTTCTCTATCGTAAAATATACTTATTATCATTATCGCTATTAAAATGGCTTAAATATCAACAAAGATATGATGTACAGCATGATAGTTTAATTCTTGTTTCTTAGGCAAATTCAGACATGTTTTTTCTCTTAATTATTCTGCATTTTCAAAATCACTATTTATATTGCTACCAAAATAGTTCATCAGCAGACGGCTATCAATGCTGTTATAAATCATATACATGCATTTATACACCCATTTCAATGACTGCCATATTATGTACATGTACGTGGATATGGTAGCTGAGACATACTGCCATAAAATGTACATGTACGTGGATATGGTAGCTGAGACATACTGCCATAAAATGTACATGTACGTGGATATGGTAGCTGAGACATACTGCCATAAAATGTACATGTACGTGGATATGGTAGCTGAGACATACTGCCATATTATGTACATGTACGTGGATATGGTAGCTGAGACATACTGCCATAAAATGTACATGTACGTGGATATGGTAGCTGAGACATACTGCCATATTATGTACATGTACGTGGATATGGTAGCTGAGACATGCAGTTATTGTACATGTACGTGGATATGGTAGGGTTAGGTTTACTGTCATCACAGTGGAAGGTAATATCTGATGTAAACACAATAATCAACAACTTTTTCACTAATTTTTTCTATGGGATATTAATATTGTGTGGACCGATTTTCAAAATGTGACTTGTTTTCTTAGTTATTGTTTACCGTAGTTTATCAACCAATAAAAGAAGAACATCATTACGTCTCAATTCATCACATATGTTAAACAATAAGTATGTTATAGTTCACATATTGAATTTTTAATAAATTAATTTCTCGCTCTCTACAAAGTTAATTTATTAACAATTCAATATATGAACTATAATTATTACTTACATCATTTCCAAACTATCTAGCCAGGTTTCGGAGTTTCAAAATGTTTTCTTTTTGATCAAACATGAATTGCCACTTCTGATATCAGGGGCGATAACCATGTTTCCTTAAAAAATTAACGGAAACAAATATTCTTTCTCTCTTTTTGATGTACAATTATGATAAAATTTAGTTGATATAAATAATTTAAAAATATCCGCCTCATTTGCAAATCAAAATAGCCTGATACAAACGCGCATCTCTATCAGCAATTTAAAGATTAATAAATTATTATTATATATGAATAACAGGCATTTGTAATGTTTACAACTGGTGGAATAGTTATACAATTACACACTTATTTAATTCCTATGAAGACCCCATCTTTAAATTCCCATATAAAAGTAATTTTCTCGCAATAAAATCATTATTTGCTGGCATTTCATCAAATAAAAAAAAAGTGGCTTTGGGTTATTTTTGCTATTGATGAAAAAGTAAATATTTTTTATGTCCCACCACGATAGTGGAGGGGGCATTTGGTGTTACCCTTGTATGTCCGTCCCGTCTGTCACAAGGTTTTAGTTTTTGTTTGAGCTTGTATCTTCAATAGTATTAGGCCTACAGCCTCCAGAATTGCACACTATCATGAGCCAGTTATGTTCACCTCAAACCACTCATACGACCTTGACCTACAATTGCCACATTTACATAGTTATTTCTCTTGATCACATGGTTAAAGCTTTTGTTTGAGCTCGTATTTCAATGATATTAGGCATACAGCCACCATATTATCAATTAATAGCCAGTGAGGTGCACCACAAACCACTCTGAAACAAATGACCTTGATTGATCTTGACCTACACTTGCCATATTTATACCCCAGGCATACAAAGTATGTCGAGGGGTATATAGTTTTCGTAATTCCATCCGACCGACGTTAAACTTTTTATTTGTCGGTCCAGGAGGCGGCCGGGGATATACGTGAGCCCTTGCTCATTTTCTCTAGTTACATACTTATTTCCCTTGGTCACGAGGTTAAAGTTTATTTAGAGCTCATATCTTCAATTGTATTAGCCATCATATTTGCACACTATTGTGAGCCAGTGATGTACAAACAAATAACTTTCATGTGACCATGACCTATAATTGTGATATTTACAGCTATGTCCCTTGGTTAAAGTTTTTGTTCGAGCTTATATGTTCAATACTATTACGCATACAGCCATCATACTTGCACACTATCATGAGCCAGTGATCTGCACCACAAACCACTGGTAGACAAATGACATTCATGTGCCCTTGACTTATAATTGCCAATAATTACATACTTATTTCCCTTGGTTAAAGTTTTTGCTAGAGCTTGTATCTTGTAAAACTTTTAACCGTAAATGCTGGAGGCTTGATACTTGGGGCCCGTTTCACCTAACTTAGTACAACTAAAATGTTTGTATGTGCAAAATTAAGATAGTCTGTAAATTTCACATTAACAATGTTTTCTTGTAAACAATTATTGGATTTACATTTATTGAGCATATGCTGTATACGATCCTAAATTGGCACTTACAAACATTTTAGTCGTACGAAGTTTAGTGAAACGGGCCTCTGGTATCTATAGCTTACTAATGATTACACAGTAGTAACATATTTTGTTATCAAGTTTATCAGGCATGGTTTGGAAACTTTTTGGAATTTTGAACACCTACCAGGAATTCCTACCATTTCCTAGCAGAGCCTGATAAACTATAACTCTATCCCTGTATTCTATTTAACTAGCAACATTTTATGCTACGAAATGTGCAATATCATGTTCTTGTTTTCTTTGTTCTCGGTCTCTGTAGAGCGGGGCAGTATATACCGTAGTGTTTGGACTGTAGTGTAGTCACATGATGTTATTCAAGCAATGACACATCAGCAAATGTTGTTTTCAAATATATACTGATCGCAGAAGTTTGTTATAGGACAGTGAGTATTTGGTCAATATGCAGCTGGCTACCTGGTAAATTATTATGCTGCATGACTGAGTGCACTGGGTGATACGGATATGGTCATGTCAAAATAATATGAGACATGCCATGCGATTTTGTACCTAAGAACATGTGCAATATTTCATGGAAAATATGTAAAATATTTACGATATTTACCATAAATAACATCAAAAGATAGTATTACGCATTTGCTATGAAAATTTTCTGTAAATATATTTCATGAAAAATCGCGCATGTTATTAGGTTCAAACTCGCATGGCGCGTCTCATATGTGGGTGTGACTGAGAAATCGTGCTTATCGATTTCGTGACCTGTGTAGGTTCTGATCAAATAGCACACTCCTGTAGCCTGATAATGATCTATATTGCTTGTTTGAATCATGACCATGATGACATGCGTTTCATTGATGGAATGGCAACCAGTGCAGATCTTGTTCATAATGTGCAGATGCACAGGCTGATCTGGATCTACACTGGTCGCAAAACACATAAGCCAGTCACAGCCATAAGTATCACCCAATTGTCCACCATTTTCGCCACAGGTACTCCATGCACAACCGGCTACTACCAATTATCACCCAATTTTCCACCATTTTCGCCACAGGTACTCCATGCACAACCGGCTACTATCAATTATCACCAAATTTTCCACCATTTTCGCCACAGGTACTCCATGCACAACCGGCTACTATCAATTATCACCCAATTTTCCCCACAGGCACTCTATGCGTAACCGGCTGCTATCAATTATCACACAATTATCCACCATTTTCCACACAGGTACTCCATGTGCAACCGGCTACTACCAATTATCACACAATTTTCCACCATTTTCCCCACAGGTACTCCATGTGCATTGGGCTACTACTCCCTCGGTGGTCAGATGGCGTGTTTGCCATGTTTCGCCGGCTACGAGTGCTCAGACCAGACCACAAGTCCCGTCCAGTGTTTAAATGGCACCTACTCACCTATGGCAAATGGAACATGCCTGAGCTGTGACGCCGGTTATGAATGTCCGAGCAATGGGCTGGCCGAGCAGACACCTTGTGCCGACGGGTATCACCAGTCAAATACAGCACAGTCAGCATGTAACCAGTGTCCCCAAGGTATTTGTTGCAGATATCAAGTGTATTATTATGTATGTACTTTTGTTTCCCATTGAAACACAATGGAACACAAGCCGTCAATGACCTTGACAAATGCACTCGTGAATGTTTTATCTGGACGAGTGGTAATTTGAAGAGACTCCAGTTAAGGTGCGTAATTGGACCAAATTTTCCGTGTATTTTTCTTATTTCTTCACGAAAAATGGCAAGTTGGGATTGCTTTAGAATCGTCTCATTGAGACGATTCTAAAGCACTCCCAACTTGCCAATTTTGGCGAAGAAATAACGAAAGTGTCCCCAAAGTTGATCAAATTACGCACCTTAACTGGAGCTCTGGTGCGTTATAAACATTAAAACAACATAGGAATGTATGAGTTGAAATCCTTTCTGGATGAGTGGAAAATTAAGAATTTGTTGATGTCTGCGTCAATATGGAAAAATATTGATGGCTTGTGTTCCATTGTGTCATATTGGTCAGTGCCGGAACTACGTTTCACCTCACAAAATAGTTTCTTCTAAATCACCACTAATTTGTTTATTTTATTTATATTTTGTGAGGCGCATATAAATTACGAGTGATGTACGCATCAGGCGCGGATACAGGGGGGGGGGGGGGGGTCCAGGAGGTCCGGATCCCCCCACCGCCCCCTGCTCCCGGCAAAAAAAATAAAAAAATCTACAATATTCGAATAGTTGGATGACTTTGTTCGTGGCCTAGGTGTCAGGAAATCATATCTGCGGCGATCTGGCATTTACAAATCATTTTACCCACAGTGTAGATCACACTATTGATTTGTAATGTTAAATTTCGCACAATGTTTCTCGTCTCATTAACCCTTAGAATGTGGGAAACAAAAATTGCCGTCTCATGTTGTTTTATATTTCATCTTCTTTTTCAAATAAAAAACATGGTTTGACAGCACTTTAGAAGCATTTCCGTTGGAAATGATTCTAAAGTGTTGTCAAAGTGTTGTCAAAGCCTGCTAGTGATTATAATATTGGAAAATAAACAGTAGACTGTAAAATGAATTCAGCGTAAGGGTTAAGAACAAATACATCTGTATATTCAAACACCGAAAGATTTCATAGCAATTTGAACATTTATTTGCGAAGCACACAATATTGCGAAGAAATTACGTACATTTGTTCACTTTCCATTTTTGTTGTGCCTGCTTTAAAGGTAGGCACAAAATGTTCTTTTTAAATAAGGAATTAAATAAGTGTATAATTGTGTCACTATTCCACCAGTTCTAAACATTACGAGTGCCTTTTATACAGATATAATCATTTAGTAATATTTATTTTACTGATAGTGATGCGCAGTGGTATCAGGCTATTTTCATATGCAAATGAGACTTGATATTTTTTTCATTATTTATACTAAATAAATTAAATGCGGCACCTGAAAAAATAATATTTTCGACAGATTGATAAAGTATGATCATTGCACATCAAAAAATAAATACAGAGAATAAATGGTAATGTCCGTTAACATTTTAAGGAAACACAATTTTCGCCCCTGATATCCGTGTGTAAATTTAAGTCTGATATAAAATGTATAATAATGGCAATCAATACGTGGTGTAATGGTGAATACATGCTTATTTTGCCAGCACATGGCTCAGATGTTGTCTCTGATATACAGAACATGGCTCAGATGTTGTCTCTGATAGAAAGCACATGTTGTGACTACTGAGTGGGCATGTACCTTTAACAGAAGGCTCGACTATAGACGCCGTTTTTTCCGTCTGCGTCGTCCGCATCAACAAATGTTAAAAGTTTGTACAAATTCTTCATCTTGATATAACTTTATTATTTTGTGACGGATTGCTTCAATATTTGGACACTTGATACCTGTGAGCATTTGGAACACACTCATGCTGCCATTAACATGCACTTGACCATTTTCACCTTCACATGCTTGCAGAAACACTTAGACATTATTTTACGCCAGAAAGTGTGTAGTTCTTCATCATGAGAAAACTTTAATATTTCTTGACAGATTGCTTCAATATTTGAACACTTGATACATGTGAGCAATTGGAACACACTGATGTCGCTATTAACATTTTACTTGACCTTTTCCCTGTTTAGCGCATGCACTTGTCTTATGTTTTTTGTGATGGTTTATTAACCACATGCCCAAGATCATGTTACGGTCAAATGCCTGGGCAGGTGCGACACCTCTTCTAATAGCGGAATTAGTTAAATATTCAGTGTGATGATCATGTGTTTAATGAGTACAGGGGTGGGAATATTCAGGATATATCCTGAAATCAGGTTTTGCGGTTCCTGATAATTGCAGAAAAATGCTAATGTTTCAACATGGGAAGTGCACTTTAAGCATTTGTGGGTGCAAAGATACATATACATATATGTTTGTTTAGCCATTTTCAGCATTTGGCATTTGGGACTGTTCCCACCTCTGTGAGTAACTGGATACACTGTGGCCATTTTAACTCTTTGCATGCTGGGAAACTTGTGGGCTATAAATACATGTAGTTCAAAAATAGCGGACAAGAAATCATCATATTTTCTTTTATTTCTCCCTGTAAATATCATGATTATGTCTTGGAATTTCATTAGAATTGAGTCCTCGGGACTCAATTCTAATGAAATTTCAAGACATATTTACAGAGAGAAATAAAACATATACTCCTAATTCGTTTGGCGGATATTTTCGCCGCTAGCATGCAAAGAGTTAACAGTGTGGATGCTGTTTTGATCTCTAAAATGTGGGCCGTTTCAAACTACAGGGATCCTCCAGATTATCGGACAAAAATGGCAGTTTTTTAACAATATTTTTCTTAAAATAGCAGCTACGGGCATAAACTTTTTACAGACCAATCGTCGGTTCTTGCTTTCTCAATGCATGTAAACTATTTAGCAAACTGTGCCATCTTTCTCGCTTAAAATCGGGTCAGATGATCAGTCGTAAGATTGCCCCAAAATTAACATCGACGATCAGTTATCCGGACAAACATATACTCGTCTTATAACTTGTATTCTCAACATGAAATCATAATTGTATCGCTTGTAAACCAGTGTAAACAGCGTTGTGTAGTCCTGCAGAAAAAACAATCACAATTCGCTTCTTGGAAAACAACGTATTTATATAATTTATTTTATTTATAGAACAATTCAGAAATGACGTAATGGCGCATTCGATTACAAGCCCCCGCGAGACTTTTGACATTGTAAACAACTTGTGGACAGAGTTGAGGAATATTTTCAGCAAATATTACTAAAATATTTACCTTGACAATATATTTTTCACACTGGCATGGAAACAGCAAGCACCTGTGTGACTAAGATGTATTTGATGCAAATTCTGATCAAACGAATGCTCTTAAAGGTACATGCCCACTCAGTATTAAGCACAAAATGTTCTTTATAGGAATTAAATAAGTGTATAATTGTGTCACTAATCCACAAGTTCTAAAAATTACAAGTGCCCGGAAAACAGATATAATCATTTAGTAATATTTATTTTATTGATAGTGACGCGCGTTGGTATCAGGCTATTTTCATATGCTAATAAGGCATGATATTTTTTTACTTATTTATACTATTAATGAAATGCGTCACCTGAAAAAATAATATTTTCAACAGATTATAAAGTATGATCATAGCACATGAAAAAATAAATACAGAGAATAAATAGTAATGTCCGTTAACATTTTAAGGAAACACAGTTATCGCCCCTGATATCAGTGTGAAAACTTTCGTCTAAAATAAAATGTATAATAATGCCAATCAACACGTGGGGTAATGGTGAATGAATGTTTTATTTTGCCAGAAAATGTAATACGTACAGAATATACAAAAGTATCTGTATCACTATGTTATAACCTACTGTGTGGGCATGTACCTTTAATTAACAGGTATTTTCATTTGTCCGATAAACTGATTGTCCGGATAATTGGTGTGACCCCTGTAGGCAGTTTTGACATGCAGTCATATTTATTGGACATCTGTAACCTATTTCACAAACATTGCAAGGAGTATACATTGAGGGAGAAATTTTCAATTTAATGATAAATTTATTAATTTTTATTACCGAATTATTATACTGAATTTATTACATTATCACAGCCATTTTGGCTGTGATATTGTAATAAATTCAGTATAATAATTCTGCATACTTTTAATCATCAAATATATGCAGTCGTTAGTTCTATATGACTTAATGCATTTCGGGAAAAATATATGATTACTCCCTCAAAGTATACTGTGCTAAAAATGTATACTTTGCAATATTGGTGAAATAGGCTACTGATTAGAATCAGAAAATGGCATAATCCGTTTCATGCTGAATATACCTATTTGGGGTATGAACAAATTTAAATACATTTTGCTATTTTTATCCCGCGCACTTTAGGTGAGCACATCTCTTTGCATGCTGGGCATGGCGCTATTGGTGTGAATCCGGAATTTGTGTTAAGGTTTTTAACCCTTACTACGCTGAATTAAGTGTTTTATTTTCAATATTTCTCGACAAAAAACTGGTTTTCCAGTGGAGACGATTCTCATGTGCTGTCAAAACCAGTTTTTAGCTCACCTGAGCAAAGCTCATGTGAGCTATTGTTACCGAAATGTGTCCGTCGTCCGTCATCCGTCGTCCGTCGTCGTGCGTGAACGTATTCTCATCGGTAACCATTGGGCCTATAGTCACCAAACTTCATGGTCATGGTCCTTAGGTAGGGGGATTACAAAATTGTTAAAATGACGTCATTACGTAATCCAAGATGGCCACCATCTAAAAATAGCACAAATTCTTCAAAAATCTTCTCAAGAACTGCCAACCGGATTTCAACAAAACTTGGTAGGAATGATCGATGTACAATGCTCTTTCAAAGTTGTTAAAATGCTGACCCCGGGGTCCAAAATGGGCGTGGCCCGTTTGGGGTCAAATATTATTTTTGACCGAATATGGTCATGTTATATATCAAATTGAAGGTATCAATGAGGCGATCACTCGAAATTGGATGGTTATGTCATCCAAGATGGCCACCAAAAGGTCAAAAGGTTGTTCTTTTATTAGAGATTTCAAAATTCTTCTTCACATGAACCACTTGGCCCATGGTAGCCAAACTTAAAAGTTATGGTCCATGGGTGAAGCCTTTTTAGATTTGTTAAAATGGAGGTCATCGCTAATCCAAGATGGCCGCCATCTAAAAATAGCATAAATTCTTAAAAAAATCTTCTTCTCATGAACCGCTAGCCGGATTTCGACGAAACTTGGTAGGAATGATCAATGTACAATGCTCTTTCAAAGCTCTTTTGGGTGAAGCCTTTTCAAGCCTTTTCGCTAATCCAAGATGGCCGCCGTCTAACAATAGCATAAATTCTTCAAAAATCTTCTTCTCATGAACCGCTGGCCGGTTTTCGACGAAACTTGGTAGGAATGATCGATGTGCAATGCTCTTTCAAAGTTGTGAAAATGGTGACCCCGTGATCAAAAATGGGCGTGGCCCGTGTGGGGTCAAATTTTATTTTTGACCGACTATGCTCATGTCATATATCAAATTGAAGGTATCCATGAGGCGATTGCTCTGGTGCAATATTTGTCGGAATCGGATGATTATGTCATCCATGATGGCCGACAAAAGGTTCATTTATTCAAGATTTTGAATGTCTTTTTCTCAGCACATGGCCGATGCTGGTCAAACTTCTTAGTAAGTTAAGATCCTTGGGTGAAGCATTTTCAGATTTGGTAAAATGAGAGTCATCGCTTAATCCAAGATGACCGCCATCTAAAAATAGCACAATTTGTTTAAAACACATATGAACTCAATGTCGCATTCTCCTCTGGTGTTCATGTAGTCAGGTCAGCGAATTAGGGCCATCATTTGTTTCTTAACAATTAAAGCAAAAATGAAAAACAACAGACGGCAATTTTCGTCAACAGCGTAGGAAGGGTTAAGCACAAAATATTTTCACAACCCTGTATCTGATTGACTTGCAAGTCCATATATAACTGACAGACGATAATAAGTTGCTGGAGGTCAATCGATGAGTCCGAATATAGCTAGACCAGGTGTATTATCATATAGCCTCGTTTTCGTGTATAATAACTACATGATAAAGTGCACGTGCATGCATGTCTATATAATAGTGTATCTTGGTGCACAAAATAGACATGCAGTGTGGCTCTGTGGTATCGAAGCGGGAGAATATCAATACTTTTGCAGAACTTTTGTTCATTTTATCTGATCGAGAGTTCGAACCTCACAAAACGCATTACTTTTGTTGATATCATTCTGTTCTTTTTATGACTGCTTGCTGGAGAAAGGAATAAGTGAAACGGTGAAGGTTATCACTATTGCTGTATGACCTCAATGTGACATGATCGGCGAGAACATACTCCAGATTCTTCATGTACACACATATGAAATGTGCATGTAGTTATTAGTTTTCTTCAAAGTGAGACTAACATTCTACATGTAATCTATCTCATGCTTAGTTAATGTGATTTGTAAGAGCAACACACATAAAAAATAAATATATAATAAAATATAAACAAATCAAAATATATGTGGATATATGTATGATATATTTACCTGTCTCACCTATTCTGTGTTTGTTTTTGAACGGTTTGTTTGTAAACAAGTAGCAAGTTATCGTTTACGGACTATACTATACCTCTTTGTTATCATCCATAATTGCATTCTAGAGCTCAACCATGCAGTCGACATTCCCAAGGCTAAAATCTGCATATAGTTTTTAAGTACCGTATTTTGCCATGTATTAGACACACTTTTTTTATCCATATTTTCATCCCAGAAAGCCCCTGCGTCTTATACACATGTTTGGATACAAGAGCATTTTCTTACACCCTGAAATATCGACAAAAATGACAAAAAATGAATAAAATAAAGATTTGTTTCGATATTTGTTGTTGTTGTCAGTCTTTGCGGTAACGTCCGCTTGAAATTTGAAAAATCGCTTGAAATTAGTATTCTAAACAGTTCGCACCTTACTCGTTTCGACCACAGGCATTCGGCGTGTTTCGGCTTTCATCGGTATAACTGCATATATATATATATATATATATATATATATATATATATAGAGTTATACCGACGAAAGCCGAAACACACCGAATGCCTGTGGTTTCGACGCTGTGTAAGATTCAGTCAACATTTTCTCTGGCGAATCACACTCTCGCCGCTATCATTTGAATTCTATTTTGAAAACATTTACCTGGCCCATATCGGTCGGTGTCATTTTGCCATGAAAAATATTGCATGACGCCATTAACTGTAAATCTCAATATTATAATGCAATTCCACGTAAGTTATAAAACTCCATCATTAGTTCGAAACTGTGTGTTTACACGATGCTGATTCGTCTAAAGTGGCAAACCTAAGTCAGCCGGCCGACATCAAACACACCGCGTGTCAAGATTTACCTAGTGTAAATTTCACCCCCACGCACAAGCCATATCAAAGATCAATACAAGCGGTTGCTGACGTCAGTTTCATATTCGTCACTAGACTGGTACCCTGTCTTATGCGTGCCTAGCGAAACAATACTACCGGGAACCAGTCTATTTAGGACACGGAAAACGTGTTTATGTGAATTGGGTCTCTATCTCTGACAAATCACGGCTTATTGCATTAGCGGCCAGACGAGGCGGTGGATTCACAATGTTCGCCAATCTCTAATTAAAAACATCATAATTACGTCAGCGGACAATGCAAATTCGTCATAGCTATAGGCTGCTTAAATATTTGGGCTTGATCAGGAGGAGCCACTGTAGCTCTAATATATACCATGATTATGTCAGTTTTCAACACAATTTATCATGTTTATAGAAGTCGATTGTATTTTAATGTCTGCGACAAATTAATTCGCTAAATTCCCAATAATTTCTGAATCCGCGATTACACCCAGGCAACAGAATACAGAGACGAGATTCGTGTGTTGCTCTGTATAAAAAATCGATAACGCTCAGCCATGTTGACACCATTCAGCACAAGGCTGTAAACTTTGACATTTAGGCTATGTTTTGAAATTGCACCGATTGACAGTAGGGGCAATCCGGGAAAATACGGACAACTTTCTAGAGACGCTGAACGCTGATGTTTGTGTTCATAATAACGATGTATGTTGCAATATAATAACGGTCTCGCTATGGTGATCTGCGAGGGTATCCGAAATAATTAGTCCGTATTTCAAATAGTGTTTTAGGTCGTTCAAACCCCGTCTTTTACATACAGGGGAGTCCCGTTTCTATGCGACCGCTTACTACGCGAACACGGTTACTACGCGGTGCTCGCGTGGCTCCCAATTTTTTTTTCAACCCACTAACTAAACTATCAACATATACCTTTCAAGATCGCGACCCCCCCAATATGGCCCATATCTGTGACAAATTAAATTGACTCCGTGAATGTAGACCGCCCTGTGCGTTTACTACCTCTGTGCTGCTGGGCTGTCTGGGATAATAGCTGTTATGCAGTTAACAGATTTGAGCACTGACAGTTATCCATATTCCAGAAGTTAACAAATAGCTGACATTCCCTTTGAAGTTTGCAATCAGCCGCGTGTACTAGGACGCAGAATCTGCCATATTGATCAACCAATGAAACGCTCTTGCTTAATCACGTGTTATCGCCATCCAATCAGTATATGCAGCGTATCTACACATATCACACACACACCTAAAAATAACCCATATCGACCCATCAGCCTCAGTTCAGGTTCATACTATATCTTGAACTATAGTAGATGCATTGCACATGTCTAGTAGAGAATTTCCATGTAAATTTCCCGCTCTATAAAACTTTTTACCTATTCGCCGCCATCTTGAAACTGCGTTCGCGGTTGTTTAGTTGAACTATAGTTCAACTATACTTAACCATAGTTTAAGCTCAAACTCGCTCCGTATTGTATTCGTCAGCTGTGTGTACCATAAAACATGTAAACATACGAAACAAAAGTAATAGGCCTAAACAGTTTACCGTAAGGGACAAACTAGTTTGTGGAAACTTGCGATGCAACAGGATATAATAAATTCAGGGTAGATCTATGCTGTTACATTTATAAGTAGTTTATTAGTAAAATTTAATTATTTATACATTGCTGTTCATTGTTAAAATCGTGACACTATACCGCCAGAGGAAAGTTTGGTCCGTTTTCAGTCGGGCCAGAACGTCCCCGGTTTCATTAACAGAACAATTGCTACAAATTCGTGATCCGGCTATATCGCGATCATGATTCATGGCTCCCAATGACCGCGTAGAAATGGGACTCCCTGTATAATTGAAGATACATGTACTTGAAAACGATGAAATACGGACCGGCGAATCACGGACATAGAGTCGGCAAATTACAGACATATGGGGAAAATGCGGACAAAAACGTCCAAGGTACGGAATCAAAAAACAGTGCTGGGGAATAAATAACAATAACTCGGCGAGTTTTTTGAATTTTTTGTTTCATTTTGTTTGAAAATTGGGTGCGTCTTATATTCTCATGTAGACATTTTCCCCCAGATTTTCAACTGAAAATAGGGGTACGTCTTATACACTCTTGCGACCTATACAAGGCAAAAAAATACGGTAGCCAATATTTCCACAACCCTATTTCCAGATACCTCTAAACATCACAACCGCAGTCTGATCAGGATCAGCACTGTTCACCATTCCATCAATGAAACACCAGTCATGTTTCTGACGAGCAATATAGATTGTTATCGCCATTTCCTTAACCCTTACAATGCTGAATTAATTTGTGTCGTCTGCTGAATATTTTTTTCTCTCCATTTTTCTCATCAAAAACTTGGTTTGGCAGCACTTTAGAATCATTTCCAGTGAAAATGATTCTAAAATGCTGCCAAACCATGTTTTTACTGAGAGAAAAGACAAAATATGAATGAAAAGTCATGCAGAGCATGATGTTATTAGCCGATCAAATCAGGGTTCAATATATGTCCACATTTTAGTAGTTACGGAATCTCAGGGAAAAGTGAGAAAAGTGTTGATTTCCTCCCCAACCAAATTCTCAAGAAAAAAAATTGAATTCTATTAGAAAAATTGGGGCCCTGAAAACAATATATGTAATAATAATAACACGGAGCTACGGTCCAATGATATATACGCAGAGCGTTTAAAATAGTCAATTACGTTTTTTTAATGTGCGCACTGGTCATTTAAAAAGGGGCCCATCCGTGATTTTTTGCGCGATGTCGGGCGCAAGACAATCAATAATTTGCGGCATTGACAATAATTAAGGGGGATTGCCGCAATCGCGCGTGCTGGATGCATCCCTGCCATCCCTGCATGATACGTAAACAAATCAAAGTTCGCTATGAAGGGCAATTCTTCGTTTTGATTGGTGGAAAATTTTGTGAATATTAACTAGCGTCAAATGACGCGCATACGCGATCCAATGGGATAAACCCGAGATGCTGGGGTTCCTAGTCGGAGGAGATTTTGAGCAGAGGTCGATTATAAAATTGCCGAATAAACACATTTTACGCGATTATACGTGGCTGAAACTTGTTCTGTTTAATAAATAAAAGCTTTAAATTAGCCCAATAATCTGCGTATGTTGGCGTATATGGCCATTAGAGCCAACTATGGACTTCAACAACAACAACTTCCGGGTTCAATCTCTTCCGGCGTTCAGCTCATTACGTATTCAAAATTGTGTTATTTGGCTATATTTAAAGTTTTAAACGGAGATAATTGCCAAAAATGCAAACTTTATCGGTTGATGCAATTTGGAAGTGATACAGCAAAATTCACAGTCGAATAGCGGAGAAAAGGGTTGCTACAAACTTTTTCAGAATTCGATGGATGACCAATATATTAGCCGATCTATAAATAGATTGGCTAATAATTATCAGCAGACGACTATTTTCGGTTCCCGCATTCTAATGGTTAATGAAATACATGCCATGCTTCTAACAAGCAATACACATGTAGACCACTAGCAGGCTACCGGAGTGATATTTGACCAGGAGCTACACACAGGTGGAAGATTTGGACCTAGGACCCAATACTTGGCTCATTTGGAAAACATTACCCCACCCACCCATTTCCGTACACTATACCTTACAGCCTTTTCCAAGGTAGACAAGAGTTTGTGGAAATGCCCTAGACAGGCTTACTTTCGGGATTGCTCAAACAATTTCAGCAAGTTTCGATTTTTTATGCTGATTTAAGTCTCTGGCAATAGATTAATGCATTAGGCCCCCAAATATGTTCTCTTTAAACATCACATTTTAGCTATATGTATACCAATGTCACAAAGGAATTTCTCTGTCTGAAAGAATCTCACACAACCCGCTTCACCTGATCGCCACCTGTTGAACAAATATAGGAGTATTTATGATACTCCAGTTCGGGTTTTCCTGCGACATCATTATTGATCATTCTGCAAATTTCACAAAGGAATCCAAAAGTACAATTCACGGAAGGCTGTCAAAATTTTGGGACACAAATCAAAATAAAAGGACATTTTAGATAATTCAAGGTTAGTGGATGATACTTATTAGTCACAAATTGTAACATTTGAGTCACTGATGTTTATTGCAGTGATCCACGTCAATATGTTGAAACTGTAATGGGATTTCAGCCAAATTTAACACGTAATTTATGCTTCCACAGCCCACAGTAATGTGTGACATTTATTCGCCTCGTCTGTGTTAGCTAATTTGCCCGTAACTAACGAAATGCTAAAAGCAGATGATTGAAGTAAACATATTTTAAGAGCATAGGTATAGTGTATGGAAATGGGTGGGTGGTGTAAAGTATTTGAGCCAAGTATTGGGTCCTAGTTCTGAGTCTTCCACCTTTGGAGCTACACTGGTCAAAATGCCATGAAGCCCATTTATGATAAGAATCTTCATTATTACCGGAAGAACAGAGAACAGAACATATCATTTATTAAAACCAGAGTCACCTCTGCATGGCCACATGCAAGTGGCATATGAGAACATGCTGCTTCATTAATATAGACAAGGTAATGTACAATGTACGAATGGTAAGATAATCTGTGCAGTTGTGGCAGGGAGGATACAGCATAAATACCTATAAATACTGTTTGCGGACCACTTGTTGTTCATTTTATTTACTCCCTAAAATGATGCTGTGTATATACGGTAATTAAAACTGCTGATCTATGTATACCATTATAGGGAACTACTGTCCACAGAAGGACAAAGATCCTGTTCCGTGTGCCATAGGGGAGTATCAAGATGGATGGGGAAAGACCGTCTGCAAACCTGTAAGTCATTTCGACCAGTGGTTGAAACAACTCGCCTGCGGACGATCTATGCAAATGTAGAAAACTTGAAAATATCACTGCCCGTCCATATAATGGAACAAGGTGATGAAGTTTATATAGGTTAAACACCACCAAATAGTTTTACTATATAATTTAACCGAATGCCATCCTAACTCACTATATAGACAAAATACATGCTAAAATATATGATCCATTCTGACAGAAAAGGGCATTATTCGGGTAGCAACCAGTGTAGCCCCATATCAGACTCTGAATGCATCCGCAGTCTGATATGGGGCTAGACTGTTTGCTAATAAGTTGTGGAAACATTCCTGACACCTGTGGCATAATTGGTTGATCCATATCACAGTACAAGAGTTTGCTGGATTAACAGTGAGCCCATTTTTGTTGCGCACGCTTGCGGACAGCGTGATATAGTCGGGTTAAAGTTTTTGGTTAAAAGTTTTTCGATATACTATAAAAGCCTCGGCGGGCCCAACATGCGGGCCGTGGCCATCTAGTTGTTGTATTGTAGCGAGTTATAGATGTATAGAATACCCTGCTAGTGTCTTTTGTTACCATAGTAATCTTACATATTCAGACTCCATTTATTCTGGGAAACACACATTAATCTATGGTTTATCACAGCAAAGAATGTCCAAATATTTATGGTCAGAATGGTTGTACTTGTTTAATACAATAACAATGTAGTATTTATGGTCAGAATGGTTGTACTTGTTTAATACAATAACAATGTAGTATTTATGGTCAGAATGGTTGTACTTGTTTAATACAATAACAATGTAGTATTTATTTGGATACAATTTATTTCGGGAAACCCCTTTATCAAAACAAATGGGGGCCGTTTCACTAAACTTCGTACAACTAAAATGTTCGTAAGTGCAAAATTATGATAGTCTGTAAACAATTATTGGATTTACATTTATTGAGAATAGGCTGCTTATGCTATGTCATGGAGTAATGCGCAATAAAGTTACATGGCATGGAGCCAACGCAGCCGACACAGAATCACAAGATTTGATCGATTTGTAATACCAGTAATAAATGTACAAGATAAGAAAACGCAGGACATGCAAACTTACACGACGTCCGATTTACCAGGGACTGTAATATAATTTGTTAATATTGCCAATGTTTTATTAACATATTTGTCATGTAGCTACAGTTTTCTGTAAACAATCTGAAGAGTTTATCAATGGCATATACATGTACTTGAAAGTACTATCATTGTAATCCTAATAGAATGTTGTTTATGGAATAGTGAAACGTGAAAATGTCATCTGTGTGTCACATTATATTTTTCTCATGCCCTGGCTCAAATATTGGTGGTATCCATAAACATATAGGAATTTGTGAAATTAGGATATTCAAAGAGATTCACACGAGTCACACCTGGGTAACCCTTTTCATATGGTTGACACTGTAATAAACAAACACTCATTTTCATGTTGACATAATATCTAAGTGAATACATAGTATGTGCTTATTTCATTGTGAGTCGTACATGGCTAGGTCTTAGAGTGTAAATCGATGTCCATTGAAAACTCTGTGCTTACAGCTTCATGCTTGCCTTTAGGTATACTATTTATATTTTTATACTTCACAGGAACAAATATTGACATTGCAGTGAGGAGTTATAATGTTGATCATTAAACGTAGTTGTCATTCTGAAACTAGTAGCATGGCCAAGATTCATTAAATTACCAGCACGCACAGCAATATGACGTGTACACCATGTCCTTGAAATTGCAATACTATATAAATAATACATTTGGATGCAAACAGATGATAAATCATACTCCTATTGATAGCATCACAGATTAATCAAGCACACGTGCATAACAATTTCACTAAGAATATAGTAAACAGTAAGCATGTACATGTACATATAAACGGTTTGGGAAATGCATGGATTTATTACAAAATTGAAGCATAATACACAGTGATTTATTTACCAGTCAAATACACACGTACACTTGTTTGGCTTTAACACACCAACATTCAGATATTTTTCTTCCATAGGATAACACATATATTTCAGAAGAGACCAATTTAACACACAAACTCAAAATGGTAGGCAAAGCACTGATACATCGTGGAATACTAATTTGGGTAGCCATCTTGATTTTATATAAATATCATCATTAAATATTCATATGAAAGCTGGTTTTGATAACGCTATCAAACTAATTTATTTTGCCTAGTTCATCAATTTGTGATTGCCCTTAATTACTTGAAAATATCTTAGGCCAGGCATGGAGTAAAGTGTAGAAGTTTTGATATTTGGCAGCCATCTTGGATTTATATATGGAATTTAGGCTATCACAATATGAGTCACTGCCCGTCCATATAATGGAACAAGGTGATGAAGTTTATATAGGTTAGACACCACCAAATAGTTTTACTATATAATTTAACCGAATGCTATCCTACTTTCACTATTCGTATGGATGCTGTGGGACCCACTTGTACATGACCTGCAGCCAGCCTGTACTGGTTCTGCATGAACTAAACAATAGGTTCACTTACTCCTAAGACAGAAAAATCCAACCTTGTCATATCCCCCAATATTGTTTTCATTTTTTGGCCACGGAAACTCTCTTTACATCACGTAACCAACAGGTTCAGTGTTTTCTTTTAAATGCTACAAATATGCTGAAAACTGGTGTTAAAAGCACCCCAAAATGTTCATCCAGTGAATGTATTAATGGATCAAGATTTGCAAGCAAACGGTGTCTGACCTCAAAACACCCGCACTATTTTTTTATACCGGACTATTTTTGCATACCCCCTGGGCGATTTCGCACCATTTGGTATCCTCTAACCTATACACTACCATTTATTGCAACGTACCTATTGTTTTATTGTGTTAGCGTTGGGATGTGTAGGTGGGTGAACTTGTTATAATTTTGGCGGCCATCTTAGATTTTGGTAGCAGTTTTTGACGAAACTGCAAGTTCCGATGTTCTATAAATTGCAACCATTGATTAATTATCATGTGTTCATATCGTTTTACTATGTGTAAATGCGAATTTGCTTTGATGCTACAGGATTTTAAAAAATCACAGAAATAGTCTGCATGAGCAAGTATGATATTTGGCGACCATATTGGATTTGTTTACTTACTACAAATTGCTACGTATTTATAAACATGTTATCATTATATCATTATTAGCTCACCTGAGCGAAGCTCATGTGAGCTATTGTTACCGCAATGTGTCCGTCGTCCGTCGTCGTCGTCCGTGAACATTTTCAAACGTCTTCTCCTCGGTAACCATTGGGCCTATAGTCACCAAACTTCATGGTCATGGTCTTTAGGTAGGGGGATTACAAAATTGTTAAAATTACATCATTACATAATCCAAGATGGCCGCCGTCCAAAAATAGCACAAATTCTTCAAAAATCTTCTTCTCAAGAACCGCCAACCGGATTTCGACAAAACTGATCGATGTACAAAGCTCTTTCAAATTTGTTAAAATGGTGACCCTGGGGTAAAAAATGGGCGTGGCCCGTGGGGTCAAATTGGGGTCAAATAAGATGGCCGCCGAAAGGTCAAAAGGTTGTTCTTTTATTAGAGATTTCAAAATTATTCTTCACATGAACCGCTTGGCCCATGGTAGCCAAACTTAAAAGTTATGGTCCATGGGTGAAGCCTTTTCAGATTTGTTAAAATGGAGGTCATCGCTAATCCAAGATGGCCACCGTCTAAAAATAGCATAAATTCTTAAAAAAATTTCTTCTCATGAACCGCTAGTTGGATTTCGACAAAACTTGGTAGGAATGATCGATGTACAATGCTCTTTCAAAGGTGTTAAAATGGTGACCCCGAGGTCAAAAATGGGCGTGGCCCGTGGGGTCAATTTGGGGTCAAATTTTATTTTTGAACAAATATGGTCATGTCATATATCAAATTGAAGGTATCAACGAGGCGATCACTCTGGTGCATTTTTTGTCGAAATCGGATGGTTAGGTCATCCAAGATGGCCGCCGAAAGGTCAAAAAGTTGTTCTTTTATTAGAGATTTCAAAATTCTTCTTGACATGAACCGCTTGGCCCATGGTGGCCAAACTTAAAAGTTATGGTCCATGGGTGAAGCCTTTTCAGATTTGTTAAAATGGAGGTCGCCGCTAATCCAAGATGGCCGCCGTCTAAAAATAGCACAAATTCTTAAATCTTCTTCTCCTGAACCGCTGGCCGGATTTCGATGAAACTTGGTAGGAATGATTGATATACAATGCTCTTTCAAATTTGTGAAAATGGTGACCCCAGGGTCAAAAATGGCCCGTGGGGGTCAATTTTATTTTTGACCGAATATGCTAATGTCATATATCAAATTGAAGGTATCGATGAGGCGATTGCTCTGGTGTAATATTTGTCGGAATCGGATGATTATGTCATCCATGATGGCCGCCAAAAGGTCATTTATTCAAGATTTTGAACGTCTTTTTCTCAGAAACCACATGGCCGATGATGGCCAAACTTCATAGTAAGTTAAGATCCTTGGGTGAAGCATTATAAGATTTGGTAAAATGAGAGTCATTGCTTAATCCAAGATGACCGCCATCTAAAAATAGCACAATTTTTTTAAAACACATGAACTCAATGTCACATTCTCCTCTGGTGTTCATGGAGTCAGGTGAGCGAATTAGGGCCATCATGGCCCTCTTGTATTTTACTCTTAGAAGACACTTAACCATAAACATACTTCTGTTTTACAATAATTGATGTAGTTTGTACATATTTAGTGTGGTGGGGTAATGTACTTGGGTTTTGGCAGCCATCTTGGATTTTGGTGGCCATTTTGGATAAAAATGGTCAATTTAGATTCATGTAAATTATAATTACCGGCTGTCCCGTTTTCAGTGCTTTTTTTTTTATGTGTGAATGCGAGTTATTACTTGAATGGTCTCAAACCTGCACAGTTTTTAGCAGAAAATGTTGCTGTTAGGGGGGTCCACTTATAGGGGCCTAACATCTTTAAACGAAGACTTACAGATTGCTATCATGTGGCAATAATATCTAGAGATACATACCTTTCAATATAATATAGTGGCAATTTGCCCCCACCCCCAAAGTGGTAATGATAATCCTGTTTTCATGGGTCTGGCTCACCCACTATTATAGTTATCTTATATTTTAACCCTTTCAACACTACAGGCTTGTATAGTGGTATTGGCAAACAGTGTAGATCCAGATGAGCCGGCTCTTGATGTGCCATCTCATCAGGATCTGCACTATTTGCAAGTAATTTTGATATTTTTGAGAACAAGAACACCCCCTTTTCATAAATGGACTAGTCTGAAAATAATTTTGTGATGGTGTGGATTGGTTGCAAAATTAGCATATTCAGTAAATTCCATTCCAGTTACTTGGGGGTGACAGGGTTAATCTTAAACACACAGTATTCTGTACGGTTTCTCACAGCAAGGAATTGTGTTTAATGATAAACAAGTACAACCATACTAAAGGTAAATATTTATTTACCGTTAGTATGGTTGTAATTGTTTATCATTAAACACAATTTGTTTTGGTCCCAAAATATATGGTGTCCGAATATTTAGGGTTATTATGGTAATTATGTATTATCAGGCAATAGCTATATATATATATGTGAAAACTAAATACTTGCTGGTCGAAAACAATTTTGTATATCAAAATCAGAATCAAAAACTACGTTCGCTGTTGTTCCGTTTCTTACCGCTTAAAAGACGGGAACGGAAAACAGTCGTCCGTTGTTGTTTAATATTTTGTCTTCTTCTTCCAAATAAAATATGGTTTAACAGCACTTTAGAATCATTTCCATTGGAAATAATTCTAAACTGCTGCCAAACCATGTTTTTGTTGAGAAATATTGAAAATATAAAATATAATCATCAGATGACAAAATTTAATCCAGCATTGTAAGGGTTAAATGAATAAATAAATAAATTATTGCGTTCCGCTCTGAAATGGTAGAAATTCTTCAGCAAGCCTCTGAATTTCTATTTCCTATTCTTGCCTGGTAGACTTGATATTTGGCATTCCTGTATGTGAGAGTTGAATTTGGTTGTATACCGCTTAAATGATTTGTAATCCTATTACTGTTAGGGTAAGAGGCCAAGTAACTTTGGTGTGGTATGGATCTTGCACCAGGTCTGGTTATTCTAATTCCAGGACTGAATATTAAGCTAGTCCAATTTTCTAACCGGTTACCTACTTCATGTCGCATTATATATTTTGCTTATTGTTGTTTTTTCCTGATTTTGTTGAATTTATAAAAACTGATGTATATATAACACATTGAAATAATGAATTTGCTGTTAACAAAGATATGTAGAAACTGTTATTTTAATTTAATTTTGTGTATAGGGGTCAAAATAAAATTCCACAAAACTGAATGGTCATTTCTTTTAACTGAAATATCCGACTTCTGCACAAATTACAGCTTTGCAACGTTGTCTCATGGAATTTATGTGATTACTGAAGAAAGGTTTGTGAATGATGGTCCATTCTGCAGTAATGTCTCGCCTTCCTGCTTACGCCGAGTTTCCTGCTTACGCCGACATCTGTAGCCTATTTCACCAACATTGCAAAGTATACTTTTCTAACAACGTATACTTTGAGGGAGAAATTTTCAGTTTTATGATAAATTTATTAATTTGTATTATACTGAATTTATTACATTATCACAGCCAAAATGGCTGTGATAATGTAATAAATTCAGTATAATAATTATGCATACTTTTAATCATCAAATATATGCAGTCGTTAGTTCTATATGAACAGGAAAAATAAATGATTTCTCCCTCAAAGTATACATTGTACTTTGCTAGAAAAGTATACTTTGCAATGTTGGTGAAATAGGCTACTGATGCGCCTGTCTAACTCGTCCCACATGTGTTCTGTTGGGTTGAGGTCAGGACTGTTCAGTGACCATTACAAGACTCTTACTCTTACATTGTTATCATCAAGTAATTAACGAGTCATTCTTGCAGTATGACTTGGTGCATTGGCATGCGTGAATGTCACGCATAGTCCCCTGTTGCATATATGGGACAGCACCATGTATCTTGTACGTGTGTCGTTACATGTCTTTTCGGCCTTCGTGTTACATCAACAACCCTTCTGGTGCACGTTTACATCTTCCACCAGTTTTGAATGGTGGATAAGGTCAGGTTCATTATGCGTGCAACCTTTGAAATTAAGAACAAGCGTATCGTAAGTAATGCTCTACGGCCAGAAAAATATACCAATTACAAAAGCATAGTTTTTGGACTAGGAAACATGGTACATAATTTTGTAAGTATTGCTGACATACACACGTCCATATCATAGTTGACAAACATTGCAAGTATAAAGTCCATGAGTAATGTGTGGGTGGGGAAGTATGTGGGCATTTAGATGGGCCGTAACTATTATTTTGACGGGGATATGAATGTTACAAACGGATCCTGGGTTGAATTTAAAGAGTTTGAACCTGATTGAAAGTGATTTGTTGCTCAATTAACGACTTTTCTACATACCTGTCTGAACGTAGCCCCGCAGGTTAGCATGCCCATGGCACACGCCCTTTCCTCTACCGTCATCCATGTCATTTATCTTTAATATTTTATGTTTTTATGTCTGGCCAAATGTATGGCTTCATATACACGTGAGATTTGAGACAATAAATATGACGCATCGTTTGCATGTGCCAAAAAATTTCCTGCTATTCGTAACGCACGAGTGGTTTTGATTAATGGATAGTTGACATTCTGGATCGGGCACAGTCATAAAATGATACTGTGCGAAGGATCGTACTGATACTTGCCATACCACCGAAACAAACAAACAAAACAACACTCTATGGTATTCTCTATGCTCTATACACCACGGTTTGTTGCAGTGTGCCGCTGGCTACTACAGCTCGAGTGTAGGTGCGTCGTCGTGCACCATCTGTCCAGCGGGCTCCTACTGTGCTGACCCCAAACAGGACCCGGTAGATTGCCCCGGCACTGATGTAAGTATGACCTGTAACTGATTTCACCAAAATTGCAAAGTATACTTGTCTTGCTAAGTACACTTTGAGCGAGAAATTTTAAATTTAAGGTGTAATAAATTCAGTATAATAATTCTGCATACTTTTAATCATCAAATATATGTAGTCGTTAGTTCTATACAAAATAATGCATTTATGGAAAAATAAATGATTACTCCCTCACAGTGTACTTAGCTAGATAAGTATGCGTAGCACTTGTCGGCTACTGAACTATACAACCTGGCTACAGCGTTGTGCCAGAAGTGTGTCAACTTTTAAAAAATCACATTGACTTACACACATTTTGTATTGAACTTGCTTCTCGGCGGCCAATAAACAGAAACATCACAATAGCATCGACAATTGATTGAGATTTGGCATGTCTAGCTCCGGAATCTACTGTCAAATAATTATGAGACAAGCCATGTGATTTTGTACCTAAGAATTAGCGACATCTCGTGCATATTATTTAAAAAAATTACGATATTTTCCATAAATTACGTCAAAAGTTAACAAAATTTTCATCGCAAAATATGATTCCGCATTTGCTATAAATATTTTGTCATTTTCAGAAAAAAATATCGCAGTTTCTGTAAATATATTTTGTGAAAAAGTCTCACATTTTCTTGGGTACAAAAATCACATGTCGTGTCTCATATTGCAATTTACTGATACGTCATTATACCACTAGCATACATAGTATGATGAGGCATAGATATATATTTATGCCCCCGGTCTCAGTATAGAGCCGGAGGCATATAGTGTTTAGTTTAGACTGTGTGTCCTGTCTCCGTCTGTGTGTCCGGCACATTAAGAAGTTCGCCAGAGTTTTTAAATTCTGTTATAACTTCTATATCCCTTGAAGGATTACTTAAATATTTCAACACAGTATACCTGTGGACAAATGCCACACATCCATGCTGCCCTTAATATGACATTGACCTTTTGTTTTGACCTTGCCAACTTTGAACTTTTTCCCACATTAAGAACTTTGCTGGAGTTTCTTAATTCTGTTATAACTTCTGTATCCTTTGATGGATTACTATAATATTTCGATACATCAAACCTGTGGACAAATGTCACATGTCCATGCTGCCCTTGATATTACCTTCATTATTTGACCTTCACAACTGTGCTTATGAATACTTATCACTTTTAGTTGATTAACTTTGGCACAGTTTCTCCAATCTGACACCGGTATTCAGGTATTTGTGTGCCGACAGGCCACTTTTTCTTGTTTTTTCATATGTTTGTCCATCCATGTGTGAGTCTGTTCATCTGTAACATTTGCTTAAAGATTTCCGAGCGCATATTATCATTCAATCATAAATCAGATTTGCTTGAAACGTTATCTGCATCTTTGTCATCATTCAAATTTTCATTCTATAGTGCAGTGTATCCATGCAACTTGCTTGCACAAGGTCAAATACCACGTAAATTTATGTTACTTTTAATAAAAACATTTTGTTAATGTTATTTTTTTAGGCCCAGGGGCCTGATTTCATAAACTTTGTATGACTAAAATGTATGTAAGTGCACAATTATGATTTCACATTAACAATGCTTTCTTGTAAACAATTATTGGATTTACATTTATTGAGAATATTCCTATGGCCAATATTATAAATCCAGCAATTGAAATATCCAGATGATCCTAAATTTGCACTTACAAACATTTTAGTCGTACAAAGTTTAGTGAAACGTGCCCCTGGGTCTTAAATATGCCTAGAAAGTGATGTATAGTTTGCCCTACTTTCTAAGTCGACCGCTGGGCCGTTTCTGAGGCCAGTTTCACTAAACTTCTTACGACTAAAATGTTCGTAAGTGCAAATTTAAGATCGTCTGTAAATTTCAATTTATGGATTTGCATTTATTGAGCATAGGCTGCATATGCAGCCTATGCTCAATAAATGTAAATCCAATAATTATTTACAAGAAAACAATGTTAGCGTGAAATCATAATTTTGCACTTATGAACATTTTAGTCGTACAACGTTTAGTGAAACATCCCACTGCTCTATAAGTATGTTATTGTTCACATATTGGATTTTTCACAAATCCAACTTATACTTAAAAGAAAAGCCAAAAAAACACAAACTAGATTTGTTTTTCTGAACCTAATTGAACATATGAGTCGCCTGTAAACAAGTTGGGATTGGTAACACAAACGTTAGTTATTTTTCAGCATTATAAATGGAGGATCTCAAACGAGCTTCCATTTGATATGAGATTTATGAAACCAGTCACACACAATTTATACGCATAAAATTGCGGACGGGTTTCACAAATCTCATATCAATGGGAAACGAGATTCTGTTTATGACATGACTTCAGTCTCCAAAAAGCAGAAAACTTGTAGATAGCCAATACATTTCAGTGAGCAGACGCCATTGACTATTTTTGCATATATTTGAAAATCTCCACAGAGAAAAATAGTTTTAATCCCAGCAATAAAATTATTATAAATATGCCATATAACAGGTTCCTGTTCTTGGTAAACACTTCATACTACCAAACTGGAGGTCATTCTGACAATTGCAGTAATTTTAATAAGTCACAGCTCCATTACAAATGTCATTTAGAATGTCTCTTTTATTTATTTGACATAACATTGCTGCATAATACGAATATGTAATTAGAGTGAGGCCAGCCAATAAAATGCGCTCCAGGTGTTATTACACATGTGTCACAACACATTTATGAAATAGGTTAAAACACAACATAACAAGGATTTCATGTGATAAACATGTTTTACAATTGATTAATACTTAATTATTTTATTTAAATTAGTTACACTAGCGTCTATAACAGGAACTTCTTCGTTCTACGTTTGGTGTCGTATTATCATTTCACAATTTCACAATATGATGTTGTGATTGGTCTCTATATATCATTTACTGTGGATGAAGTGAAAACCCACATTTGGATATCTGAGACACAGTCACTTTAAATTATTTAAATTTATTATTATTTCCTCTCATTGGTTACAATCACGACATCAACTGTAACTCTTGTTGTTTCAGTACTCGGCTCAAGGATCGACAGGGTGTATACCATGCCCAGCGGGACACGTGTGTAATGCTGGCACAGCCACAGCCTGCAGTGTAAGTATGCCCCCAACAATGCGTCAACACTACGAAATTCTTTGATGATTCATTGTTGCCTTGCCTGATAACCTCAATATCATACGACACTAGCCTGGTATTTGCTATCACCACGGAATTCCTCGACGATTCATAACTGTCTTCTTGCCTGATAACCTCGATAGCATATGACACTAGCCTGGTATTTGCTATCACCACGGAATTCCTCGACGATTCATAACTGTCTTCTTGCCTGATAACCTCGATAGCATACGACACTAGCCTGGTATTTGCTATCACCACGGAATTCCTCGACGATTCATAACTGTCTTCTTGCCTGATAACCTCGATAGCATATGATACTAGCCTGGAATTTTCTATCGCCACGGAATTCCTCGACGAATCATAACCTTGCCTGATAACCTTGATATATCAGAAAGACATTCGCCTGATATTTTCTATATACCACTTGAATTACTGTTGCAGGCTGGACAGTATTCAAATAACTTCACCTGCGACTCCTGTCTGGCGGGCTACTCCTGTGCCGACCCCAGCCTGGGTCTCGTCGAATGTCCTGACGGCAGCCACCAAACCCAGACGGGTCAGACATCCTGCGACCAATGTCCAGCCGGTCAGGAGTGTCCGTCTAAGTCTGGCGCCGCCGTCGATTGCATTGCTGGATACTTTAGTCCACTAGGCAGTAGCATTTGTGATGTAAGTAAACATTTAGGAAGTTATGTATTATGTATATTACAGTGGAACCTTTCTCCTCCACACATCCACAAGGAAGAAGTGCTTATGGCATACCCTCGGCGTCGCAGGCGTCCGTCCGTCCAGTCCGTCCGTCTTCAAAAATTATAATGGCCTATATTTGTTGTTTCCTTACTTGGATTTGCTTCATATTTCACACACGCATTGCTCCAAGGGTCCTCTACTGCGCTGTGGCAAATCCACGTCTGTGCCGCCCCTTCTAAGCCCCGGCTCAAGGTCACATACTTTATGCATCTCAAAACCTTAACGCTCGGACGCTCGGGTAAATGGCCTATATTTTCTGTTTCCTTGCTTGGATTTGCTTCATATTTCACACACGCATTGCTCCAAGGGTCCTCTACTGCGCTGTGGCAAATTCATGTCCGTGCCAGCCCCTTCTAAGCCCAGGGTCAAGGTCACATACTTTGTGCATCTCAAAACCTTAAATGGCCTATATTTTCTGTTTCCTTGCTTGGATTTGCTTCATATTTCACACACACATTGCTCCAAGGGTCCTCTACCTCTACTAAGCCCAGGGTCAAGGTCAAATACTTTGTACGCTCGAAACCTTAACAAGCTCTGGTAAATGGCTCATAAATTTTGTTTCCCTTATCCAGCACGTTGTGTTTTCAAATGTGCTCTCGCTTCGTTGTCCTCTGACAACTCTTGTTCAATAACTCATGAATCGCTTCACCGATTTTGATAATATTTGGCCACAATATGTGTCTAGGGATGCTGCTTTGTTTTGCATCCTACCGCCCAAGGTCAAGGTCACTGAGGACTTATGTTCACCTGGTTTGTAAGGCAAAAATGTTAAAGTTGTTTTTCTTTTCTTCGATAACTCATCGACCCCTTCACTGATTTTGATAATATTTGGCCTCAATGTGTGTCTAGGGATGCTGCTTTGTTTTGCATACAACCCATGTCCGACCGCCCAAGGTCAAGGTCACTGAGTACTTGTGTTCACCTTGTTTATAAGGCAACAATGTTAAAAAAAAAAATTGATAACTCATCAGCCGCTTCACCAATTTTGATAATATTTGGCCACAATGTGTGTCTTGGGATGCTGCTTTGTTTTGCATACAGTGCATTCTCCGTTTTTGTTCCACCGTAGACAACACTTGCAAACTCAACGCGAACGCAACGCGAACGCAACGCGAACGCAACGCGAACGCAACACGAACGCAACGCGAACGCGAACACAACGCGAACGCAACGAACGCAACGAACGCAACGGTTTGCTGTAGCGTTGTATACGTTGTTTAAACGTATA
The DNA here is from genome assembly GCA_029237695.1 of Conchocele bisecta. Taxonomy (NCBI): domain Eukaryota; kingdom Metazoa; phylum Mollusca; class Bivalvia; order Lucinida; family Thyasiridae; genus Conchocele; species Conchocele bisecta. The sequence goes on from CM055276.1 coordinate 20,409,751, forward strand.
ATACGGTTCGTACACGTGTAATACACATTGTCAAACGTTTAGTTTAAAAGCGTTGTATACGTTGTTTAAACGTATAGTACGGTTCGTACACGTGTAATACACATTGTTAAACCGCTTAGTTGTTTGAACGTATTATACGGTTCGTACACGTGTAATACACATTGTCAAACCGTTTAGTTTTACAGCGTGTAATACGTTTAGCTTCAAGGCGTATAACACGCTTTGACGTATACATATGTAGCGAGGTGAAAGAGTTGAAACGTGTACAATGCTTTACCTGGAAGCGTGTACCTATATTAAAGCGTTGAAACGTGTACAACGGTTACACGTTTTAACGCGAATACCTGTTCGGCCTCGATCGCTTCGAGGCGTCCTTGTTTCGTCTCTTTTAAAATATCGCGAATACATACCCTCAGATCGAGTTCAAAGTACATCAACTGTGTGATTTAGCACTTCAATTGATCCCTAATCCCTGATGCCTAATGAGTCACGCTTTTAACACGACAGATGTACCTTGTCGTTTATCAAAATGTTTGCGAATTGTAGATCACGTGAGCCGGCTCATCAGGATCTGCGGCATTCCTATGTACATTTTATATACACAAAAATGACCCCTAATACAGCGTAATTTAACAGTTCCTAACTTAATATGGAATAGCCCGGGCCGATAGTCCGTGTCAGTTACTTGGGGTTAAATATTACGAGCACAGATAAACACAGTGCATGGTTTCTTTATTTTATTTTAACATCATCAGAAATGGCGAGTCTAGGAACTCTCGTATCTTTACGCTGAAGCCAGTCTATTTCAGTCACTAATCCTCTATACACCTGTCCCACGCGTGTGTTAAGATTAATCGATATTTGGAGAAACTGAATACACAGCGAGCTGCACACTGGTTTAACACGGATATGGCCCGCGGATATGTGTCATAAATTACTTGGTGGTCAAAACCGGTAAATTTACAAGGTTTATAGCGAAATAGCAACCGACTGGCAATTTTTCTCGGACCGATTTTTAAGACTAGTTTTCAAATCTCAATCGGTCTGAGAGTTAAAAAATCGGTCCAGAACCAGAAAACTGAAACTTTTAGAAGCCTTGCAGTGAGTAGCATATATGGCCCAAAATCCGCACCTTTGGGTTAGGGTTAGGGTTACTATATAGTGGTTACAAATGGACATCTATGTGCACAGGTGCGGATTTTGGGACCAATCTAAAGTATATATACACACACGAAGAACGATCTGATCATGCGCATTCTACGCGATACACGGTTGGCATACCAAAACGTGTAATGCGTTAAAACCCGTGGAAACGTGTTGTACGTATAACACGGTTTCATATGTACGGTACTGTGTACATGTAGAAGCGTGTAACCGTTCGTCAAAGAAAGCGTTAACTCGTTTAAACGGTTTACCTTAGCGTTGTATACGTTTACAATCGTTGTATACGTTTACAACCGTTGTACACGGATTACACGCTTTTGAAACTCAATGCGTTGTTTACAACCGTTGTATACGTTTACAACCGTTGTACACGGATTACACGCTTTTGAAACTCAATGCGTTGTTTACAAACCGTTGTATACGTTTACAACGCGTTGTACACGGATTACACGCTTTTGAAACTCAATGCGTTGTTTACAACCGTTGTATACGTTTACAACCGTTGTACACGGATTACACGCTTTTGAAACTCAATGCGTTGAACACGGTTTGTTCGACTTTCGCGCATGCGCAATAGTGGGGAAACGCAACGCATGGCCGAAAACGTATTACACGTAGACGACACACGGTTTGAAACGCAACTAACGGAAACTCCACGGATACGCAACGCACAACACTTTGTACATGTATAAACCCGGAACATTTTGACAGAAACAACTGTATGACACACGTCCGACCGCCCAAGGTCAAGGTCACTGAGGACTTGTGTTCACCTGGTTTGTAAAGCAACAATGCTAAAGTGTTTTTATTTTTAGCTCACCTGAGCGAAGCTCATGTGAGCTATTGTTACCGCAATGTGTCCGTCCGTCCGTCCGTCGTCCGTGAACATTTTCAAACGTCTTCTCCTCGGTAACCATTAGGCCTATAGTCACCAAACTTCATGGTCATGGTCCTAAGGTAGGGGGATTACAGAATTGTTAAAATGACGTCATTACTTAATCCAAGATGGCTGCCGTCTAAAAATAGCACAAATTCTTCAAAAATCTTCTTCTCAAGAACCGCCAACCGGATTTCGACAAAACTTGGTAGGAATGATCGATATACAATGTTCTTTCAAAGTTGTTAAAATGGTGACCCCAGGGTCAAAACTGGGCGTAGCCCGTGGGGTCAAATTGGGGTCAAATTTTTTATTTTTGACCGAATATGGTCAAGTCATATATCAAATTGAAGATATCAATGAGGCGATCACTCTGATGCATTTTTTTGTCGAAATCGGATGGTTATGTCATCCAAGATGGCCACCGAAAGGTCAAAAAGTCGTTCTTTTGTTAGAGATTTCAAAATTCTTCTTCACATGAACCGCTTGGCCCATGGTAGCCAAACTTAAAAGTTATGGTCCATGGGTGAAGCCTTTTCAGATTTGTTAAAATGGAGGTTATTGCTAATCCAAGATGGTCGCCGTCTAAAAATAGACTAATTATTAAAAAATCTTCTTCTCATGAACCGCTAGCCGGATTTCGACGAAACTTGGTAGGAATGATTAATGTACAATGCTCTTTCAAAGTTAATGGTCATGTTATATATTAAATCGAAGGTATCAATGAGGCGATCACTCTGGTGAATTTTTTGTCGAAATCGGATGATTATGTCATCCAAGATGGCCGCCGAAAGGTCAAAAGGTTGTTCTTTTATTAGAGATTTCAAAATTCTTCTTCACATGAACCGCTTGGCCCATGGTAGCAAAACTTCACAGTTATGGTCCATGGGTGAAGCCTTTTCAGATTTGTGAAAATGGAGGTCATCGCTAATCCAAGGTGGCCGCTGTCTAAAAATAGCATAAATTATTAAAAAATCTTCTTCTCATGAACCGCTAGCCGGATTTCGACGAAACTTGGTAGGAATGATTAATGTACAATGCTCTTTCAAAGTTGTTAAAATGGTGACCCCGGGGTCAAAAATGGGCGTGGCCCGGGGGGTCAAATTGGGGTCAAATTTTATATTTGACCAAATATGCTCATATCATATAGCAAATTGAAGGTATAGATGAGGCGATTGCTCTGGTGCAATATTTGTCGGATCGGATGATTATGTCATCCATGATGGCCGCCAAAAGGTCCATTTATTCAAGATTTTTAACGCCTTTTTCTCAGGAACAACATGGCAGATGCTGGCCAAACTTCATAGTAAGTTAAGATCCTTGGGTGAAGCATTTTCAGATTTGGTAAAATGAGAGTCATCGCTTAATCCAAGATGACCGCCGTCTAAAAATAGCACAATTTTTTTAAAACACATGAACTCAATGTCACATTCTCCTCTGGCGTTCATGGAGTCAGGTGAGCGAATTAGGGCCATCATGGCCCTCTTGTTTTGATAACTCATCAACCGCTTCACCGATTTTGATAATATTTGGCCAAAATGTGTGTCTAGGGATGCTGCTTTGTTTTGCATATAACACACGTCCGACCGCCCAAGGTCAAGGTCAAGGTCACTAGGCAAAAATGTTAAAAAAAAAAATGTTTTCAATAACTCTTCACTGATGTTGATAACATTTGGCCACAATGTGTGTCTAGGGATGCTGCCAAGGTTAAGGTCACTGAGTTAGTTTTGTTATTAAGGCTGCCAGCGAGGGGATTAGCTTCGTTTAGCAATGCCAGTTCTTGTTTTCAATTGTGTGAGTCTGGTTACTATAGCGGGACTGGCACAAATTAAGGCTAAGCCTACCCAACTTGAAACTACAGGGTAACACACATTCTATTAATTGTGATCCTATCTCCCGTTTATTTTCAGTTGTTTGTGTCTGACTACTATAGTGGGACAGCCACATATTAAAGGTACATGCCCACTTAGTAGGCACAAAATGTTCTTTATATCAGAGACATCATCTGAGACATTTTCTGTCGAAATAAATTTTCATTCACCATTACTCCACGACAGTAATCCACATATTGATTGGCATTATTATACATTTTATATGAGACGTAAATTTCCACACTGATATCAGGGGTGATAACTGTGTGTCTGTAAAATGTTAACGGACATTACTATTTATTATCTGTATTTACTTTTTGATGTACTATGGTCCTAATTTACAATCTTTAAAAAATATTATTTTACACATTTAATTTAATTAGTATAAATAATAAAAATAGCATGTCTCATTTGCATATGAAAATAGCCTGATACCACCGCGAGTCACTGTCAGTAAAATAAATATTATTTAATGACTATATCTGTATAGCGGGCACTCTTAATTTTGAGAACTGGTGGAAAAGTGACACAATTATACACTTATTGAATTCTTATAAAGAACATTTTTGTGCCTACTGAGTGGGCATGTATCTTTAACACTAATCTCAAATTTATCGTCACTTGTGTGAATCTGGCTGCTATAGTGGGACAGCCACAAATTAACACTAATCTCACATTTATTTTCAGCTGTGTGAATCTGGCTACTATAGCACGACAGCCACAAATTAACGCTAATCTCACATCTATTTTCAGCTGTGTGAATCTGGCTACTATAGGAGGACAGCCACAAAATAATGCTAATCTCACATTTATTTTCAGCTGTGTGAATCTGGCTACTATAGCGGGGCAGTTGCGGGCGATTGTGCACTATGCCCTGCCGGCAAATACTGCTACAATGGCAGCCTGTATATCTCGCCCATGGATTGCCTACCTGGCTACTACAGCTATTCTGGCGAAACTGTCTGTTCTCTCTGTACACAAGGTGAGACGATGCTAGTGTTGCATATTTATTTCCCAACTCCGAATATAAGACACGCCATGTGATTTTTTTCATTACATCTGTGTAATTTCATTAAATACGTTTACAAAATTTACAATATTTTTCACAGATAAAGTCAAAAATTGACGTATGTACTCTGAAATTTTGTCAACTTTTGTTGCCATTTACGGAAAATGTTGTTAATTTTGTAAACTTATTTCGTGAAATAACGCAGATTTCTGGTACAAAATCACATGGCGTGTCTTATATTAGCTAATGTTACATTGTTTTGACTAATTAATATGTCTGGGAAATAGTTTCACCTAGCTGCCTGGCCAGTAGTTCCACGTGCATGTGGAATATTCAAAACTATTTTCACCCCTAAAAATCATGAGGTCCTGATATTTGTAAAATAATTCAATATAGGAATGGCCTTTTGGTGGAATTTATCGGGGTATAAACTTGGAAAAGTCGCGGGAATACTGGACGAAGGCCGGAAGGCCTCCAGTATTCCCGCGACTTTTCCAAGTTTATATCCCCGATAAATTCCACAAAAAGGCCATTCATTCCTTATAATTCAAGCATTTGAAATTAAGTCATCAAGAAAATGTGTTTATTTTTCGTTTTCTTAAGAATTATTTTAACTGCGCCTCACAGTTACGGAAAGTAGTTTGTCGTGGGAGTTTACTGGGATATAAATTTTGGACAGAGACTTACTATGGGCCAATCAAATGTTAGGGAATTGTGTAAATATTTTTGTGCTGGAATTATTGCAATTTATATCTGTCAGTCAATGCGCCCACGCCAGATTCATGTTCATTGTATAGGGGATAGTCAAAACATATTGCATCTCGGTGATGTGGACGACCCGATGCACTATTGCCCTCAGCCAAAGTGCCTCAGGTCTTCCACAGCATCTCGGTGCAATAGTTTTGACTTCCTTGAATGGCCAAGAAATAAATGTATATTATTATACCTCTCATCAAATCCCCTGTTTAAACGTGACTGCCGTTGGTTGACATCGCTCACAGCTGTGCTCAAACGTACAGCGCGTGCTGTTTGACCATGGTTGTAGACAATATTCATTGCCAAGTCAACACCTGCATAATGCATGTGTCTCGTGACGTTACTAAAATGCGTAATTGATGCGTATGATCGGGCACCTGTATCATGCGATAGGTACTGCAGCGCCGGAATATGTATGTGTAAATCAACTGTTTGAATGGAACAGGTTATCAAAGAGTACTACATATATGCTCAAATTACACATATTGCCGACTGAAATGTAATTATCACATTTGACCATGTCCAGCCATGGGTAAGCATTTGCCGTTGGCTCGGGAACTTTTTGAACACGCGGCCTACAGCCTTGGGGTTCAAACACTTCCCTCATGCCATGGCAATCATTTACCCACGGCTGGACATTTTCAAACATTATAATGACTAATTGTGAGTTGAACCATCTTTGTTTATTACAGGACTGTACAGTACGTCTGGATCTGAATCCTGCGACCTGTGCCAGGCCGGCTATGAATGTTCTGACCCAACCAATCCTACAGCTTGTGCAGCAGGCTATTACAGTGTTGATGGAGCGGTGAGTTACAGTGACCCACTTACAACACACTAATCCACTTACAACACAGTGATATACTTACAACACAGTGATACACTGCCAACACACAGTGATACACTTACAACACAGTGATACACTGCCAACACACAGTGATACACTTACAACACAGTGATACACTTACAACACAGTGATACACTTACAACACAGTGATACACTTACAACACAGTAATACACTTATAACACAGTGATACACTTATAACACAGTGATACACTTACAACACAGTCATACACGTACAAGACAGTAATACACTTATAACACAGTCATACACTGACAACACTGTGATACTCTTACAACACAGTCATACACTTACACCACAGTGACCCACTTACAACATATTGACCCACTTACAACACAGTGACCACACTTACAACACAGTGACCCCACTTATAACACAGTGAACCCATTGATAAACTTACAACACAGTGATATACTTACAACACAATGATACACGTACAACACAGTGATACACTTACATCACAGTGATGCACTTACAACACAGTAACCCACTTACAACACAGTGACCCCACTTACAACACAGTGAACCCAGTGATACACTTACAACACAGTGACCCCACTTACAATACAGTGAACCCAGTGATACACTTACAACACAGTGATACACTTACAACACAATGATACACTTACAACACAGTGATACTCTTACAGCACAGTGATGCACTTACAACACAGTAAGCCACTTACAACACAGTGACCCCACTTACAACACAGTGAACCCAGTGATACACTTACAACATAATGATACACTTACAACACAGTAACCCACTTACAACACAGTGACCCCACTTACAACACAATGAACCCAGTGATACTTTTACAACACAGTGATACACTTACAGCACAGTGATGCACTTACAACACAGTGATACATTTACAACACAGTAACCCACTTTCAACACAGTTACCCACTTGCAAAACTGTGATACATTTATAACACAGTGATAGACTTACAACACAGTGATACATTTAAAACACAGTAACCCACTTTCAACACAGTGACCCATTTACAAAACTGTGATACACTTATAACACAGTGATACACGTTACAACACAATGATACACTTACAACACTTCAGTGTTTATGCATAGCCGGGAGGCATATATAGAGAATACCAGGCTAGTGTCTTCTGATATCAAGTTTATAAGGTAAGGCTAGGAAATGCGTAGGAATTCCTACCATTTCCGAGCCGAGCCTGATATGATAAACTTGATATAAAAAAACAGTAGCCTGGTATTATATTTATCACGTAACCTTTTATGCTCGAAAATGACCACATGTCATTATCTATGGACAGAACATGGACTTGTTTACGTTGCGACATTACACTGACGTCATTTGGTAACGTCACATGATGTCATCCGACCAATGGAACATCAGTTTTCACTTTGTTGTAACCCGGATGTTTGTATCAGGTCAATGCCTGATAATTTATATGTTGTCAGTCAGTACGTATTCAGTCAATACTGGGCAGGTTATCTGATAAAGTGTTTGGACTGTGTGTCCGTCCGTGTGTGTATGGGTCTGGTTAAGAAGTTTGCCAGAGTTTCTTCAATTTTCCATAGTGGGCATTTGTGTGCCAACGCTCCCTATTTTCTTGTTAGTTGTTTATTTCCATACAGTCATGTTTAAACACTAATCAATGTTATTAGGTAAACATATTTATCACATGAAAACCTTGTTATGACGTGATGTAGCCCATTTTATAAATGTGTTTTATCACAGACGTGTAATAACACTTTGGGCGAATTTGATTGGCTAGACGCATCACCCTAATTACATATTCATATTATGCACTGCCGTTATGCCAAACGACCAAAGTGAAGACGTTCAAATGACGTTGCTAGTGGCACAACTAAGTAATGTTGTTTTTTACGTTGTTGACGTCATCATGTTTTAAACGTCATAAGAAGCGTTCCTGACTAAGCAAAATTACTGCAATTGTTGCAGGGGGGGGGTCTGTAATTACAAGTCGGCATAGCCGACCTCCGCGATCGCGAAATCGTAAAGTTGGGGGGTCCGGGGGTCCTCCCCCATGAAAGTTTTAGATGCCAGATCGCCGCAGATGCGATTTCCTGACACCTAGGCCACAAAAAAAGTCATCCAACTATTCGAGTATTGTAGATTTTCGTCTTTTTTTTTGTTTTTTGTCGAGAGCAGGGGGGGTTCCGGACCCCCTGGACCCACCCCCCTGTATCCGCGCCTGTGTTGGCATGTGCTCCTGTATAGTAATATGAAGTGCTTACAAAGAGCGTGAACTGATAATATTACAGATTTATAACCTGTTTATTGCTAGTATTAAACTACTTTTCTCTGTGAAACTAGTCAAAGGCGTCTTCTCACAGAAACATATCCGATATCTCCAAGTTTTCTGCTATTTGTAGTGGGAAGGCAGTGTGATAAACAGAATTTCAAACTTGTTTCCATTCGATATGAGATTTATAAAATTAGTCAAAGGCTCATTGCATAAATTGTGCATAACTCATTTCATAAATCTCATATCAAATGGAAACTCGTTTGAGATCTTCTATGTATAAGAATACCATAAATCTACCATTGTTCATTTTATTATGTTTAATAAATAAAGCATGTAAACCGGAAATTAACAAGTTGTTGTGCATAACGGACTTGATTATATATACACACAGCATTTATCAATCGGAGGGTGAATGTGAGTCTGTCTATATACTCAGGCAACGTTTCACACATGCAGGTAAACAGGTCCAGTCTTTGATCCGGTAAATTGGCGCCTCGAATTCGCACTTTGAGCGCAAACTGACACTTTGACTTAGCGAGAGTGAAATACCACACATTTCTGTTTTCAGGACCTAACAATTAGTTCGAATTGGTGAAAATTTGACGCAACGAAATTCAACGTAACAGTAGCCAGTTACATTGAAAATAATAGGATTTGAAAAGGGACTATATAGGACACGATTTCGACGTAATGAGGGAATTTGACGTAACTGACTTTGAGTAAACGGGTTGAATTTCTTGGCCAGTCTCGGAAGTCCTAGACATTTCCTAGCCTTGTCTGATGAACTAATACTACACAAGCACGGTATTCTCTACGTACTTACAGGGACGTCGAAACAGGTCTGGCAGGTCCGGCCACTGCCGGATCAATAATTTTAACATATTTGTAATTCATATATAAAAATAACGGAATGTAAATATTTTTCTGCAATTTTCTCATTTCTTATCAAAAGTGTATGTTGTTACCACTCAGTTGAACCGTCTCGGCGAGATGGTTCAACTAAGTGGTAATAACATGCACTTTGGGTGGAGTAGCGGGGGCACCCAGTAGATTTGCCAGACCAATATTATGATGCTTCCAGCGCCGCTGATTTACAATAAATAAAAAGTGTCCAATTTTAGCCAGGTTTTTGAAAATAAATTCCGACTATTGTATTGGCGAAAGGCGGGCGGCGAAATGCAGGCGGTGGCCACAATGTTAAGTTTTCATGTTTTGTTCATTTCTCTGTTATTGTACCACCTAGAACCACCATACTTGCACAACTGCATAACCAATTGGTGACCTTGACCTAATTTTTCAGTGTTTAGGTCCATTTCTCTGTTACTGTACCACCTAGGACCACTATACTTGGGCAACTTCATACCTTTACGAGTGCCCACCACATACCACTATCCAACATGTGACCTTTCTTCACCTTGATCTATGTTTTCTGCATAATCGACTTAATTAGCCATTTTCAAGGTTAAATTGGACAACACTCTTCACACAATGTTAAATTGGACAACATTCAGCACACAGCACAAATGTTCACTCGTTTCTTGTACTAATATATGTATGCCAGCCAGCAACTACATGTAGGTTTTCTCATACACTGGCTTCTCTTGCCATCTTAGATCACTTTCAGTCCTGGTCAGAATAACATTAATAGCCAATTATCTGTTATCCAAGTTTCTATGCCTTGAATAAAACCCTTCGTGGCTTGCCTCCTTTCCTGTCTTTCAGTAACCTGGTGTATCCTCAGAATGCAATCGGTTCAATTAAACCCGGGGGTGGGGGCATGGGGACATCGGTGAACAGGATACAGAAAACAAAATTTGCAAATTACAGTTAGCCATTTCACCCCTAAATATGCAACATTGGCTTTTCCATGTTTATTAAGGACAGTATTCCGTTACTGAGAAATTGCAGATTATTTTGGAATTGAACAATACTGACAAAATATTAATACTGCAGAACCTGATGAGACGGCTCGTTACGAGCCGGCTCATCTGGATCTACACTATATGCAATTGTTAGCTGTATTGCCTATAAGGTTCAAGTGAAAGGGTTAACAAAAATAAACATTGCCAATAACAGGCTAACAGTTGCAACACATGCCCCACACCCCCATCGCTTATTTAAGCATTTCCATTTCAGACCCTGAGCTGTAGTATATGCCCCGCTGGTAAATACTGCAGCAGCACAGATGCCCTGCCAGTTGTGTGTGAGCTGGGAAAGTATTCCAATGATAATGCCACCAGCTGTGCCCCGTGCCCGACTGGTCAGTCATGTCTGGACACTTGCCAATCACCCATGAATTGTGACTCAGGCTACTATAGTCCAGCAGTAAGAATAATTGAATATTATGTAATTGTGTGTACACCGTAATTATTCTAATAAATGTTCCTGGGGCTATGCAATTTTCTAAATTAGTTTCGGCATTATAATTGCATAGAAACACAGAAATTTGATTTTTTATGACATTTGTGTGAACAATATAAGAATAAAAGGGAGAGGGTGGGGCGGGGGCTGCTATTAGAATAAATATGGTACATGTCTAATTATATATATGCCTCCTGCTTCACTGGTTGCATGCTAGCGGTGAAAGTCTACTGAGTGGGCATGTACCTTTAAAGGGATAATTTTGCAATTTTCAGCCTTTGTGTTGAATGATAAACACAAATCTGTCATTAATTATTATAATGTAAAAAAAATGTATAATATTAACTACACATCTGAAATATTAATAGCAAAACTGTGATGACTGATGATGTCATTAACCCTTAGACCGCGCTATCTTAATTTTTTTGTCGTTTGCTGTTTATTTTCTATTTTCCAGTTTTATAATCAAAAACATGCTTTGACAGCACTTTAGAATAATTTACAACATGGTTTGACAGCACTTTAGAATCATTTCCATTGGACTGGTTCTGAAGTGCTGTCAAACCATGTTCTTATTGAGAAATAAGTCAAGATAAAAAAAGCAACAGCAGACGACTATTGCTGTGAGTAGCGGCCTAAAGGTTAAAACAGTTGTTAGTGCAAACCAAGCTCATGTAACACATGGTGCTGATCTCGGGGAATTTGTACATTCATCTAGGCCTACCTAAGCCTATTTTCAACTTAAAACAATTTATATAGCAGCCTATGCTCAATAAATGTAAATCCATCAATTTAAATTTCCAGACGATCCTAAACTTGCACTTCCGAACATTTTAGTTTAGTGAAACGGCCCCCAGATCGGTCATAAATGCCCATTTCTCCAGCGACAGTCATAGATCAGTAGCTAGATAGGCCGCACATGTTGGAAGTCCCATTTCTCTAGTCACAGCCACAGAACAGTAACTACGCTCATCAGAAATGTCATACAGGGTTCCAGATAAGGAATTAGTAATTGAGTATTTTTACTCCATCATATCTGAAGCAATTAGGTATTTCAATATTTTAATTGGGTAAAATAAAATCACACTACTGTTTACACATCAACAGACAGCAATTATTGAATAGTTTGCTTCAAAATGAAAACATGTCTTGGCATTTCAAGGAGACAATTCTAATGAAATACCAAGATGTGTTTTCATGGAAAATAAGAAAAATATGCTATATTTGTGGTCTGGTTATTGTTTTCTGTAGCATGATACCACAAATTTGTTATTGCTTTTTGATACTCACTACTTCTGATTTCAATTGGGATTTTGGCAATTTTAATTGGGTATTTACGCAAATACGCAGCTTATCTGGAGCTCTGGTCATAAGCCCCATTTCTCCCTTGTAATATTTCTGTTTTCTTATCTGCATTGTTATTTTCCATATCAGGGTGTCGCCACATGTAGCGCCTGCCCTAATGGATTTGAGTGTACCACTGATCAGAACAATCCAACTCAGTGTGACGTTGGCGCCTACAGCTTGTCTGCCGAAATGACATGCACAGATTGTCCGGTCGGCAGCATGTGTCCGTACGTGTACAATGCACCAATTCCTTGCACTGTTGGACAACACACAAATGGCAGCACAAAGGCGACGTTGTGCCTCGATTGCACGGGTGGCTATTTCTGTCAGGAACCTACGTAAGTCTGGACATATGAGACGCACCTTGTGATTTTTTACCTATGAACATGTTCGGTATCTCATGAAAAATATTTACAAAATTTACGATATTTTTAACTAAAGGTTCAAGTGAGCTATTGTTACCGCTTTTCGTCCATCGTCGTCCGTCCACAATTCACACATGTTACATAGGTAGGGGGATTGCAAATTTGTTAAAATGGAGGTCATCACCAATTCAAGATGGCCGCCGTCTAAAATTATCACAAATTCTTAAAAAATCTTCTTCTCATGAACCGCCAGATGGATTTCGACGAAACTTGGCAAGAATGATCAATGTACAATGATCTTTCAAATTTGTTAAAATCGTGACCCCGGGGTCAAAAATGGTCGTGGCCTGGCGGGTCAAATTTCATATTTGACCGAATATGATCAAATCATATATCAACTACGAAACCTGGCAGAAACTGGTCATATACCAAATCGAAAGCTATTGACGAGACGATCGTTGTGGTGTGTTTCTTGTCAAAATCGGATGATTACGTCATCCAAGATTGCTTCCGAATTGTCATAAGGTCATCCTTTAATTACATATTTCAAACGGTTTGTCACATTGACACTATGGGCTTATTTTGATGTTTATTTAGTGACAACTTTACGTATTTGCTTGATTTTTATGACATTGCACAGGTGAGTGATATAGGGCCATCATGGCCCTCTTGTTGGTAAATGACGTTGAAAGAAGACAAAATTTTCATAGTATATGCTGTGCAAATATTGTCATCTTTCAAAATCATTGACAGAAAATAGCATAGTTTCTGTAAATATATTATCATTCTTCGATACAAAATCAGTCGCCGATTTCACCAACATTGCAAAGTATACTTTCTAGCAAAGTATACTTTGAGGGAGAAATTTTCAATTGTAGGATGAATTTATTATTTTTTAGTATACTGAATTTATTACATTATCACAGTCATTTTGGCTGTGATAATGTAATAAATTCAGTATAATAATTCTGCATACTTTTAATCATCAAATATATGCAGTCGTTAGTTCTATATGACATAATTAATTTTGGGGAAAATAAAGGTTTACTCCCTCAAAGTATACTTTGCTAGAAAAGTAAACTTTGCAATGTTGGTGAAATAGGTACAGATGGCGATTCTCATATGGCTGGAAATTTGTATGATGTCGTCTGCTGTTGCTTTTACATCTTGCCTTAATTCTCAATAAAAACATGTTTTGACAGCACTTCAGAATCATTTCCAATGATTCTGAAGTGCTGTCAAAGCATGTTGTAAATTATTCAAAAGTGCTGTCAAAGCATGTTTTTGATGATAAAAATGGAAAATAAAAAGAAACAGCAGACGACAAAAAAATTAAGATAGCGGTCTAAGGGTTAACATAATTCTCAAAGATTTTGAGTGTAAACTTTACCAATACACGCCACACTAACCTAAATTTGCTTCTTACAATCGAACTTAATCACTTCCTGATTATCAATAAATAATAGACGCCGTCTTGAAATAATTTTAAACAATGTGACACGCAGTGATTTGGTTGGTTAATTGAGAGTGCCCTCGTAGCTGTAGTCATTATGTCCATTGTGCGATAGCAAGGGGGGGATTTTGTGTTGCTCTTGAGGCTCCGTACGTCCGTCTGTCCGTCCATGTACAGTTGCGTCGAAAAGTCAAAAAACTTATAAGAGTTTCTCCAGTTAGAGCCCAGTATGCCATGGGGGCAGACCCATGTTCTCTGAACATAATGTCTAGTTTCAGATTCATTCCTCTGACCCAAGATAATAACCAAGGTCTATTTCAATAAACATTGTACGATAAAAAGTTTGTACAAAGATTTTTATGAATTTACTTTTCACAAATGCTGCAATTTTGCACCTATATGTGCACCATATTCACTAAGGATTTGCTAACATCGGGTATCTGCTAATGTTATTGCTCCCTAGCCTTACAAAGCTTAGTGAAACGGGCCCTGTTTTTGCAGGCTGAATGAGACGTTGTGTGACTCCGGTTTCTACAGCCAGCCACGGTCCACGGCCTGTACAATCTGTCCGTCGGGCAGCTACTGTAGTCCTCCCAGTGACTACCCTGTGGCGTGCACCACAGGAGAATTTGCCCTCCCCGGCGTCTCCAGCTGTGCTGCCTGCCCAGTCGGCTTCTCCTGTACTCCCTCCGGTACAAAGACGGAGTGCGCTGCAGGTTCGTGTTGGCAAAGTTGAAAATTAGCTACCGTAAAACCCTAAATATTCGGACATCATTTGTTTTGAAAAACCCATTTTGATCAGAGGCTAACTGGTCACAAATCCCCATTTCTACAGTGACGGCCACAAATAACTACCATAGGGAGAAGATTTGTATAAGCTTGCTTTCAATCCAATCAAATTTACCTAGTGCTGTATATATTATTGTTGATGCCAGGCCCGTACGCAGAGGGGGTGCGACGGGTGCGTACGCATCCCCCTTAAACCTTTCAACACCACAAGCCTGTATAGTGGTATTGGAAAAAAGTGTAGATCCAGATGAGCCGGCTCATCAGGATCTGCACTTTTTGCAAGTAGTTTTTGAGAAAAAAAACATATCAAAATCCATTCCAGTTATTTAGGGGTGAGAGGTCTGTCCGTACGGGGCGCCAAGTGGGACATGGCTCAATTTTGTCAACAAAATTCATTTTTGTGCCACAAAATTCAATTCTGTGTCACAAAATTCACTTTTGTGCCACAAAATTCAATTCTGTGTCACAAAATTCAATTCTGTGCCACAGAATTCAATTCTGTGTCACAAAATTCAATTCGTGTCACACAAAATTCAATTCTGTCAATTCTGCACACGCATGTAAGAAGGACTACCATTGGTCAGAAACTGCACTGGAGAAATGGGTCACGTTCGCCGATCTACACATTCAATGTCGATGATTTATTTCTCATTCTGCCGATGATTCATTTCTCATTCTGCCATTTTGCTTCAACTATCTCCAAACAATCAAACGTTGACAAACCCATTCGTATTTAAACTCATTTGCGTTATAATTGTACACATAATTCATGTACATGTAGATCTCCCGCGAGTACTGACCTCATTTATAGTGTATCGCAAGGTACATCTGCCCCAGTTAAATCAATAATAGACGCGCTGTGGCCTGTGTTCTGACTGCTGTCTGTGTTTATAAACAGAATGTGTGTATTGGGCCATTTGAGGAAACCATTTGTAGTATTTGTGTAGATACCATGGATACTAAGATGGTGTATACTGTAAATAATGCATGTAGACACATATTTGCGAACACGTAACTTCGCAACTAGTAGACACAGATCCAATACCATTTGTTTCACAAGGTTAGATCTACTGTTAGAATACGACGTCATCTAATGTCATTTTCGAGCATAAAACGTTACCTGATAAATAGAATACCAGGCTAGTGTATTTTAATATCAAGTGTATCAGGCTCGGCTCGGAAACGGTAGGAATTCCTCGGCAAGCCTCGGAATTCCTACGCGTTTCCTAGCCTTGCCTGATAAACTTGATATCCAAATACACTAGCCTGGTATTCTCTATATATGGGCATGCTCTCAGGTCTAGCTATGTCCCGGCTACTTTATGTTTGACCCTGTTTACATAATTGAGGGAAAATTCTGAATATTTTTCTTATTTCTCCTTCAAAGTATATATGCTTATATGGTGTGACCACTCATTTGTAATCATAATATAACCAAAATAACTTTCCATAAAGAAGTATAATATTGATATATTGGGTTATATTTTCGCATTGAAATATTTAAACCTGCAAGTGTACTCCACCATCTAGTAAAATGGACTAAGACCGATCTCAACCAATCAACGTACAGATGACATAGACTATCCTACGCAAACTAATTTTTGTGGACAAAAATGAATTCTGTCCCACAAAACTGAATTTTCTTCACAAAACTCAATTCTGTCTTACAAAATTGAATCCTTTATAACAAAAATGAATTTTGTATACGAAACGTATGCAGAATTGAATTTTGTGTCACAGAATTGAATTTTGTGACACAGAATTGACAGAATTGAATTTTGTGACACAGAATTGAATTTTGTGATTTTTAGTGTTACAAAACTCAATTTTGTACACATAATTAACCTGTCCTGCATGGCGCCCCGTAGTCCGTGGATGTGCAAAAAACTTTGTTGGCCCTTCGCACTGTCAATAATGCACCCCCCTAAATTAATTCCTGCGTACGGGCCTGGATGCCATACTTGTAGATGATATACAAAATATTTTTACACTACAACAACAACCCGAAATGTTTGGACACCATTTGTTTTGGGAAAAACCTACAAATAGGGGTTTTCCAAAACAAATAAACTGGGTATGGTGTTCGAGCCAATTCCCACCCTTAAATATAATATAGAATATAATATGGAATATAAATTGTATCCAAATACAATGTTATTGTGATAAACAGTACAACCATACTAATTCTAAACCATGGGACACTCTTTGTTGTGGGAAACCATATATTTATAGTCCATGAGCTAGATATACCCCCCCGAGCATCCCCCCCCCAGATCCTCCGCGAGTGGTATCAATTTGTTCAGGAGACATATCTGATTGATATTAAACATGTTAATAATGAATAAGTTGGGATGAACTAGGAATGGCGGCCTAGGAACATGATAATAATGTTACTAATAAGATAGGGTGATTCAATTTCAAAATGGCCGCCATTTTTAGTTTTAGATTTTTATGCCCCTGCCACCGAATGGTGAGAGGGGCATATAGTGTTACCGGCGTTCGTACGTACGTAACGTACGTGCGTCCGTACGTACGTACGAAACCTTAACGCCCGGGTAAATGGCTTATAATTTCTGTTTCCTTGCTCGGATCTGCTTGACATTTCACACACGCATTGCTCCAATGGTCCTCTACCGCCCTGTGACAAATCCACATTCGTCCCGCCCCCGCTAAGCCCAGGGTCAAGGTCACAGACTTGGTGTGTTCGAAACCTTAACGCTGGGTAAATGCCTTATAATTTCTGTTTCCTTGCTCGGATCTGCTTCACATTTCGCACATGCATTGCTCCAATGGTCCTCTGCCACCCTGTGACAAATCCACATTCGTGCCGCCCCCGCTAAGCCCAGGGTCAAGGTCACAGACTTGGTGCGTTTGAAACATTAACGCTGGGTAAATGCCTTATAATTTCTGTTTGCTCGGATCTGTTTCACATTTCCAACACGCATTGCTCCAATGGTCCTCTGCCACCCTGTGACAAATGCACATTTGTGCCGCCCCCGCTAAGCCCAGAGTCAAGGTCACAGACTTGGTGCGTTCGAAACCTTAACGCTGGGTAAATGCCTTATAATTTCTGTTTCCTTGCTCGGATCTGCTTCACATTTCACACATGCATTGCTCCAATGGTCCTCTACCACCCTGTGACAAATCCACATTCGTTCCGCCCCCACTAAGCCCAGGGTCAAGGTCACAGACTTGGTGCGTTCGAAACCTTAATGCTGGGTAAATGCCTTATAATTTCTGTTTCCTTGCTCGGATCTGCTTCACATTTCACACACGCATTGCTCCAATGGTCCTCTGCCACCCTGTGACAAATCCACATTCAAATATGCCTTGTTTTCTTTGGCTGACAGCGGGGGCATTCGTGTGCCGACAGGCCACATTTCTAGTTTTAAAATATTTTGTAAGCGAAGCCGTTAAATGTCCATGTCCATTGAAACATCGTTGAGATAATTTGCAAACCATATTCTTAAGTCTATTAAATATGATTATATTGCATCAAACTATATCTCTTTGACCATAAATGATGCACAATTGACACGGAAAGATTGTCGTGTCACTCCCAAATATATGGATGTGACGTCAGACTACGTAACTCATTTTGGAAAGTGTTTGTAACATATTTTAACTCTCACTTGGCCTTCAAAGAACTGCAACTGTCATGAATATACAGTTGAGTCAAAGCTAACATATACTCGTCAGGGGCTGCTGCTCCATCAGATATCGCAGCAGATGTTATGAAAGCTGAGCGCGTAGGCACAGAAGCGAAGGAGTCATTTATCCACAAACGGTTAGAACAGAATTATCATTTCTTTGAACCTGTGAAAAGGATGAAATTGTGTTCTCTAGGTGATACAAGCAAACCTGTCCGTGTGATGAACACTAATAATGAAGTAGTTGAATATAAACACCAAGGAAGTAATGCGCTGCAACTGTTAGTGAAGTCCCAGAAGGGTAATCAGATTGAGCTTGAAGATGTAATGAAGTATTGCCTGACAGCTGTACCATACAGTATTGGAACAGCCGATGGATACACGACCATAACTCATGAAGCCAAGGTATTCCAGCACATAGCCAAAGAAATAAATGATGCACCAATCCCACCACCTGATTCCACACTCATTGAAGATGGTAATGCACTATTCTACTGTTTACGTGAACTACCTGGAAATTTCATGGACATCAGTTACAAAGTGTTTGACATTATTTCCAAGTCATCAGACATAATCTTCAGCGAAAGCTTTGGAGAGACTGAGGAGTGGCTGTGGTGACAAGCTCATAATTGGAGGGAAGTTAACTAAGAAACCAGCTGACTGGAAAACATTCTTAACTAAGAATGAAAATAAAAAGCAGTTTGTGCAAGTGATTCTTGGCGTCTGAAGTTCAATCGAATTCGCTCCACGCCTCCAAGCAAGGAAAGTGATAGCTGTGTCTGAGGGACATGCTTTATTGTTGCACACCGACGATGGTCAGACCACCATGCAGCCAGAGATCCCATCTCTGTTCTCGACGCAGGAAGAGACAGATACTAGAGTGATTCTCTACTGTAAGTATGCACAAGATCAGGGCTATGAGCATGCGAGAATACGTACACCCGACAGTGACATTTTCTTCATTCTCCTCCATCATGTACCGAGTTTCACTATCACCATCCAGTTTGACACTGGAACGGGCAACCACAAGAGAATCATAGACATCATGGAGCTGGTGGATGGTCTAACACAAGAGTACTGTACAGCACTGATGGGCCTGCATGTGTTTACCCACTGCGACACAACCAGTGCCTTCAAAGGTATTGGGAAGGTGAAACCAATCAAAGTGATGCAGCGGCTCCCAAAGTACCAACCTATTCTGGCAAAGCTTGGATGTGAGTGGACGATCAGTGATGAATTGGTATCTGGCTTGGAGGAGTTTACATGCGCTCTCTATGGTCGGCCAAGATTCAAGACCATCAATTATTTCCGGTTCGCTCTTATCAAGGAGAAGTGTGGCGGTAAGCTACAGCTTGGCCGTAACGTTGACCTTGCTTCACTACCTCCCTGTCATGGTGTGTTGGAACAGATATCCGCAGAGTAAACTACCAGGTTGCTGTATGGAGAAGGGCAGATATTGCTGTTGTAGACATTCCCTCACCAACTGATGGACATGGATGGACACTCGGCTCTGGTTACCTGGAACCTCTGTGGGTTGACGGTCCAAATCTCCCTTTAGTTCTTGTAGATGAAGTGGAAGGACTTGGCAGTGGTGATTCAGATGATGGGTATGGGGATGATGAATTAATCGTTTCAGTGGACAGTGAAGAAGATGATGATTATGATGACTAAACCGACCTGTGTTTGTGGACTTTATAGAGTTTTGTATGCATATATCCATAAAACTAACACATATGTATTATTAATCAGTGGACCTTACATAGTTTAGTATGTGCATATCCACATAACTAACATATTATATGTACTGTTAAGACATAATCATATATGAGACGCGCCACGACATAACGTACCTTTGGGTATTTGGAAATTTTGCCGTTAACTGATTTGAAAATTGAGCATAATTTTCGTAAAAAATGTAAAAATTTGACGAAAATTCCAGTGAATGCGGAATATAATTCCACATTTGCTCTGGAATTTGCATCAAATTCTGACTTCATTTGCAGAAATTATGTTTAATTTTCAAAACATTCACGGCAAAATTTCCAAATACCCGAAGTTACGTTATGTTGTGGCGTGTCTCATATTAGTTGTACTAATCTGCTATCAAAAAATGTATTTTGTAAGTCACATGAACATACTTTAGTCACATACTGATAGTAACAAGTTTCATGGACATGCAAACATTACATTTTCAAAATATACGAATAGCCATAAGAATATGTTTGAAATTATATTGTTTAATGGTGAATATTTGCCTTGCTTGAATGTGTTTGTTTTACACCTGCTCATGGTTTGGAGGCCATCATGATACTTTAGGGGAGGGGCATATTAAGGTTTGTCAATGACAAAGGTACATGTATATGTTAGCTTTGACTCAACTGTATATTCATGACAGTTGCAGTTCTTTGAAGCCAAGTCAAGAGTTAAAATATTTTACTAACACTTTCCAAAATGAGTTAAGTAGTCTGACATGTAGTGATATATTTGGGAGTGACACGACAATCTTTCCGTGCCAATTGTACATCATTTATGGTCATAGGAATATAGTTTGATGCAATGTAATCATATTTAATATACTTAAGAATATGGTTTGCAAATTATCTCAACAATGTTTCAATGGACATGGACATTTAACGGCTTCGTTTACAAAATATTTAAAAAAAAAATCAACTAAAATGGCGGCCATTTTTAAATTGAAGATGGCTGCCTCAACAAAATCACCCTATCTTATTAGTAACATTATTATCATGTTCCTAGACCCTGAAAACATGGGTATAGACACCAAAATCATTCCTCTGTGTGTACGACAGATCAAGCTATTAACGAAAGCAATATTGGACGACAGCCATTTTGAAAAATGGCCGCCATTCCTAGTTCATCCCAACTTATTCATTGTTAACATGTTAAATATCAATCAGATATGTCTCCTGAACAAATTGATACCACTCGCGGAGGATCTGGGGGGGGGGGTGGGGGGGGGGGGATGCTCGGGGGGTATATCTAGCTCATGGACTACTATATGTTGCCAGAATAAATGGTGTCCGAATATATAGAGGATATTCATATTTATTATATACCACTCCATGGAAATTAGCAGTTTTTTTAGACTGTATACGGTAATGAATGTGTATTTGCAGCCGGCACTGCAGGTGCGTGTTATGAATAGAGATAGCGGAAGTAGTCGTATTTTTTTGTTTATTTCATCGATGAGAACATATGACTTTTATTTACATCGTATAACTATGTATTTCATGGGTAGGTATATAATAAATAGGTTTATTGCGGTAGTCATTCCTCATACTCCTCCCCATCCCTTGTTATATCGACGTTTTTTACAACTCTTGCTGTGGCTGCAGTCTATGTGGCTTATGAGTTTTTTGACTAGATTATACTTGAAGCATGAAGGGTGTCTCATTGATGGAATGGCAAACAGTGCAGATCTGTATGCGGATGTACAGGTAGATCTGCATCTACACTGGTTGCAAAAACCATATACGCTATTTCTCCAGTCACAGGCTGTGACTGGAGAAATAGGGTATATGGTTTTTGCAACCAGTTTAGATGCAGATCTGTGACTGGAGAAATAGGGTATATGGTTTTTGCAACCAGTGTAGATGCAGATCTACCTGTGCATCTGGATCTGCACTGTTTGCCATTCCATCAATGAAACACCCTTCATGCTTCTAACAAGCAATTCAGATCGTTATCTGGTTGCAGGAGTGCACTAATCGATCAGAAGCTACATTGGTCACAAATCCCATAAGCCCCATTTCTCCAGTGACAGCTATCAATAATGATTTTGAGAATTGACAAAATAAAAAAGAATCAATTAAATTCTGCATGAGCTCTGAATTATGTGTCGTTGATCAAAATTTTTATATTGATATATTGAATCAAAACGATTGACGATGCATTGATATATCTATTGTGGTAGGGACGGGGTGTTGCTCCCTGTCGGGAATGTACTTCACGTTGTTGTTTAAGTTGGTATCCGCTATTTATCCCTACCCTAGGCACGTGATCGTTCCCAGGTTCTGATTTTGGGATATATAGTCGGGACTGGGGATGTTGTGGTCTGTTGTGAAGGGTGGCTGGAGTGGGACTGGGGGACTGTACTGTGACTGAATGGGACTGAGAAAAGTATAGGTGTCTCTCGGACGTAATTGCAACTATCAGTCAGGATTGTCCCAAGTATGGGCAATCCGGCTTGGATTTATTTACGCCAGAGGGCCAGAGTATTTAGAAGGGAAAAGCAAATCAATTATATTTCAACATTTTATCATTTGTACTGTTTCACAGGAGTATTTATAACAGGAAATAATAGAAAAGAATACTTTCTAGGTTTGCGAATTTAACTCGGTATCGGGTGGATTTAACTAATTATTATAAATTAATTGTTTTGTCAAAAGAAACCAAAATAAAGGGATTGTGGTTCAGTTGGCTCCTACCTGAGGCTCTGTATCGAAGAGGATACTATTCTAGCAGAGTTGATCTGCCCATGAGGAACGAAAATCGAGAGCTTTTATACCCGCCGAAGGGATTAACCTCGAATGACCTCTGTTGGTCGAAATTGACCACAACTGGACATTTCATTGGTAAGTCGCTATCAATTTCGACCAATCAGATTCATTCAAGGCTTGGCTGCGAAACTGTTAATACTGAGTTTATTTGACTTCGTAAAACCACGTGTTTACAATAGAGAACGGTGTTTAAACCTTAGAAAAGGGCAATGTCATCGATAAATATCGATGGATTTACAGAATACAGACTTTAATGCTTCTGCTAACACCAAAAATAGCAGAAACAGGTAATTATTTAGTAAGAATTTGTATTGGCTAAATCCCGACTTTGTTCCCGAATTAGTTCGGACCCGACACAAAGTGAATTCTACCACACTATTATTATATCAAAATATGGAAGTTACACTTACAAGACTGTATGTGATCTATTTAACATGATGAAATATACTACATGTATATTATAAAAAATATTATTTAAGCATTTAGTACCGCCATTCTTACATTTTACACTAGACTGAGTAGAGACATATTTTCTTCAGTTTCAGTTTTTTAAACAAAATAATGAAACATATATAACTAAGTAACTATATATATCTCAGTTCAAGCTCCTTACCATACTACCATATTTGTGATATTGATATTTCAATATATGTATCAATGGCATCTGTTTCTATATCCTGTATGGAAAATGTCACATTGTTTTCAAAATTAATATTGACAAAATAGGATATTACAAGAC
>CM055276.1:20434272-20464646 GCA_029237695.1 Conchocele bisecta
ATATTACAAGACAACATACACACTTATAGGCTAGCAACCACCAATTAGTTTTACTATACAACTTAACCGATTCCTCCAAATATGGCCATTCTCTCACACTTTCACTATTCGTATGGATGCTGTGGAACCTACCTGTTCATAACCTGCAACCTGTCTGCACCGGATTTTCACTAATTAAACAATATGTTCACTTACTCCTAAGAAAGAAAATTTCAACATTGTCCTGTCCGCCATTTTGTTTATCATGAAAGTGTCATGTGACGTAGTGTTCACATCACGTGACAAGCAGGCTCAGTAATTTCTTTTAAATGCTAGAAACATGCTGGAAACTGGTGTTAAAAACACCCCAACATGTTTCTCAAGTAAAATTGGGCTGTAATGGATCAGGATTTACAAGCAAACTGGGTCTGTGGCCTCAAAACGTCTGCACTATTTTTTTATACCGGACTACAAAAGCATACCCCCTGGCCGATGTGTACTATATTTAGCACAGTGATACCTATAAGCGCATTTTTTTGCTATAATATCTCAATAAACTGCCTACCATTGTCTTGTCTCACCTATTTCGTGACAGCAAATGTAATTTGACATTATTTAGAAGACTAACTTTTCAACAGTGGCAATTTAAGAATGGTCATATAATTATGGCTGTCCAGCTGCGGAAACTTCAGTTTCACCAGAATTTTCCAGAGTATTATTTTCTCACATATATTTCTTAGGAAAGTCTATATTGTTGATGCACTTGTAAAAAATTATTATAAAATAGATGGTGCTTGTCAAAAATATTGGCTGTTCCACAATTATGGGGTTAAAACGATTAAATTTATCGAAAGTCGGGTGATTTCGGAGTATTTTTGTCATTTTTTTATCATAAAAACAGGCGAAAAAGTGACTTTCGAAGTATTTAGTCAATCTACATGTTGTAATTTGCATAGAAACATTTGTCCGCATAACTTAGTGACATGCCAGAATGATACGTGTCAAATTAAATTGAAACCAGCCCAGTGTATGAGTGCTGCCAGCGAATTCAGACATAGAAGTGTTAAAATGTCACAGGAAATTGAATCACGTGTGCCCGTGTTGACACTTGTTTCCTTAGGGTATAGACACTGCCTGTTAAATGAGCAATGCTATCCCATATATATTTCTCTACCGATATGCACTGCTCAGAGTGAACTTGGTTAACCTAATGAAAACATGCCGGCCAATAAGCATACGAGGCGGGGTGAAAAATGCGGATTTCAAACGGGGCGGGTAAATGAAAATAAAGGTAAAAAACTTTCTTCTCACTCACCAAATGGAACAAATCATAGGTACATCAGGCTAACCAAAGACTCATTTGAATCCCGGGTTAATGTAAATGAAAATAAAACGTTTACCTGTAAAGATGTTGATGGTACGGACAATGATGTAACTGTTCTGCGCTCTCTGTCGAGGCGTCCGAAACTCATTGACGAATGCGCCGTACCGCAAAATGCATCCGTACACCCCGATCTGTTGATAAACAAATTATATCGACCGTATGAGGTCCAGAAGATGTTTAATACTGAAATAAACAGTCATCGCGCCTTTAATACGCACTGTAGTGGCGAAATGGTATTTGATGCGGCCGCATCAAGAAAATGGGGCATTTGTTGGGCTGAGCGGCTAAAATGCACCCGATGTAGATATAAAAGTAAATATTATAAACTATATGAAGAGGTTCCGTCAAGTCGAAAGGGTAGGAAATCAGGGAAAGCTAATGTGGGTTTGCAGCTGGGCCTTATGAGCACACCAATCAGTAATTATGGTGCTTGTCGGCTGTTGGTAAACACAAACATAATTCCGCCGACGTATAACTCGATGCAAAAGCAGTCAAATAGGATAGCAGAGTCTATGGTTGGCTTAAACACTAAAAGTATGCATGAAATCAGACAAACTGTGGCCAGAGAGCATGAACTCTGTGGCAATAAACGTAGCAAGACGGTTCGAGTTGAAGGCGACTCTTGCTACAATAACCCAATATTCAATAGCGACAGTACACCATTTCAAGCGGGTACAATCGTGACAACCACTATGTGCGAGAATAATACCAAAGATAAATTAATCATTGGGGCATTTGTTGGCAGTAAGCTGTGCATAATAGGTAGTAAGCTAAGAAATCAGGGTGGAGATATCAGCTGCCCAAACCATCATGGTCACTGCACTGCCAACCTCCCCGAAAATGAGTCAATAGGTAATGAAGCGAAATGGAATGAAATAGTTACGAAGCAGATAAATAGTGACTTACATGTTAGTCATTACACGGGGACGGTGATAGTAAATCACACAAAGGTGTAGATGCCGCTCAACCAGGGGTAACGGTAACGCATCTAAAAGATATCCGCCATCTGAGTAACTCCCTGAAACGAGAAATAAACAAGGCGCCATTTAGCTCGAACATGTTTCGTGGGGTCAAGAAAACAAACTTGAGAAACCGATTTGCTCTCTCTGTAAGATCCAGGTGCATTGCAGAGTTGAGGCAAGCACATGCCAAACATAATGGTAACTTAGAACAAATAAAGAGCATAATGCCAGGAATAATTTGCACAATAGTCATGCGTTTCAAAGGTTACTGTGGCAAGCAATGTTCACAGTATAATTTCTGCTAAATTTAAAATTTTGAATTTTTTTCTGGAAAAATGTAGCCAAGAAGTACTGGCGTAGACCCTGATCGCGCAGCCAAATTTGGTCATAATGTTTGCAAGTATCAACCGAGTCAATAAATAATGTTCAGGAAAAACGTTGCTACCTGTTGGGGAGCTATACACTTGATACCGGTTAGTAATCAAATACACAGTGCCAATTAAAGCGACGCGCCACTTTAATATGGCTGAACTAGTCAGTAACAGGCTCATCTGGCTCCCTGATGCATCTCCAAATCTGTGTAATTAGTATGTAGACATGTACATAATGTAGATAGGTATACAGTTAATTTACCGTAATTAATAAAACAGGAACTATTAGCAGATACAGGGTGGATATGTGACGCCGTCGAGTGCATGGCTTAGACAGCGCTTTTCGCTATGGCAATTCTTTCGAGAATTATTTATAATTGTGGACTCAGCACTCAGGTGGGCCGGGTTAACACACAGGAAACAACCACATAAATGTGATATTTCAAGGTGCCTGGGTATTTCAAACACATTATGGTGTAACATGAATGCTACTCTATGTGTATAATAGTATTTTGTTCTTGCATCATTTGGAAATTTAACTTTAATCTTTCCATATTTGACTCGTACACCTGTGGTTATCCCGACCCACTTGATGCAACCATTTTCATTAAATAAAACTGATTTTCCAGCAATTCTGTCCTTTGTTCTCTTAATAAAACTTGCTGTAGCCATGATTAAAACCGTTTAGAATTGTTTTCAAAGAAAGCAGACGACATCCACTGATGACCCGGAAATGCTTATAGGCTAGCACCACCAATTAGTTTTACTATACAACTTAACCGATTCCTCCAAATATGGCCATTCTCTCACACTTTCACTATTCGTATGGATGCTGTGGAACCTACCTGTTCATAACCTGCAACCTGTCTGCACCGGATTTTCACTAATTAAACAATATGTTCACTTACTCCTAAGAAAGAAAATTTCAACATTGTCCTGTCCGCCATTTTGTTTATCATCAAAGTGTCATGTGACGTAGTGTTCACATCACGTGACAAGCAGGCTCAGTAATTTCTTTTAAATGCTAGAAACATGCTGGAAACTGGTGTTAAAAACACCCCAACATGTTTCTCAAGTAAAATTGGGCTGTAATGGATCAGGATTTACAAGCAAACTGGGTCTGTGGCCTCAAAACGTCTGCACTATTTTTTTATACCGGACTACAAAAGCATACCCCCTGGCCGATGTGTACTATATTTAGCACAGTGATACCTTATGAAATAAAATAAGCAAAATATTTTCAAACAGGCAGTCAAACCTGTACTAAAGGCCACCTCCTAATAGCAATTGTCTGTCTGTAGCAGCCACCACTTTTGTTTTACCAATTATTCAATTACTACATACATCATGTACATGAAGCTACAAACTAAAACCGCCTTTGAACAAAGGCAAGATTCTTCTCTCCCAGGGTTGGCCTTTATTCACAGGTTTTACTGTACTTGGAGAAAGTTGTTGTGATCATTGGCTATAATGCTTGCAGAGAAAGTTTTGTGACCATTGGCTATAATGCTTGCAGGGTTCTACTCGACTGGCTCCCAGAGTTCATGTACGATCTGCCCAGCGGGAAGTGCGTGTCCAGACAAAGTCGGTAATGTCACCACTTGCACCACCGGACAGTATACACACTCTGGCGCCACAGAATGCATCGACTGCCCATCCGGATGGGAGTGTCCACACACAAACGGCAGCTTGCTAGCGCAATGTTCGACGGGATACTACGCGGCCGGCAATCAGATTTCCTGTGAACAGTGTCCGGCCGGCAGTGCGTGCCCGGATAGGAACAAGGCGGACGTGATTGTGTGCCAGCCTGGCGAGTATGCACTGGCGGCCAGTACCGAGTGTACCATCTGTCCTGCTGGCTATGGCTGTCCTAATACAACACAGGCTATTCAAAATGCTTGTGTCGCTGGATACTATAGGTAAATGTGGATGTGACTCGAGACATGGGGCCTATGGCATTTTTGGTCGGTCTTGATCCTGATCTTCTAGCACAAACATGCAGTCCGATATTTATTTACTGTTTGTTAGAATCAGGGCAAATGATTTACTGACTGAATGGCAAACATTATAGGGCCTGATCAGACTGCACAGATTCGCAGGTTGATCGGAGGCTACACTGGTTTCATACCCATAAGCCCCATTTCTCCAGACACAGCCACAATTCTGCCTTTCTAGGTTTTTGGGAAAAAATTATTCATATTAGAGGGTTTCAATGAAATTTGTTAAACCTTGTCTGTCGCATATCGGGTTGTATTGTAGGGAAACACATATTTTTTGTCCATTCTTTATAATATATCTGCAGGATAATTGTTCATTTCCTGTTGCCAGCATTAAATTTCAGTCCGTTATAAACTGATGGTAACTTAAAATGTAAAGGAAAGGAATATTTTTTCACTATATTTATGCAATCTTTATGCTTTATAATATTTTATTAACAGTATTTATTGTTACTATATTCTATTCTCTTCTCTATGAATTTAACTTTTGTCGCGCCTGCTTTAACGGAAGGCGCCGCTTTTACCGTCTTTGTCGTCGTCTGAAATGTCAAAATGTTTGTACAAGCTTCGTCATCATGGTATAACTTTAATATTACTTAACGAATTGCTGCAATATTTGGACACTTGATATATGTGAGCATTTGGAGCACACTCATGCTGCCATTAACATGACCTTGACCTTTTTTACCTTCACATTTTTGCGAAAACACTTAGCCATTTGTTGCGTTTGTACATGTTTCTTCATCATGATATAACTTTAATATTACTTAATCGATTGCTTCAATGTTTGGACAATTGATACATGTGATATTTCGGAACACCCTCATGTCGCCTTTAACATGATCTTGACCGTGTTTATCTTCACATGTTTGCGGAAATACATAGCCATATTTTGCGTCAAAAATTTGTACAAGTTTCTTCATCATCATATAACATTAATATTACTTGATAGATTGCTTCAATATTTGGACACTTGATACATGTAAGCATTTGGAACACACTCACGCCGCCATTAACATGACCTTGATCTTTTTGACCTTCACATGGTCGTGGAAACACTTAGCCATTTTTTTTATATCAAAAAGTTTATCCAAGGTTTTTTGTGATGATTACTTTAACATATGCCTATGATCATGTTACTGTTAAATGCCTCGGCAGGCGCGACATCGCTTCCGTGGTGGAATTCTTGTTCATATTTATTGTGGATGATATTCTAAGGGCTATTCCAGGAAAAATTCTCTGGGGGGGTCGGACCGCACTTTTATTTTTAACCTGTGGGTCGGGTGTGTCCGACAAAATTAATTCCGGTTGGTTGTGGGGTCGGAAGCTATATTGTTATTGTTGGTAGGGGGGTATTCAATTTATTTGATTCTGTTAGTGGGGTGAGGGGTGCACTCATATAATTAATTCAATGCTGTGGGTGTTCGCGTTGATTAGAAAATTAGATTTTCGCGGCCGCACAGCTTCTATTTCGTGTTATTCACAATGCATCATGCATTGTAAAACACTCATGTCGATTGGCCAACAAAATGACACTTCCAAAGTAGTGTCCAGTGAAAACTGCCGATAGATAATTACGTCCAGAAGCTGCAATTCGTACCAAACGTTGTTCGTTCGCTTCCATTTCGCCACCGACGAATAAGACAAACACTTTTTCATTTTCATGTGTCGTTCACGATTTTTTGACAAATTGTTACATACGCAAGGACGCGGTCTTCGGCAGAACATGGCAGCATCACATGTACATACAGTACGCTCAGCGCGATTTTTGCCTTCGTCCACCCGACCCCGTGATCAGATGGAGAGTGGACGTAAATATTCTACCCATCGTGTCGGGTGGAAATCCCATTCTACCCGGTGGAGAGGCAAAATTCTAAGATCGAATCTGCCGCACACCGCGTTCCCCCGTGTTAACCCACGGCGCATCACCGTGCCAGTATACAGGTAATACTGGCAGCTGGCAGCGAGGAGAGCATCATATTTATGGCCGAATTACTGGCGATTTGCCCCCCTCCTCCCGTGTTAACACACGGCGCGTCACACTGCCAGCTTACAGGTCATACGGTTAGCAAAGAGTGCAATTTTGTACTTTGAAAACGTAAAATGTAAAACCGAAGGAATTCAATTTAACATTACAGATTTAATTTCGTCCCGTCGACAGGCGAAGGCATTTCCCATCCACCATATGGAACCCGATACCAACAACACAAATATTCGTGTTTCGAATTTCTGTTTGAAACCGTGACACCGATCTGTTGAATCACATACATTCCAACAAATACTTAAAACACACCAACACATATTTCACGGAAATTGAGAGGATTCTCATCTGCTACCAAACCAAACCTATTTTATTAAGGAATAAAACGAATATAAAAGCATCAATATTTAGTCTTATTAGACGATTCTAGTGTGCTGCCAATATAGTTTTATTAAGAAATTAAAAATATGAAAAACATATCTTTAAATGTCCTACAAGAACATGTTTTGACAAAACTTGAGAATCATCTTAGGAGACGATTCTCATATGCACAGTGCAGTAAAAACACGTTTTGTCAAGACTGTCGCGTTTTCGTTTGGAGCTCTCGAGACAAATTGTAACATGTCCCAAACACGACACGTACAAATCGAGACGATTCTCATCTGCTACCAAACATGTTTTATTGAGGAATAAAACGAATATAAAAGCATCAATAATACTTCTATCAATATATCTCTTGGGAGACGATTCTCGTATGCTGTCAAAATATTTTTTATCAAGCAATTAAAAACATGAAAACTAATCGAAAAAGAAAATCCTACAAAAACATATTTTGACAAAACTTGAAAATCGTCTAAGGAGACGATTCTCATATGCAGCAGCACAGTACTGTCAAACCATGTTTTTTTGAGAATATGTTGCATTTTCGTTTCAGCTCTCGCGATCATGCTTCGCGTTTTCGCGATCTCGACCTGTGCCAAGATCGCGAAAACGCGAATTTGCAACACGTCCCTAACAGGACACGTACAAATCGTCTAAGGAGACGACGATTCGCATGTGAGTCATGTGCTGCCATGCCAACACATGTTTTTATTAAGAAATTTAACAAATGTGGACAAACATCAATATTTTTACCACCATACATAAAGATTCTGTTACTCTTTTGAAATTGAATGGGTTTAACATCCCAGCAGACAGCAACAGCTAAGGTCATATAGAGACGGGGACCACAGTTTAAAGTCTCATCCGACATACCAGTGGGATGGAAATACTATGAAGGTATGTTCGATACACAAGGCGATGTTTGAACCCACAACCTCCAGATTGGAAGTCAGGTGTTCTAAGCCCTAGGTCACAACCCATCCCTTATAAACAAACGAAGGAAAGAAATACCCCTAACGAGCGACCATACATAGTTAGAATAACAGCTGACGTAACGGCGGTAAACTGAAATGGCCTACGTGACAATTGACATTTACTTTCCAACAAGATTTTCACGGTGTTTTATAATCGATTGTATTTCCTCGCCACCATATGAAACCAGACTCGAGAAACACAAATTAAGTTGTTGATTTCTGAATGTGTCTATTGTTTGCACGGTCTAAGAAATCAAACGCAGGTGACAACAATTTTTTTTTACCAAACATTGAAATCGTCTACGGAGATGATTCTCATGTGTTGCCAAAGCATGTTTTATTAAGACATCAGACAAATGTGAAAATAATACATTGGTATTTCTTTTACAAAAACATTTTGACAAACTATGAGAATCGTCTTAGGAGACGATTCTCATGTGCTGCCAAATCTTGCTTTTATCAAGATCTCGAACATATGTGAAAATGCACAAGCTAATGTGTAATTATCAATTCATCGACGATGCGATGACGTGAGCGACTACATAGCGTGGTTTTGGTATGTTTGTTTCCGCTGAATTCTAAAGGTCATTCACACTTTGCACGTGAAACTGGATTACCGACTGATGATTGTAAACACCATCAGGTGTGCAGCTAGACCGAAAATGATATGTCGCAAATGTGCTAGTTGGGTATGGTTGGGTACGGCGGTATATTTTTTTTGTTTACAATCTCGCGTTTTTTGCGATCTCGCCTTCCGCTTTTGGAAATACGTTTTGCCAATGCATGTGTAGACAGCACGCGTGTTGGACTTGCGTTCTACGTACGTACATGCATATAAAGCATGCTAGTTCGAAGTGCGTTCTACGTACGTACGTGCATGTAATGTATGCGCAAAACTCAATTTCAACTCTACAAACATATAATGACATGAACAAACGTATTTCCAAAAGCAGAAGGCGACATGAAAAGGCCGAGACGAAAACGCGGCATCGCGGTCTCGAAAACGCGAGAATTAATAACATAGAATCTCACGTTTTCGCCTCACGATTTGGTCTTCGCGATCTTGTGTATATATATATGTCGACGATGCGATGCAGTAACACGTATCGAAATATGTTGTTGTTTTTTTGCTCAATAAACGTGTATTGGCTGCACATTAGAATCGTCTCCTAAGACGATTATCATGTTTTGTCAAATTATGTTTGTCCACATTTGTTCTATTAATTAATAAAAACATGTTTTTGCAGCACATGTTTACGTGTCCTATACCTCGCGATTTCGAGCTTTGGAGACGAAAACGCGAAATTCTATCATATTCAATCTCGCGTTTTGCAACCTTGCCGCGCTATCTTGTGTTTTTGCTTCGCGATCTTTCATGAGTGTTGGAATTGCGTTCTACATGCATGAGCAAAACTAATCCGAATGTCGGCTGTCGTATTATTTTGAGTGGCTGACGGAGACGAGTTGGTCGAAGGGTGAAACGGAGGCTGGTCATTATATTAACGAATACTGACTGGACCGATACGATTTCTAATTACTTCTATTAAGGTAATAAGGACACTTTCCATTTACTGATCTGATGCTTATGACCGTAATTACATGTACAGCAGTACAGTTACAGTAACTTTAGATTGGGAATACGATAGTTATCATATCTAAATAATGATCGTGTTGTCTGTAAACCGCGTATTTCTGGATGCGCCGGTGCATAACGACATGGGAAATAATTCAGTACTGGTGGTAGGGGGGTTTTACATAAATTTGGTTCTGTTGGTAGTGGGGAACAGCTAAATATAAGTGCTGTTGGTTGTGGGGATGAGACATAATTAAATTCTGTGGGTGGGGAGGTAAAAAAAAAAGTGCGGTCCGACCCCCCCAGAGAATTAAAGGTACTTGCCCACTCATTAGGCACAAAATGTTCTTTATAGGAATTTAATTGAATATAATAAAAATGATTTGGCTCGGCACAGCCTTGCCTTGCCCTTCATGTTTCCTAAGCCTCGCCAGGTATTTTTTTCTCATTCACGGCACTAACCTACTATTCTGTATTCATATACTAACTACAGAAATCTGATCTAAAGATGAATATTATTTTTTAAACAAAAATATTTAATAATAAAACATACACCAGCCTTTGTTGTATACGGAATATATTTCACTTGACAACCAGGCCATGTAGGTAATACGGCTGACCAACTCGTGCTGCGCACTCGTTAGTCAACCAATTACATGTCCTGGCTGTCTAATGAAATATATTCTGTGTCCAACATTGAACAATGCATGGCTGCTGGTTATTCTCTATATAGCTAGGTGACCCATTTAATGGATTTAAATAATTACTGACAAGATTAATCTAATTTCAAATGTCTGTCATTCCATCAGCTATGTATGAGACACGCCATGTGATTTTGTACCTAAGAGCATTCAATTTTATTTACAGAAACTGTGATATTTTCGGTAAATGATGTCAAAAGTTTAGCAAATTTTCATAGCAAATGCGTAATATCTTGTCAACTTTTGATGTCATATACGGAAAAGTTTTGTTAATATTTTTCATGAGATATTGTACATGTTCTTTAAATAGCTACAAAGGCATTTAATGGTCTCACGACCTGGTCCATTTCAGTGAAGGGGGACGAGCCGCCTGCATTAAATGTCCAGCCGGATTTGAATGCCCAAATATGTTCACCGACACAGTACTGCAGTGTGAATCTGGATTCTATTCCGAAGCTGCAGCGACGATGTGCACCATTTGTGAAGCCGGTAAAGAATGTCCGCAAAACAACCAGACTGGAACAGACTGCATCGATGGGTACTACAGCTTGCATGGCGCCAGTTACTGCACAGAGTGTCCGGCCGGCTACTACTGTAACACAACAAATAAGGGTACCGAGCCTCTCATCTGTCCCGAGGGTTACTGGAGTAATGCGGGCTCCATAGCCTGTGGCACGTGTATAGCTGGCTACACATGCTCTAAGGGCAGTACCCAAGAGGACCCAGCCAAGGACAAGTGTTCGAAGGGTTATTATTGTCCGGACGGGAAGACAGAGGTGGAGTGTCCTGCCGGTACTTACGGATTTAAGAAGGCTTATGTACGCGAGTCTGACTGCTTGCCATGCCCTCAGGGCTACCATTGTCCCATTGGGACGGTTGGTTTTCCGACAGCGGCTCTAAACTGCCAACCGGGCTACTATTGTCCGACATCAACCAAGGACTATAAGGAGTTTCCATGCCCAGCAGGCACTTACAGAGAGGAGGAGAAAGCTGTGTCTGCTGACGAGTGTCTGGATTGTCCTGCAGGTCGCTACTGTGGCAACGGAACCAGCGACCCAACCACAACGGCCTACCTCTGTCCCCTTGATAACTATTGTCCCACTGGCTCCATAGATCCCACACCCTGTGGTGATGGAACAAATGGCACGAGCGAGGAAGGCGCGACTGACGACTCGTACTGTACACTCTGCTCCGTGGGCATGTACTGTCTCCCAGGAACGTACACACCACAGCCCTGTCCTACCGGCACGTATAACAATTTCACGGGCAAGCTGAGCAGCGATGCCTGCGTCACCTGTACACAAGGCTATGCCTGCACAGCGGAAGGACTGTCTGAACCAGATGCCAACTGCTCCGAGGGGCATTACTGTCCAGGAGGCAACAGTGTGCCAGCAGACCCGAGATATGCATGTCCGCTCGGTACCTACACAAATAAAACTAACCTGGTGCAGACGGAAGAGTGTGAACCATGCCCCGCCGGAGGGATCTGCCTCGAAGGGACAGGTGGTGACCAGAAGGCACCGGTGCCCTGTGTGGCCAGTTACTATTGTCCTGCAGGCTCAATTAACGGCACAGCGCACCCTTGTCCAGCTGGCAGGTACTCTGATCGGACGGATCTAGGTGCCGCGGAGGAGTGTTCTCTCTGTCCAGCAATGTTCTATTGTGAGGGAGGCTCCACCACACACACTGGTGACTGCAATGTTGCCCATTACTGTCCAGAAGGTAGGTAATTGTTGTGTAAATGTGGCTGTGACTGCAGAAATGGGGCTTACAACACTTGTCTAGCTCCTGATCTGTGACTGGGGAAATAAGACATTTATGGCCAGCCTAGCTTCTGATCTGAGACTCGAGCAATGGGACCTATGGCACCTTTGATCAGTCTAGCTCCTGATCTGTTACTGGAGAAATGGGTCTTATGAAATTATTTGGTGGCCAGTTTAGCTCCTGTTTTTTTGCGCAACCCCACGAGTTGAAAAGAACATACACTGGTTGTTAGAAACATGATTGGTGTTTCAGTGATATGATGGCCAACAGTGTAAACCCTGATCAGTCTGTGAAGATGCGCAGTAAGCTTTGTTTCTAAAGAGTACTGTACCCACTGATTTCAAATTCAGTGCATAATTTATTTCTGCGACTGGAATGCTGAATTTTATCGCATGTATTTCCGATATAAAATAGAGACTAAAAGATGTTCCATCATATGTGTTGTTCGCTGTGCTAATTAATTAATACTTTGAATAAAGTGTACACTTTATCCGGTGGGTGGTTGGTCGGGAGCATGCGACAGGTAATTCAACGATCGGGGTTCATCCTTACCGGAATTCTGACTGGAGACCTGTTTTGGCCCTCACATACGTGAATTTAGTATGTGACAGTTGAATCTGGTTATACTCCTTATTTGAATATTACGATTATTCGTAGTCCTATTTTGGGGGAAGGGGACAAGTGACTTTGGTGTGGTATGGACCTGGCACCAGGTCAGGTTATTCTAACTTCAGGGCTGAATATATTTTTTCTCGATGTAAATATTCCGTTCTGA
Source organism: Conchocele bisecta (assembly GCA_029237695.1). NCBI lineage: Eukaryota > Metazoa > Mollusca > Bivalvia > Lucinida > Thyasiridae > Conchocele > Conchocele bisecta. The sequence continues at coordinate 20,447,115 of CM055276.1, forward strand.
TCCGCAGTCTGAGCAGGAGCTACACTGTTCGCCATTCAGTCATTGAAGGAGCTTTATTGACAATTATAAAAGGATTAGATCATAATGTGATGGTGTGTATGTGCAACAAGATACATATCTACAAATGTTGCAAATGTTATACGTAACTTTTCTCAAACGCGGTTCATTTACAGGATCCACAACCCCTGACCAGCAACCGTGTCTGGCTGGTTCCTATAGCAACAACACCGGCAATGGGGCCGCTGCAGACTGTGATGTCTGCATAGCCGGCCATTATTGCCTGCAAGAAGCATCAGCACCCACAGAATGCCCTATGTAAGTCTATTATACACTATTACAAACATTCGGCGAAACCACTTGCCTAATGCCGCAATTGCAAGAACGATACATTGTTTCAAAAAATAATTGGGAAATTACACTACCGCCTGTATTAATCTTGCAATATTTGTCACTTTCTTTATTTCAAAATACTTGAATATTGTGCTTGAAGTCCAGCAGCTTGATTGGCTCAGCCTGAGCAGTGCTACAGCCTAGGCTCAGACAATCAAATTGCGAGTTGACATTGCCAATAGATGTTAAGAAACGTTGATAATCTGGGCTAGAATAACGCAGGCGGTTGTGTAGTGAAAGGACCAAACGTAAGACATACAGTTATGTTTTCAGCGGTACATATCGTGCAGCAACGGGTGCCACAAGAGTAGATGACTGCACCAACTGTACGGCAGGAAACTATTGTCCCAGCACAGCAATGACGGTACCGACACCATGTGCCATAGGCAAATTCTCGGACGCCAGTGCCACGTATTGTATAGATTGTGAGGCGGGTTACTATTGTCACAACATCGGCACGTCGCCGGCCATCATGTACTCGCACCCCTGCCCAGCGGGCATGGTCTGTCCCGCTGGGATGTCACTACAACCCACGTTGCTGGACAACTCCTGTATCCTCGGCCACTATTGCGAAAAAGGCTCTTCGAATGCCACTGCCATACCATGTCCAGCGGGCACGTTTAGCAATTTGCGGGGATTGAAGACGGAGTCGGAATGTGAGAGTTGTAAGGCCGGTTACTACTGCGATGGAGAGGGACAGACAATGGTCACTGGTGAATGTCCAGGCGGTCATTACTGTCCACGCGGCACCACCAATGCTACTATATACCCGTGCCCAATTGGGTATTATCGCGATGGTATGTCGAAGGAATCGTTTGACGACTGCTCAGATTGCCCATCTGGTTACTACTGTGATGAACTTGGATTGGAGGTTCCAAAGAATTGTCCAGCTGGTTAGTATATAACATATATGTGGCTGTGACTCCTTCAGCCACACTATTCAAAGAGCTTGACTGGATGCAGTTTGATGCAAGAATTGATTATAAAAAGGCTATTTTAATGTATAAATCTCTAAATAAAATTTCTCCAACATATCTCCAAAATAAATTCACTTATACATATGAAATTCATAACCTAAATCTGCGTTCTTCTGTAAATAGCTTACTTTATGTACCAAAGCCACATAGAGAAATATTCCGAAAATCCCTAGCCTACTCTGGATCTCGAATCTGGAACAATCTCCCAGATGCGGTAAGGCAAGCACAAAGTCTGGTATCATTCAAAAACCTGTATTTGCAATGGTACCATGCACAGCAACATCACTTCTAAACTTTCTGCTTGTCTATTAAACACCAGTGTCTAATCTTGACCAAATTGTAAATCACAAGTCTTTTATGCATGTTTATAATGCACATAGTATGTGTGTATGTTTGTGTAGTATGTATATTTTATAGTTAGAGAGGGCCTCGGGGAAGATTGGATTTACCAACTGATGTTTTACCCTCATTAAATAAAGTCATTATTATTATTACTGGAGAGGCTTGTGGCGTTTGCGACCAGTGCACACCCTGACCAGCCTGCGCATCCGCCAAGTCTGATCAGGGTATTCACTGGTCATCATTCAGTCAGGGAAACGCCCAACAGGGGCCCGTTTCACTAAACTTTGTACGAATTTGTAAGTGCAAAATTGAAATCCATAATAACATTTGTTCTGACGGCCAATTTTGGAATACATTTCGTGGATGTGCTACATTTAATAACATGAACCCATAGGTACAAAATGATAGCATTAGAGAAACACATTAATGTGAGAAGCAAATTCAGAGAAATCTTTGTACGAACATTTTTATCATACAAAGTTTAGTGAAACGTGCCCCAGGGCTCCAACAAGCGGTATATGTCATTATTAGGTTGCAGATGTAAGCCAGAGGATTAGGAGATAGGGTTGATGCAATTACAATAAGCCCCGTTTCTTCAGCCACAGCCACATATTATCTGTATGTGGTCATTGAAAACAGGCTTGTGATCTTTTCTGCCTGCATGTGTAGACCAGGCAGCCTGTGCTTGCGTGCAATAAACCACAACTGAGCAAAGGTTTCTTATGGAACTTTCAAACGGTGTAATGGTTTGTGAACAACAGCAAAGCTATGTCGATGACTGCAGCCACAATAGGTCCTGGCAAAGCAAGGGGCCTTAAAAGCAAATCTTGAACTCTCGGGGGCACATTCCAAAAGTTGTATTGGTTACTGAGGTTTTTGCTGTTGAAAATAATTATACATGTACTTTAGTAACTAAATGGCGATCAGCATAGGCCACTGTCTGCACAGTCTACATGGGGCTAAACTAAACTGGTCGCTAATGTTGTCGGGGTTTGGTAAAAAGAAAAAATATAATAAAAAATAATATTAACTGATATGAAAAATGACTGCCGGTAACATTGTAAACACAATTTTTTTGTGCAGTCGATAGCTAGTAATTTGACTTCATTTAAATCAATTAACCCTTACATCGCTATCTTATTTTTTTATCATCTGCTGATATTTTCCATTTTTATCATCAAAAACATGCTTTGACAGCACTTTAGAATAATTTACAACGTGCTTTGACAGCACTTCAGAATCATTTCCATTGGAAATGATTCTGAAGTGCTGTCAAACCATGTTTTTATGGAGAAATAAGGCAAGATATAAAAGCAACAGCAGACGACAATTGTTGTGAGTAGCGGTATAAGGGTTAAGCTAGTGTTGTCTAGAATGGAATCTTAAAATTATAAATTTTATTTCCTTGTACAGCTATAGCAGAAATACATTGTATAAAAATAGGATGTTAGTAAATTTCCCCACGCTTCTGTAGAAAGGAACCATACGACATGTGCGCCCAGTGTAGCACCAGATCAGCATGCGCATCCGTGCACTCTGATCAGGTTATGCACTGCTAGCCGGTCATTCACTGTTATTGGCCAATTACCGTCAGTAAAAACTTTTGAATTCTAACCCTACTGAGTGAGTGTCCAAGATGACCAAAATTATGCAAGTGGCGTAAGGTCCATTTTCTCAGCGGGCCGCCCAAATACAAGGAACAAAATAATAAAATATAGCTCTATCCGCTAACTGCTTCACAACATAGACGGTATTGAGTTTTTACTCTGCTGCCAGTAAAGTGAACCTTATTTCTGTAGGGCTTCCAAACAGTATATGCCCTGATCAGCATGTGTATGCATGCGATGAATTGAACTGTACTGCTCTCTATATATTATATCTGTACCGTATATACATGTAAAACATATAGAGCGCGATGTATATGCTGATCGTATTCAGTGCTGGTGTGGGCATGCAGAACGGGGAGTATACCCCTTTTTTAAAGTTGCAAATTGAAGTCACGAACGGACATCCAGCTAAATTATCCCGCATGATCGATGAAACTCTTATAGGTTACCTCCCTTAGACCAATTATGCACTCTTTACCATTCGCGTCAAACACGTGTCCGCAGTACATGTTCGTTTTTGCTTATGGTTATTAATGACATATCTCACATACTTATTACATTATATACATGTGTATCAAACAATGTCAATTTAAGGTATGTAAATGTAAAAATGTTGACTGAATGTTCACAAAGAAATGGAATATGTGAATTATACAAAGATTTTACAGGAGACTTCAAATGCAGAATAAATGAGCTCGTACATGCCATATACATAGTACATACAATATCATACTAACGAATATATGCATTAAAGATGTGATTCGACATCTTTATCCTCATAAATAGTGTTTAACAATACAAGCAGGTAAAATAAGGGATCTTAAATTGGTGACTGTTTAAGCTGATGTTTATTGGACGAGTATACTGAGCTCATGACCAACGAGGCTCTGCCGAGTTTCTCATGTGCTCAGTGAACGACTGCAATGCAAGCCAGATTAGTGAACCACGAAAACATTTTTTTGGCACAGCCACATCAAAAAAACTTCTGTTTTCGATCCTAATTAAAAACAAAATATAATTTTTGTGCTTATTCTAGTCCTTTTATTATACATGCAGTTCCCTTTTCTTTCTTTTTTTCAACCGTCTTAAAGGTTTTAGGTAATTTTTTTATTCAAGTCTGGCTTATTTTTTGCACATTTATTACAATGTTGTATTATTATTTGTATTGGTGCCCATGTTAGTACAAGGTAATGATATGAATTCGAAGATATTTCCTATAGTTACCACATGTGAAAGTAGAAATTTAACAATATAATGCATGTCATAATATGTATAATATTATCCTCACATACTTTCGTTTTTTGCTTTTCGCTTTTAGGATTATATTCATGTATAAATTGATCATTGTATTTCCCCCAGGTCTCTCTCTCCCCTCTATATGGAGATGGAGACACTCTGGGTCGATTTTGCCTTTGTTACACACCATTATGGGAATGAATTGGGTTCTTCTTTTTATCTAAGAAATATACAGTTTAGTTGCTGTTGTTTTTTTCCTGATAGATGTGAAAGAAAATAGTCGTGTTAACCTGGGACAAACTATACAAGTAGCTTTAAATATCATTGTCGAAGTTAACATACATGTATTTGGTAATTATTAATTATCTAATTTATGATAAATTGACAAATTATATCTAGTCTATCTAGGGTTGACTGGTTGAGTCTGAGCTGTGCTCAGATTATGCTTGTCGGCCGGCTGGTTTTCACGTCCAGGTGGTGGTTGCATGATCAGATAACTTTTGTAATCAAGGGGCCAAATATAGTTTTGTCTTTAACATTAATTATCAAATAATCGATGTAATGTAAAATTACATATGAGTTTGTTTCAATGCGAAACTATTGAATAGTACAATGTAATTGATTTTGTATCCATCGGTGTTCCCACAATTTAAATATACAATTTGTACTCCACGGGCTTCGTTTTAAAGAGACTGTATTTTTAAAGGTTTTACATAATGTTAAGATCTACACTAAGAATGTTGTTCATTTATTGGGGCCATTACTTCACGTACATATCTGATACGCAGAATCTTTAATACTGTTATTAATTGTAAATCATGGACCACCGATGGGGGCATTATTGTGAACGAATATGATCGCCTTTCTAATTGTTTGTGTGACCCTAGTGGCATTTCATTACTAATACAATCCTAGCAACCATGTCTACTTTCCTTCTGTTCAAGTTTAGAATGTTGTATCTAAGGTCAATTGTACGCTACGCTTGGTTCCATATATAAGCAATTTTACAGCATAACGACATGGATATTAAAATAGGAACTTTTAATGTAAAGGGTATGGGGTCAAAAAGCAAGCGCTTACAACTGATGCAATGGATTAAAGAAAATGATTTTGCTATTTGTTTTATTCAAGAAGCACATTTTATGGCAAATGATAAAATACAATGGGAAAATGAATGGGACGGCGATGCTTATTTCAGTGGAAATTTTAGTAATAAAGAAGGGGTTGGTATTCTAATATCACCAATTTTTTAGTATAAAATACAACAATATATCGAAGCAGTAACCGACAGAATGCAAGTTCTAAAAATAAGCATATCAGAAAATGATTATACACTAATTAATTTATATGGTCCGAATGAAAACAGCTTTAACTTTTACCAAAATATGGATACTTATATAGAATCTTTCGAAACTGATACATTAATAGTAGGTGGAGATTTCAACACAATTTTAGACCCGGATCTTGACAAGAAAAATGGAAGAAAAGATACTAATAAAAAGACCCGAGACAAATTATTATCTATCATGAATAAATACAATCTACTCGATATTTGGAGAATTCTTAACCCTAATTCAAGAAAATATACATGGCATTCAAATACTAAGCCGCCAATATTTTGTAGACTAGATTATTTTTTAATTTCTGAAAACATAATAAATCGTGTAGCAAATAGTAAGATTACTACAGGATATAAGTCGGATCATTCAATGGTATTTTTCTCGATTCATACACAATCATATAAACGAGGTCCAGGTTACTTTAAATTAAATAATAGCTTACTGTTAAATGCCGAATATCAACAAAATATTAGACAAAATATTTCTTTAGTTGCTGAAACGAATGAAGGGGCAAATCCTAATACATTATGGGAGATAATAAAAGGAACGATTAGAAACGAAACTATAAGATTTGCTTCAATAGAAAAGAAAAAAACAGTAAATATAGAAAAAAAGTTAACGGATGAAATAAATAAATTAGAATCAGAATACTCTAATACTACAGAGGAAGACCTTTTAACAGAACTAAATAATAAGAAGGACCAACTACATAATATACACGAAGAACGGGTTAGAGGAATAATATTAAGAACCAAAGCCGAATGGATAGAGGGTGGAGAAAAGAATACAAAATACTTTTCTAATCTCGAAAAGAAACGGGCAGAAAATAAAACTATAACTAGACTGAATATAAATAACAATATTATTACACATGACAACGAAATACTACATGAGCAGCAAGAATATTATAAAAAGTTATATACAAAAAAAGACATGCAAGCAACTAATCATGATTTTTTCCCGAATAATAATGAACATATACTATCGGAAGAAGAGAAACAAAATTGTGAAGGCATGTTATCTGAATATGAATGTAAAAATTGCATAAAGGAAATGAAAAATAACAGAAGTCCAGGTTCAGATGATATTACGGTTGAATTTTACAAACTATTCTGGAATGATATCAAAGAGTATTTTATAAATTCCATGAATTATTCATTAGAGAAGGGAAACTTGAGCGAATTACAAAAACAGGGAGTAATAACATTAATACCAAAAAAAGACAGTGATTTATCCATTCTTACAAACTGGAGACCGATATCCCTTCTTAATGTTGATTATAAAATTGCTACAAAAGCTATTGCAAAACGGCTGAAAAAAGTATTACCATCAATAACAGATCATTCACAAACTGGATTCATTAAGGGGAGATACATTGGAGAAAACATTTTTTGAATGAAAGTAATTCTCCGGGTTTATTATTTTTTGCAGATTTTGAAAAAGCCTTTGATACAGTTGAACACGAATACCTTCTAAAGGTCATGCAATATCTTAATTTCGGCAACGACATTATTAATTGGATTAAACTTTTTTATTCAGATGCAAAAAGTTGCGTTACAAATAACGGTTTCTTATCAGATTTTTTTCTCAATAAGCCGAGGTGTCCGTCAAGGCTGTCCATTATCACCATACCTATTCATAATTGCAATAGAATTATTATCAAAAGCAATAGACAATGAAAAAGATATAACTGGGGTAAAAATAAGTAACATAGAACTTAAAAAGACAATGTTTGCTGACGATGCTACATTTATATTAGATGGTACACAAAAATCATTTGAAACATTAGTATACCTTATAGATGAATTCAGTAAAATTTCGGGCCTCAAACTCAATACAAAAAAGTCTACAGTTCTTCGGGTGGGTTCCCTAAAAAATACAACACTAATTTTTTGCCCTTTAGGCATTACTTTTTCAAATGATAATAAAAATATGCACGAACTAAACCTTACTCCGAAGATAAAAGAGTTTGTCAAAAGTCTTGAGACATGGAAAAAAAAAAAAAAAGAAAACTAAGTTTATTAGGTAAAATTACTGCGATCAAAACATTTGCTCTTCCGAAACTGATATATCCATTAACAGTCTTACCTGACCCACCAGATAGCATAATTAAAACAATTAAAATGAAATTGTTTGATTTTCTCTGGGATGGAAAACCCGATAAAATAAAGCGGAACACAATAATTCAAACATATGAACACAGGGGTTTAAAGATGGTCGATATAGACAGTTTTATAAAAGCGATAAAAGCATCATGGGTAAAAAGAATATGTGATGATAAAAACCATGGCCAGTGGAAACTGCTATACACACAGAAACTTGAACCATTTGGTGGAAAACTACTTTTCGAATGCAATATAAAACCACAGGATATAAAACACTTATGTAAAGAACATACTTTCCTATTCAATGTTTTGGCATCATGGGCTAACATCAATTTCTCAGAAAAAAACGAAATTTAAGTATATCAAAAGAAATTATATGGAATAATTCTAACATAAAGTATCAAAACAAAACAATATACTGAAGCGACCCAGCCAGCGAAGCATCGCTATACACAGATGTGTATTGCGTATTCATCGTTTCAAACTTATCACACATTTTGGACAACAAAACACGCCTGTCATTTTGTGCACACAACTTACCACGATCTCCGATGCGTGCCTGGATGTTCACAACTGTCAATAGTTTATTATCGGCGTTTTCATACACCAGGAAACTTGTTTAGTTAGTTACAAGTCACAATAGTTTGTTGACATTTCCTGTGTGTGTTGAACACGGCCGCCATTTTATACTGCGTCAACCTGTTTAAGCTCGGTAATTTCCGCCAAACCTCTCCGACCAATCAACGATGCGGGACAACTTTCACATTTCGTCAAAGTGGGAAAGTCCCGGAATCCTATTACACATATTCCAACCAATCCACTGTGCGGAATCTGGGACAACTTTCACATGTTGTCCGCGGATTCCAAATATGGTCCTCATTGTCCGAATGTTGTCCTCGGAGTCTCAAAGGGCTGCATCTGCGGACAACGTCCGGACCGAAGGTTATAAATAGGAGTGAAATATGTCAGTTGTGGACTTTGTCCCGAGCGACGCTACTCGAAACGCAACTCGCGTCTCAGAACTCCCAAGGCCCAAATATCCCCCCCCCCCCCTTAAACATTACTCACCGACGATGTTACCAATGGTCCGTTAGTCGTGAGATGTGATGATTTGAACGTCATTCTGGCATATTGATTATTAATATTGGCTGGAACCATAATAATGCCAATATCCCATTACCCCACCCATTTTTTCCCCATTGCGATACGATTCCCAATTTGAGCTTCATGACCCCACTGCTGTGTGATGCCTCATCCTAACTTCGTGCCCCCTCCCACCCCTGTTAGGTGATCCCCATTCCATTGTCACGCGTCCTAGCTGTGTTGTGTGCCATGATTCCCACCCCAGCTTCGTGACATCCGGCTGTGTGACTCCCCACCCCTGCTGTGTGCCCACCTGCTGTGTAATTCCCCACCCAGCTGTGTGACTCCCCACCCCACCCAACATTAGTCCACACCCAGCTTCCTGACCCCCCAGATGTGTGACTCCCCACCATAGCTTCGTGCCCCCTCCCTTTCAACCCCGCTGTGTGACTCCCCCACCCAGCATTATTCCCACCCCAGCTTCGTGAACCCCGCTGTGTGACTCCCCCACCCAGCATTATTAACCCACCCAGCTTCGTGAACCCCGCTGTGTGACTCCCCCCACCCAGCATTATTCCCACCCCCAGCTTCGTGAACCCCGCTGTGTGACTCCCCCACCCAGCATTATTCCCACCCCAGCTTCGTGAACCCCGCTGTGTGACTCCCCCACCCAGCATTATTCCCAACCCAGCTTCGTGATCCCCGCTGTGTGACTCACCCACCCAGCATTATTTCCCACCTCCAGCATCGTGATCCCCGCTGTGTGACTCCCCCACCCAGCATTATTTCCCACCCCCAGCTTTGTGATCCCCGCTGTGTGACTCCCGCTGTGTGACTTCCCCACCCAGCATTATTCCCACCCCAGCTTCGTGATTCCCGCTGTGTGACTTCCCCACCCAGCATTATTCCCACCCCAGCTTCGTGATTCCCGCTGTGTGACTCCCCCACCCAGCATTATTTCCCACCCCCAGCTTCGTGATCCCCGCTGTGTGATTCCCGCTGTGTGACTCCCCCACACAGCATTATTTCCCACCCCCAGCTTCGTTATCCCCGCTGTGTGACTCCCGCTGTGTGACTTCCCCACCCAGAATTATTCCCATCCCCAGCTTTGTGATTCCCGCTGTGTGACTCCCCCACCCAGCATTATTTCCCATCCCCAGCTTAGTGATCCCCGCTGTGTGACTCCCGCTGTGTGACTTCCCCACCCAGAATTATTCCCACCCCCAGCTTTGTGATTCCCGCTGTGTGACTCCCCACCCAGCATTATTTCCCACCCCCAGCTTCGTGATCCCCGCTGTGTGACTCCCCCACCCAGCATTATTTCCCACCCAGCTTCGTGATTTCCCACCATGACTTGGGTTTGCGTTAGTGTGATTTTCCGCCAGATTTTAGCATAAATCTAGTCTGTGTTTACATGCGCTAATATACTTTCTTGAGTCTGCTTACTCCCACAGTCGCCTGTTGTGCTTTTGTATCTTGCCATGTGTACATCTCATATTAGTCATTATCTGTCCATAATCAGATCACCCTCATCGTTGTTATCAGAGTTTGTCACCGCTCTTTAATTGTACACGTTGAGTAATACTGCATGTTAGAACTATTATCAAAATATCAGATGTTACTAAAATCTCGTCACTGTCGTCTTTTCATTGCCAAGTAGATATAGTCATTAAATTTCCCTACCCCGATTCACGAGGGCCCGCTACCAACCCCCTGCGTGAACAGGACATATTATGGTTTATACCGTATTGCTGAAGACGGATACTACATAGGGACGTTACAATACATCAAATCTTGGCACGAAAGGGTTATTAAATTTATAGAACAGTTATATGATTATAGAGTAAACAAATTTATCGGTTTTAATGATTTTGCGGAAATGTATAATATAAGGGCAGATGATTTTATCAAATACCAAGGTTTAGTAAATAATATTAATCTGCAATGGAAAGAAAAAATTAAAACAGAAAACATAAATACCGTACAAACTCTGAAACCTATTTTACAAAAAGTACAGACAAGCAATGGAGCAAATAAACTTCTATACACTATAAACAACAAAAAAAAAAACATAGAATCAATAAAATCAGAGAAGAAATGGACGAATGAATTTCCCGATTTTAATTTCGAATGGAAAAATATATACACAACTTGTATGCAATTTACAATAAATACCACACTACAGAATTTTCAGTATAAATATTTAATGAGAATCATAGACACAAATAAATTATTACTTAATTGTGGCATGGTACCAAGTAGTTTATGTGATTTTTGCAGCATGAATGTGGAAAATATAAAACATTTATTCTGGGAATGCCCAAACGTACAACATGTATGGTCACAACTAAGAACATTCTTAAATGAAAGAGGTGTGGTTTACGAAATGAACTTTAATACGATTTCATTTGGTGTAAACCAAACAAATCTTATCGCTAAACAATTTAATTTCATTATCATACTTGCAAAGTATTTCTTCATTAAATGTAAATATGAAAAACAAGAATTGTCATTTAACTTCTTCATGAAATATTTGAAAAGACGAATCAATATTGAAAAAGAAATAGCCACAATGAAAGACAAGCTAGATCTGCATATAATAAAATGGGGTAATTTCAACTTTTAACACCCACAAAAGAAATATTAATAAAATAAAAAGACGATCAATATGTACCAAGCGTAGAAAAGTTAATTACATGCTTATTAACACTATATGTCAACTATATTATATTATTGACATAAACTTTATACATCACATGTATTACGAATTACGAGAACAGAAGGAAGACCTCTTTATCTTTTTTCTCTCTTTCCTATAACTCTCTTCTTAAAAAACTCTTCTTAAATAAGCTCATTTTCTAAATACATTATGTATGCTCTTTTCTAGTAACATGTCATGTGATTTCAACTATGTTTTGTTATACAATATGTACATGATACATGATGTATTTAAAAATTGAAAATAAACCATTTAGTAAAAAAAAAAAAAAATACATTCTGACATAATACAGGGTGGAATAAAAACTGTCTTGGAATTTTCCCCTGTCATTGCTATGCATCAATTGCAAGCGAAAAACTATCTTTGACATAATCTGAGACACACATCGTTTTTAAGACCCAATTCTCTTTCTTCGATTTCAGGTTATTACTGCCAGACAAGAAGCACGTTTTATAAGCCCTGTCCAATGGGGTTCTATGGCAATTCGACGAATCTGAGGTCGGAGGTCGACTGCTCCCCTTGCCCCGGTGGCTACTACTGTGAGGGGATGGGTATGACGGCCCCCACAGGCCCCTGTATCGCTGGCTACTACTGTGTGTTGAAGGCCTACACTTATGCACCGCCCGATGGCCTCACCGGGGGAGTGTGTCCAGCCGGCAGCTACTGCCCCAGCGAATCCATAAACCCCATACCGTGTCCTGCCGGCTTCTACGGGAAGGTTGAAGGCGCAAAGAATGAATCGGAGTGTATCGCATGCGACCCTGGCTTTTATTGCTCGGGAACCGGTAGTGCTAATGTGACGGACCAGTGCTCAGCAGGCTTCTATTGTATCGGCGGCGCAGAGACGGCAACACAGTATGAAACACAGCCAGGCTACTATACTGAAAAAGGGGCATTTGAAATGAAGCCGTGTCTACCTAGTACTTACCAAAATTCTCTCAAATCGGAGAAATGTATCGACTGTGAGCATGGTTCATATTGTAATTTGAGTGCTAGTGTGAACCCGGAGCAGTGCCCAAAAGGCTATTACTGCCCTGGGAAAAGTGTCCAGCCGACCCCGTGTCCTGTAGGCACGTTCCAAGAAGATATGGGCGAGTATTTGGTGAGCCACTGTGATCCATGCCTTCCGGGTATGGCGTGTACTGTTGATGGACTGGCTGATCCAAACACACCATGTGCGCCGGGACACTATTGCACAGTCTCTGCTAAAACGGAATTCCCGAGTGGTAACAACACGAGTGGAGACAACTGCCCACCCGGGTATTATTGCCAGGAAGGAACTGCTGATTACAACGACTATCCCTGTCCCAATGGAACATACTCTAATGCAACTGGAAACGCTGCAGTGACGGATTGCACGGATTGTGACCCAGGAAAAGTGTGCAATGGCGTCGCTTTGACTGAGCCGAATGGCATTTGTAGTGCAGGGTTCTACTGTATGCGGGCAGCCATAAATGAACAACCAATGGATGGAGAACTGACCGGTGACCCATGTACGATTGGTCACTATTGTCCCGAAGGCACTGGTGAGTTAGTTTAGGACGATTACAGAATTGATTGTAATGGGGGGAGTGGAAAGCACCTGAATTTTTTATTTATCGATGGTGGTGTTGAAAAAATTAAAATACCATTCAGGAATTCATCAGGAAGTTAATTTCAGTCCATGGTTAGTGACATTTTTTCAAAAAATGCCTCTCAATTCCTCCATACAATTCTGGAATTGTCCTTATGGAGCAACTTGAGGAATGTTATGATAGAAAGTCGCTTATTGTATTTGCAACCAATGTAGCTGAAGATCATCCTGCACATTAAAGCACTGAAGGTGATATAAATCAGCCATGCCTAATATGTGGCTCTTACTGGAGAAATGGGGCTTATGGGTTTTGCATCCAATGCTTTCGCACAGTCTGATCAGCATCTGCACTGTTCGCCATGCCATCAATGAAGCATTCATCATGCTTCTAACAAGCAAAATAGATTGTTACCATTCTCCAGGACTGTGCTATCTGATCAGGACATACACTGGTCACAAACCCCATAAGTCCAATTTCTCCAATCACAGCCACATATACTGACCTGGTTGTTGGTATATACTATAGGAATTAATGGCCTTTTTGTGGAATTTATCGGGGTGTAAACTTGGAAAAGTCGCAGAAATACTGGACGAAGGCCGGAAGGCCTCATCCATTATTCCCGCGACTTTTCCAAGTTTATATTCCCGATAAATTCAACAAAAAAGGTCATTCATGCCTTATAATTGCAGCATTTGAAATAAATTCATCAGAAAATGTGTAAATATTTTTTTGCTGCAATCACAGCCACATATACTGACCTGGTTGTTGGTATATACTACAAGTTTATAGCAAATGACACTGGACAAAATAGCTGAATTAACAAGTTGAAAAGAGTTGTAGACGAGTTAATTGTGAATGTAATTGAATAAAATAGCATGGTTACATTTATTTTTGTTTTCTATATGTCTAAAGTATATATACCATTCTATCACTGATTTGTCCTTCAGTGGATCTTGAAACATGAGTATCGTATGTCGTACAAACTTCTCCCAGGCGTCGGGAAGATTTGAACTCTTCCAGTTCATGTGTGGCGGTTGCAAGCCACTTAATTCCATTCTCACTGAAATGTGACAAGTACGGAATGTTCCTGTAGTGTGGCGTCGAATCCACTAAACTTCTGACACCATGTTGTATTGAGGGTGTGTGAGCCTTAGCTTAACCACTGAGCTGTGGGATGAGTGAAACAACAAGACGTGTTTACTGCTTGGATATATTACTAAGACTAAAGATAGTAACGACTCAGTGGCCGTTGCAGTCACACAGATATAAACAGAGCATGTGCACTGGATGCTGGGGTTCAAGGTGAATACATGGAGATAGTGTCAATTATATACAGGGTGTTGCTATAAGTATGTTTGTTAAAATACTACAGTATTTCCATCCCACTGGTCTGTTGGATCAGACTTTATTATATACCTACCCATGAAATACATAGTTATACGATGTAAATAAAAGTCATATGTTCTCATCGATGAAATAAACAACTTACGGTGAAAATACGACTACTTCCGCTATCCATATTCATAACGTGCACCTGCAGTGCCGGACTGCAAATAGGCTGCAAATACACATTAATTACCGTATACAGTCTGAAAAACTGCTAATTTCCATGGAGCGGTATATAATAAATAGAATATTCATATTTTTGCAACGAATATGACATACATGTTCATCTCGTGGTGTGAAATGTGCATATTTCACTCGTGCCTAACGGCACGAATGAAATATGGACATTCCACACCACTCGATGAACATATATGTCATATTAATGGCACGAGTGAAATATGGACATTCCACACCACTCGATGAACATATATGTCATATTCGTTTAAAAAATATGAATATCCACTATTTCTTTATACTGTGGTCCCATCTCTGTATAGCCTTACCTGTTGCTGGGATGTTATTCACACATTCACTTTCACGTTTTCAGGTTCCCCTCTCCCCTGCCCGCCAGGTTCCTATATGAATGCGACAGGGATGAGTCGATGCTACGACTGCCCAGCCGGATATTACTGTGTCGGCGGCTTGGACGGAGACAGAGCCATATCGTGCTCCGAAGGTCACTATTGCCCAGTCAACACGACAGCCAGCCAACCCGCATGCCCCCTCGGAACATACAACGAATATCTCGGTATGTTATATGTGGTGACTGGAGAAGTGGGGCTTGTGCTTGTGCCTCCGCACAGTCTGATCATGATCTGCACTATTCGCAATTCCATTCTAACAAGCAATAGTGATCATTATCAGGATACAGAAATGTGCTATTTGATCAGGAGTCACACTGGTCATAAATGTCATAAGCCCAATTTCTCCAATCACAGCCTCATATTAACCCTTTCAACACTACAGACCTGTATAACGGTATTGGCAAACAGTGTAGATCCAGATGAACCATCTCATCAAGATCTGCACTTTTTGCAAGTATTTTTCATATTTTTGACAACAAAAGCACCCCCTTTTCATAACTGGAATAGTCTGAAAATCATTTTGTGATGAATGGTAGGAAAATTAACATATCAAAATCCATTCCAGTTACTTAGGGGTGATATGGTTAACTTTTCATTTGTCCTCGAAAATTGCTCTTTCATATTTATTTTTTTTTGGCAGCACTTTATAATCTAAAGTGATACCAGACCACGTTTTTGTTGAGAAAAATTGAAATAAAAAATAAACAGCCGACGACAAAATTTGTAAGTCAGCATTGTAAGGGTTAAATGTTTGCAGGTCAGGATAGTGAGGACGACTGTCTACCATGTCAGGGTGGGTTCTACTGTAACACAGGGGCCATCAACTTCAACATGAGTCGCTCTGACACACAGACTGGAATCTGTGCTGCAGGATACTACTGTAAATCAGGTAACCGTTCACACTCTGGTTCCTCCCACATTAACTCTCTGCATGCTGGGTAACTTGTGCGCTATAAATAGTTCAAAAATAGCAGACGACAATTCAGTATATTTTCATTTTATTTCTCCCTGGGTGTAAATATCATGAATATGTCTTGGAATTTCATTCGAATTGAGTCCAGAGGATGCAATCTAATGAAATTCCAATACATATTTATAGTCATAAATAAGAACTTTTCTCCCAATTTGTTAGCTGTTATTTTCACCATTAGCATGCAAAGAGTAATAATTTAATAATGATTTACCATGGCTTCAAGATGACTGCTAAAATAATCAAACTATCTCAGAAATGGCAGTTATAATGTAATAAATATATTTAGGGTTTTTCCAATAACTTCCAAAAAAGTACATTTAATACACATCATTTTAAAGTCTCTCTTGTTATTCAATTTCAACCTCATGGTCTTTATCAAAAGTGCTGGCAGTCCTATGTGACGTCCATGTTCTTCAATATGGACGTCACATCAGACTGCCAACACAGTTTTTAACTATTTTGATTTATACCGCAACCATTGCTCCATGTAGCATAATAAAGGAGGTTCAATATGTGCTGTTTATATCTGAAGTAACCTAATATACCTGATGTAGCCTAATATACATGAAGTGCCGTTTTTGCCTTTATTTTTTCACCTTTGACCCCTAATCGTGGCCTCTGATTGGTCAGTCTCAATAGCAAATTCAAGATGGCGGCGAATTATAAAATCGAAATCGCTGTCGGTTCAGCTGAATTTTGTCCATTGTTACAGTATATGCGACGTAACCAACGACATGGATATGTCCGTTATGATTGTAATGTTTATTTTGACAACTGTGTAGTCCAATATTGTAGTTCATCGTAAATAAATCGGAGATTTAATCAGATACAATACCGAATCTACCTAGCGTGGACGCCGCCATTTTGCTTTGAATGACGTCGTTAGATTTGTGATGTATGGCGAGGGAATGACGTCAAGTACGTTCAACAATTAAGTTTAGTATGCGGTATAAATTAAATACATGATTAGTGCCGTCGAATATCAAATATATTCGGTTTCGACTCGACAACTTAACAGGGGCTCGCTCAATAAAGCTGTCTAAGGCTTAACCGAATATATTTTATATTCGATGGCACTAACCATGTATTTACTATATAACCATGTGGTAGAACATTTAGTAAAAAGAGTCACATTAAAATAATGTATATTTAGGTCAATGATGAAATATTTATAATTTGTGTCCTCTACCATAGAAACCTAGCCGCAGTGTAATGT